>JAJTUV010002800.1:0-336165 GCA_021653895.1 Mastomys natalensis | reverse complement strand
TTAGTCTGGCTACTAAGGGTTTATTTATTTTGTTTATATTCTCAAGAACCAGCTCCTGATTTTGTTGATTCTTTGTATAGTTTTTTTTTGTTTCTACTTGTTGATTTCATCCCTGAGTTTGATTATTTCCTGCGTATATTCCTCTTGGATGTGTTTGCTTCTTTCTGTTCTAGAGCTTTCAGGTGTCCTATCAAGCTGCCAGTGTATGCTCTCTCCACTTTCTTTTTGGAGGCACTCAGAGCTATGGGATTTCTTTTAACACTGCTTCATTTTGTCCCATAAGTTTTGGTATGATTGCCTTCATTTTCATTAAATTCTAAAAAGTCTTTTCTGCCTTCCTTTCTTCCTTTCTATCTTCCTTTCTTCCTTTCCTTCCTTCCTTCCTTCCTTCCTTCCTTCCTTCCTCTCTCTGTCTCTCTGTCTCTCTGTCTCTCTCTCTGTCTGTCTCTGTCTCTCTCTCTTTCTCTCTTTCTCTCTTTCTCTCTTCTCTCCTTTCTCTCTTTCTCTCTTTCTCTCTTTCTTCTCTTTCTCTCTTTTCTCTCTTTCTTTCTTTTCCTTTCTTTCTTTCTTTCTTTCTTTCTTTCTTTCTTTCTTTCTTCCCTGACCAAGTTTCATTGAGTGGAGCTTATTCAGCTTCCATGTGTATGTGGGCTTTCTGTTGTTTTTGTGTTATTGAAGACCAGCCTTGTCCGTGGTGATCTGATAGGATGCAAGGGATTATTTCAACCTTCTTGTATCTGTTGAGACTGTTTTGTGACCAATGATATGGTCAAATTTGGAGAAGGTACCATGAGGTGCTGAGAAAAAGGTTATTTTTTTTTTTTGGATGAATATTCTATAGATTATCTGCTAAATACGTTTGGTTTATAATTCTCTTAGTTTCACTCTGTCTCTGTTTAGTTTCTGTTTCCATGATCTGTCCATTGCTGAGAATGAGGTGTTGAGTCCTCCACTATATTGTGTGAAGTGCAATGTGTGCTTTAAGCTTTAGTAAGGTTTTTTATGTATGTGGATGTCCTTGCATTGGGAGCATAGATGTTCGAATTGAGAGTTCATCTATTCCCATTTTTCCTTTGATGAGTATGAAGTGTCTTTCCTTATCTTTTTTGTTAAATTTTCATTAAAAATCAATTTTATTCGATATTAGAATGGCTACTCAGCTTGTTTCTTGGACCGTTACTTGAAAAATGTTTTCCAGCATTTTACTCTGAAGTAGTTTCTGTCTTTATCACTGAGGTTCATTTCCTATATGCAGCCAAAATGTTGGATCCTGTTTACATATTCAGTCTGTTACTCTATGCTTTTTTATTGGGGAACTGAGTCCATTAATGTTAAGAGATATCTTGGAAAAGTGATTGTTACTTCCTGTTATTTTTGTTGTTAGAGGTGAAATTATGCTTGTGTGGTTTATCTTCTTTGGGTTGGTTTGAGAAGATTACTTTCTTGCTTTTTCTGGGGTGTAGTTTCCCTTCTTGTGTTAGAGTTTTCCATCTTTATCCTTTATAGGACTGGATTGGTGTACAGATTTGTGTAAATTTGGTTTTGTAATGGAAATTTTGTTTATCTCCATCTATGGTAATTGAGAGTTTTACTGGGTATAGTAGCCTGGGCTGGCAATTTTGGGTGTTCTTAGGGTCTATATGACATCTGTCCGATCTTCTGGCTTTTTAGTCTCTGGCAAGATGTCTGGTGGTAATAGTTACTTGACCTTTTTCCTTACTGCTTTTAATATTCTTTCTTTGTCTTGGTGTTTTGATTTATTTATTAATTGATTTTTTGATTATTATATATATGATTATTTTTTATGACAGGAGGAATTTCTTTTCTGGTTCAGTCTATTTGGATTTCTTTAGGCTTCTTGTATGTTCATGGGCGTTCTTTCATTTAGTTTAGGGAAGTTTCCTTCTATAATTTTTTTGAAGATATTTACTGGCCTTTAATTGGGAATCTTTGCTGTCTTCTATACCTATTATCCTTAGGTTTGGTTTTCTCTTTGTGTCCTTGATTTCCTGGATGTTTTGGGTTAGGAGCTTTTTGTATTTTGCATTTTCTTTGACAGTTATGTCAATGTTTTCTATGGTATCTTTTGCACCTGAGATTCTCTCTTCTATCTTTGTATTCTGTTGGTGGTGCTTTGTCTATGATCCTATTCTTTTCTAGGTTTTCTATCTCCAGGGTTGTCTCCCTGTGTTTTTTTCTTTATTGTTTTTCTTCCATGTTTAGATGCTGAATGATTTGTTCAATTCCTTTACCTGTTTGGTTGTGTTTTCTTGTAATTCTTTAAGAGATTTTTGTGTTTTTCCTCTTTAAGGGCTTCTACCTTATTTACCCGTGTTCTCTGTATTTCTTTAAGGGAGTTATTTATGTCCTTTTTAAAGTACTCTATCATCATCATGAGAAGTGATTTTAAATCTGAATCTTGCTTTTCAGTGTGATGTAGTATCCAGGACTTGCTGTGGTGGGAGAACTGCGTTCTGATGATGCCAGTTAGCTTCATTTCTTTTCCTTAGGTTTTTGCGCTTGCCTCTCACCATCTGGTTATCTCTAGTGCTACTGCCCTTGCTACCTCTGACTGGAGCCTGTCCCTCCTGTAAATCCTGGTTGTTTCAGAACTCCTCAGAGTCCAGCTGCCTCTGTGATCCTGCGATCCTGTGATCCTGGGTGTGTAGCTCCTGGGAGTGAAGCTGCCAATCTATATATCCAGCCCTCTAGAAAAGTGTTAATGCTTTTTAACCAAGAATTGGGTTTGGTCCTAAGCTTTTACTAGATTCATGGTGTGTGCCTAACTGTTTTTTTACAATGTAAATTTCAGTACAGATTATAACAATTTAATCTAATTGTTTAAAATTTTATATATCTGAATGTATCTCTTTTTATAAATTTAAAGATTCGTATAAGCTTTAGGGAGTCATGAGGACTTGGATCCATCTCTCACAGATCAAATGGACTCCAGATAATACTCCTGTCAGTCAACAGCCTAAGTTTCCTGCCTTCTGTCTATTCTTGAGAATAGAATCTCTCTCTCTCTCAAGTTGGTCTTGGGAACCCTGCCCCCCTCACACCAACTACTAGGTCTATGGTCCTGGAATTTTTAAATAAACAGCCTGAATTTTTAAAATTTCCCTAAATTCTTTACCTTCACCATCTCTAGTCTATCTGTCCCAGTAGTTCTCAAATCAACTGTAGACTGAAATCTGCTCCAAAACTGCTTAAAACATACTATCCTTGGTGTCCCCTTTAGAGCCTGCATCCTAGGCTGCTCCAAGCAGCCTGCATTTCACAGGCCCTAGGTATTCACACAGAATTCTTAGCAGTAAGCAAAGCAGATATTCCCCATCCTGCATCCTCCTCCTTTCCCAGCTTTGACCAATATTCCAGCCTTCCTGAACACCCCTGACAATGATGCCCCAATTCAGCAGGAAGTAGTTATAGAAGAGAGTACATTGCCCCTTATCATCACAAAAAGGCTGGAGTTGTCAGATCCCAAAGAAATTGAGCAAACAAATCTCACTCAGTACCTGTGGCTCCTCCCACCACCTCTCATCTTGTCCTGTACCCTAAACCTCTTTTAGCCCTGGGACTAGGCTTCCCTTCGTTCAGCCTCTGACCCCTATATAACTCAGCCATTTTGACTCTGTACTCTCTTGGTTCATCCATTGTCTTGGCATATTGTGCAGTGGCTCCTTTCTTGGTGTGCTTGCCCTCTCCTCCAAATACTTCTCTTCCCTCTCTTGCTCTACCCTGCCCCCTCTGTCCCCTGATGTCCTGGTTCAGTATGGACTCCTCCAAGATGCCTCTGGCTATTTTCTTTCTCATATTGATGAACCAGCCAGACTCTGCCTTAAGGTTTGAAGTCATTTTATTATAAGGTCAGAATAAGTTCATTTCTTTTTGCTGCAAATTCAAATTTGAACAATACTTTAACCTGTTTCTAGAATTTGATGTGTTCTCCACCCTATGGAGTTCCCAACCCACACTTTGAACATACCCTGAACTCTACCCTGATAAGAAGGTGTTCTTGTTAGTATTCTGTCTAATCTCTACCTCCACAGCTATCTGGCAACAGCCAGGTATGCTCCTCCCCAAGTTACCTGGCAACAGCAGGTAGGCCTGCCCACTATAAAAGGAGCAGCTTGCCCCCTCCTCTCTCTCTTGCTCTCTTTTTATTTTCTTCTTTTTTAAAGGTTTATTTATATGAATACACTGTAGCTATCTTCAGACACACTAGAAAAGTGCATCAGATCCCATTACAGATGGTGTGTGCCACCATGTGGTTGCTGGGAATTGAACTCAGGACCTCTTGAAGAGCAGTCAGTGCGCTTAACCACTGAGCCATCTCTCCAGCCCTCTCTTGCTCTCTTGCCTCTAGCTTCTCTCTGTCCCCTTGCCCATCCCCCTTCCCTTCCCCCCTCTCTCTATGTGGTCATGGGCCGGCCTCCATTTCTCTACTCTACTCCTTACTTCCCTGTGTGCTCTCTCTCTCTCTCCTCTTCCTCTACTACCCTCCTGGCTCCCCTCCCCATGCCCTGAATAAACTCTATTCTATGCTATACCATCGTGTGGCTGGTTCCTTAGGGGGAAGAGATGCCTCGGCATGGGCCTGTTGAACATGCCCTTCCTCATTGGTCCTCTTCCATCATTTCACTGGTGTCGTGACTTGCTCGGACATCTGCAGGTTTGCATCAGACCAGCTACCAAAGGTTATCCACGCTCACTAGCCTAGCCTAGAACGGGTAAGCTTCCCTATCCCCCACTGGTCAGAGTAACCGTCCACATGGTCCCAGGAAAGATTTCTTGAGCTCAGAGCAAACCCTGTCCTTCCCTGACCCTCATTCTAGGACTGCTCCCCTTGGGTGAGACATTTCCCCTCTCCTTTTTAGACAGTTTATTTCTCGCAGCTGAGTACCCCAGGCCAGGCCTGGACAGACTGTTCTCTCTGTCTCAGGAGCACTGGCTCCAACTCTAGTCCCCAGCGTGTCTCCTCCATGAGTCAGTCTTTCCCATGCTACTCCCCCTTCGCCTTCCGCTTCATTTTGCAGCTTGCTCAGCCAGTTTGCCTGAAAAGCAGCAGCGGTCCAAGACCCTGCTTCCTCCCTTCCCCTCTGTGGTTCTTAGCTCTGCTCTGGGTCTACTCCTTCCACCCTGCCAGGGACCCTCTCTGAGACTTGCTTCCCAGGTCTGCAATCACCCGCCACAAAGGGCTTGGCTGCCTGAGCATGCGAAGGAAGTGTGCTCTCTCCCTCTCTGCCCGGACCTGTAAAGTGAGTGCTAGCAGTGCCTTCCCCTACAAAAACAACTAACATGAACGTTGCCATGATTTGGGACATGCTTGTTTTTCCTTGCCCACTGCAGCCGCCAGAGGCACTGGGCAATGACTTCCGCTGCTAGTAGGAAGTCCTGCCCTAGCCGGGCGGTGGTGGCGCACACCTTTAATCCCCAGCACTTGGGAGGCAGAGACAGGCGGATTTTTGAGTTCGAGGCCAGCCTGGTCTCCAGAGTGAGCTCCAGGACAGCCAAGGCTACACAGAGAAACCCTGTCTTGAAAACCAAACAAAAAAAAAGGAAGTCCTGCCCTGTTGCTGCCGCCCGCAGACCTGACTCACAGCACCTTCCTCACAGCTCCAACCCACCAGCCATATGATCTTATGCCACTGTTGCCAGCTTTCTTATTCTGGTCCTAGCCAAATGTTTCTTTGCTATACAAAAATGTACTTTTCTTACCTATGCAACCCACCAAAGTTACTTAAGACAGGATAGAAAGACTCTGTCTTAATAGAATTTACTACTGCTGTTAATTCTATTCAGTTACAACCAATCCTTACGGCGCTCAATCTTGTCAGAAGTCTGCTAATAGTATAAATTTATGGCAGACAGAATTCCCAAAGCCTCTAACAGTTGACCCAAAATGGTTTCAGAAGACTTGGACACTGGACACCTAGAAGATACAGCCTGGATTGTATGCGAGCAAATGCAGAGGACTAAACTGGATGCTCTGAGTCAAATGACTTGGCTAAACCAAGGTAGGTCATTTCTCATGTCACATGTATCCATTCCACAGAAAAAAGCCCTGCGTCTTCTGCACTTGAAAGCCAAACTGACTTCGCCCAAGAAGAGTATGGAGACCATGGGAACTGTTGGCAAGTGGACCCTGTCATTTTTTAAAATAATATATAACTGGTAGATTATTGTTTACTCTTTCTCAGACTTCTGACTACATTGACAGCTAAGCTTTCACAGATATTATCTGTTTACCTCATTACCTAAACTCAGTTGCCATCAATTAAATGCTTCTATTTCCTCTTCTTGCTATGCCACTGTCGTAATACTATTGGAGTTCCTATAAACTTGTCTAACTCTAATAAAACATTCCACTATACAATCCAACAAAGGTTCATCTTAAAGACTGCTTGTGTTGTTAACTCATGCTGTTATCTCTTTTGTAAACTTATAAGCTACAGGAAACACACTCAAATTTACCTCTCATGGACCAAATAAGATGACATCCAGATAAATACATCTGCCTAAAGTTCCCACTTAACTACCTATCCAAAGGGTGGGATCCCTCTGGGTTTCAAATGTACATCTTAGAAAAAATTTCTTTCTCCCAAATGAACTTAATCTTATTCCCTATATCTTGTCAAGTCCAGGCGCCATCCAGAACAGCTCCAGAGAAGCAACCTCCAGATGTTCCATCTCCTGTCACACACACAGCTGCTTCTACTGGACCTGTTCCTTCTGACCTATCCTCAGATGGCTCCATAGACCCTGGACAGCAGGAAACAGTCAACTCTCCTAAGACCAGACAAACATCCCCCATACCCATTCTTCTAGGTTCCCCCTAAAGATACGTCACCCCCAATGCCAGCAGGAAGTAGCCAGATATCACGATGACCCTATTCCTGCTTCACTGTCACTTCTTTCTTATTTTTCTTTTTTTTCTTTTTTTTTTTTTCTCCCACTGAAGGACCTTATTTTTCTTTTTTAATTAAACCAAAATGGAGCCAGGCGGTGGTAGCGCATGCCTTTAATCCCAGCACTTGGGAAGCAGAGGCAGGCGGATTTCTGAGTTTGAGGCCAGCCTGGTCTACAGAGTGAGTTCCAAGACAGCCAGGGCTACACAGAGAAACCCTGTCTGGGAAAAAAAAAAAGTGGGGGCAGAGAATGTTAGTATTCTGTCTAAACTCCACCTCCACAGCTATCTGGTAACAGCCAGGTATGCTCCTCCCCACAGTTACCTGGCAACAGTCAGGTAGGCCTGCCCACTATAAAAGGGGCAACTTGCCCCTCCTCTCTCTCTTGCTCGCTTGCTCTCTTGCCTCTAGCTTCTCTCTGTCCCCTCGACCTACCCCTTTCCCTTCCCCCTCTCTCCACGTGGTCATGGCTGGCCTCCATTTCTCTCCTCTACTCCTCTACTTCCCTGTGTGGTCTCTCTCTCTCTCTCTCTCTCTTCTTCTCTCTCTCTCTCTCTCTGCCTCTACCACCCTCCTGGCCCTCCCCTCCCCATGCCCTGAATAAACTCTATTCTATGCTATACCATTGTGTGGCTGGTCCCTCAGGGAGAAGAGATGCCTCGGCATGGGCCTGCTGAAACACCCCCTTCCATCATTGGTCTCCTTCCATCATTTCAGTTCTGATGAGGAATCTTGAGATATCTTGAGATATTCTACCAAGATGATCAATAATCTAACCTGTAAAATTTGCTTGCCAAGTCCTTATGTTACAAATTCCTATGAAAATCTCTGGTTTGTACTTTTTTCCCTATAAAAGGAAGCCTGAAACTCCACACTGCTCTTTCAAATCCTACATTAGAGAGTCAGTCCTATTCATAGTAAGTGAAACTTGCTTAATTGGCTTTAATTTGGGTGGTGGACTTCATTCTTGCTCAGTGGAATCAACAATATCTCCAATAAAACTCCTCTCCTCAACCGTACCTAAAAGTAGTAATGTCCTCATTCATAAGGACTATGGTTTGTATTGATAATATATCAATTTTCCCATACTATGTGGTTAAAGTTTTATGTTGGTTTAGTTGCTATGGAATACTTGAAGAGAAAAACTTCAAAGATGCCTGAAAAAACCAAATGAACTTTTTAATCACCACCAGCCGGATTGTCCCAAGCAGAGTTGTCCCAAGTCTTGACCTCCAGTTCATTCAAGTTTGTAAAGACAAGAAACCAGAGACTGTGAGGAATACAGAAAGGCAGTGTCTTATTTAGGTTTCCATTGCTGTGAACAGACACCACGACCAAAGCAACATTTAATTAATGTCCTTATAAAGGACAACATTTAATTGGGCCTGGCTTACAGGTTCAGAGACTCAGTCCATTATCATCAAGGCAGAAAGCATGGAAAGCGTCCAGGCAAGCAAGGCACTGGAAGTAGGAGCTGAGAGTTCTACATCTTGTTCCAAAGGCACCCAGGAAAAGCCTGTCTCATGGACAGGTAGGAGAGTCTCAAAGCCCACCCCACAGTGATACACTTCCTCCAACAAGGCCATACCTCCTAATAGTGCCACTCCCTGGGCCAAGCATATTCAATCACCAAAGGCAATTTTGGACATCTGCAGCAAGCAAGTGTTGTTTACAGAAACTGGAGAAATAGTAGTTAAATGATTAAGCAGTTACTTTAGCTCAGGGTCACATAGTATAGGAATTTATGGCTGCACTAGAGATCAATTCACCATAAACATTTATGGCTGGTCAAAGTAACCAGAGACCAGTATACCAAGTGGGTTTTAGAACTTAAGCATTTTTAAAAATCTTTTCCAAGTGATGACATAACTATAGTTCAGTAACTCACTACATAGTAAAGTGGTAGTGATGAGTTTTCTTTCAAGATCCATGACTTCACTAGTCCTGGGTCATTGGCTAGGGTTCTAGTACCAGGCATGATTTCCCTCTTGTTGGGTGATCTTAAGTCCAATTAGAGAGCTATTAGATACTGTGCCCTACCCCAGCCTTGAGCAGGCTGAAAGACCTTGTTTACTACAGTAGACCAAACAATAGGACCCAGGTGGTGTTACTCACCTTGGCTGCATTTACAGCATGCTACAGCTCAGGCCTGCTGAGCTTGCCTTGAGACACCTCCAGCTGTGATTAAGAATGGGTTCCTCCACCCATCTCCTCCTCCACCCATCTCCAGCAGTAACCAAGGATGGGTCCCCCTCACCCATGCCAGCTGAAGCAAGAAGGGATTTGGTGGTGAGGGTGGGGCTTCCCCTTTGAGAGCTAAACATTAAAGCATTGAGCCTTGATCAGAATACATTGTCTTGGCTCCATCTTTTCTCGCCCTGCCCGGCCATCCGTCTTTCATTCCCAGCCCCCTTTCAGGTGAACCCAGTTGTTTTGTGGCTGCAGGCGGCTACAAGTTACCACCAAAGTATGTGCGCCACTTCTGAATCTTTAGGGTTATTGTGCCATGCTAGTCCTTGTTGTGGTTCATTGGCACCACAGGACTATTGGTTCCCTCCCTTGGAAGCTTGCATAGTGCCTTCTGGTACTATGAAAGATAGTACACAAGGAGAAGTCATTCAGGTTAGATACAGCTCAGGCGTATCTTGGTCCTATGTCTGAAGTACATGGTGTCTTTATCAATAAGTATTTACCTTCCACCTCTGGGCTGCAAACCAGGGACAACAATAGCTATAATTGTTTTGGTAGTCTCTTTAGACAACCCTGACAAACAATAAAAACAATGGGACCTAATGTAAGATAGTCCATGGCTCTTGGGGGTTCTTTGTCCAGATGAGAAAATTTTATTTAATCTTTGTATGTATATACAGACACACAACACACACACACAATAAGTATCTTTAGTTAGCTAAGTAATATTATGATTTCTTATAACTTTTTCAGATATCCTTACATTTATGTTACCCTCTGTGATGGTTTGATTATGTTTGGCCCAGGGAGTGGGACTATTAGGAGGTGTGGCCTTGTTGCAGTAGGTGTAACCTGTGGGCCTGGGCTTTAATACCCTTATCCTAGTTGACTGGAAGCCAGTATTCTGCTAGCAGCCTTCAGATGAAGGTGTAGAACTCTCAGCTCCTCCTACACCATGCAATGGTCTCTTTTTAATTTCCTCATTTCTGCAATTATATCAGGTTATATATTCTTTTCTGAAGCTTTGAAGCTAGGAACCTCAGATGGGAGAGAAAGTGCAAGGTTTGCTTTTGTGTGCTTGGGCTACCTCACTTAATAGGATCTTTTTTTAGTTTTATTCATTAATTTACCTTCAAAGATCATGATTTCATATTTCTTTACATCTGAGTAGTATTCTATACTGTACACGTAATACAGTCTCATCCATTTGTCAGTTTAAGGACATTCAGGATGTTTCTATTTCCTGGATATTTGTGAATACAGTGGCTATAAACACAGCTGAGCAAGTAACTGTGGAGTACGATGGCAAGTCCTTTGGACATATGTCAACAAAATAACAGTATTGCTGGGTCATATGGTAGATTTATGTTTAGCTTTTTGAGAATTCTTAACACTGATTTCCAGACTGCCCAAACCAGTTTGTAATCCCACCAACAGTGAAGGAGAGTTCCCTCACATACTTATCAGCATTTGTTGTCAGTTTTCTTGATTTTGGCTATTCTGACTGGGGTAAGATGAAATCTCAAAGTAGTTTTAATTTGCATTGCCTTAATTGCTAAGGGTACTGAGTACTTTTTGAGATATTTCCTAAATACATTTTTATTTTCTCCTTTTAAGAACTTTCTGTTCAGATCTATAGCACACTTTTAATTGAGTTCCTTGAGTTCTTGACACTGAGTTTTGAGTTCTTAATATATTCTGTATATCAATGCTCTATCAGATGTATAACTGGCAAAGACTCTTTCCCACTCTGTGTGCTTCTTCTTCACTTGTTTCCTTTGCTGTACAGAAGCTTCTTAATGCAAATTAGTCCCATTTATCAACTATTAACCTTAATTTCTGGGCAAGTGGAATCTTATTCTGGAAGTGATTTTCCATACCTATATCATGTAAGGTACTACGTATGTTTTCTTCTTACAATTTCAGTATTTCAGGTTTCACATTTGGGTTTTTTTGATCTACTTGTAGCCAGTTTTTGTGCAAAGTGATAGCTATGGATCTAATTTCATTCTTCTGCATATGGACAATCCAGTTTTCCCAGCATCATTTATTAAATATGCTTTCTTTTCTCCAGAGTATGTTTTTGGCATCTTCATCAAATATTAAATGGCTAAAGGTATGTGTATTAATATTTGAATCTTTGATTTATGACATTAAAATATAAAACTACTGTCTGTTTACTTCTGCTCCTCTTTCAAAACATAATTTCTTTCAAAAATTCTTATTTCCTCCACTTAAAACTAAAAAATATAAAAAATAAAATCACTGTCTTGCTTTTGTTTGCTGTGTGCACTAGGTACTTTTCTGTTGCTGTGATAAAATGCCATGACCAAGGCAACTTATGCAAGAAAGAACTTAATGAGCTTACATTTCTAAAGAGGTTGAATCTATGATGGTAGGGACAGTATGGAAGTAGGCATAGCAACTGGAGAAGCAAGCTGAAAACTCATATCTTGAACCACAAGCATAAAGTAGAGAGAATGAACTTGAAGTTGCTTGAGTCTTTAAGCTCTCAAAGCCTGCCTCCAGTGACATACTTCCTTCAGCAAGTCTGCACTTTCTAAACAACAACCTCCCAAAAGTGTCATCAATTGGGAGCCAAATATTCACATGCCTGAGATGATGGAGGGCATTTCTCATTCAAAACATCACACCATAATAAAATATTCTGATAAAAGCAACTTAAAAGAGAAAGGGTTTATTTGACTCATAATTACAGGGTATAACTCATCAGTGTGGGGACATCAAGGCAGTAGGAACTTGGAGCAGCTAGCCACATTGTATCCACAGCAAATAGCAAAGAGCCATCAATTAAAGCATGCACACTAGTGCTCAGCTCATTTTCTTCACTCTTCAATAATTTAGAGTTCAGTGGCCAGGGAATAGTGCCACCCAGAGTGGGCAGGTGTTCTCATCCCAATTAACATAAAGTAATTCCCAACAGATATGCTGCAGGCGAACTTAACCTAGATTGTGAATTCCTTCCCAGGTGATTCTAGATTATGTCAAGTTGATAGTTTAAAATTAACCAACACAGATATTTAAGAACCAAGATGTTGCCGGGCGTTGGTGGCGCACGCCTTTAATCCCAGCACTTGGGAGGCACAGGCAGGCCGATTTCTGAGTTCGAGGCCAGCCTGGTCTACAGAGTGAGTTCCAGGACAGCCCGGGCTACACAGAGAAACCCTGTCTCGAAAAACCAAAAAAAAAAAAAAGAACCAAGCTGTTGATATCTTCTCAGTCCACTTTGATCCTTATTAATAATCAGGTTAGGCTCTGTTTGTTTGCCGGGCGGTGGTGGCGCACGCCTTTAATCCAGCACTTGGGAGGCAGAGGCAGGTGGATTTCTGAGTTCGAGGCCAGCCTGGTCTACAGAGTGAGTTCCAGGACAGCCCGAGCTACACAGAGAAACCCTGTCTCGAAAAACCAAAAAAAAAGAGAAAAAAAGAAAAAAAAAAAGGCTCTGTTTGTTTAAAGTAAAAAACCAAGATAACACCAACTGTGCCACAGTGGTACTTCTATCTTGAGGTTAACCAATAGCTGTTTAATTGAACTCAATATTTGCTCTACAGAAGAGAATTTTTGCCTGGTACTATAAACCTAACCAATTACCTATGGCTGTAGAGGTCATAGGCCTAGAGGAGAACCTACTACTGTCACTTTCCTAAACTAATATAATTTCTAACTGAATTCTAAATGCTTATTGTTATACCCACAGGTAAGCATTGCTGTCACCTTCATCAATGAAGCTTCTTTTTGTAACAGATGGAGACTATTACAGAGACCTAAAACTGGTGAAAATTCAAAGAATAAATGACCATGAGGTAACCAGCTCCAATTGATACAACTAACATGCAACTCCTATACTAAAAGTACAGGGAAAATCACAGAAGAGGGGACGAAAAGATTGTAAGAGCCAGAGGACCAGTATGTTTACTGTCAGCTAGTATCTTCTAGCTATATGACAGGAAAGCTGTGCCTATGTTAATTCAAAAATACAGTTGCCTAAAAAGACTTGCGTAATGACAACAACAGTCCACATACCAATGTGGATTGGGGAATTTCACAAGGTCCTGCTGCTATATGAAGAACTCTAAGGCAATCAATGGCTGCCTTTGTTATATTAGTTATTTTTCTGTTGCTGTGATAAAACACCATGCCCAAGGTAACTTATAGAAGAAAGAGTTTATTTGGCTTATCATTTCAGAGAGCTAGAGTCTATAATGGCAAGGGACAACAGCATGGAACCAAGCATGGTACCAGGAGCAAAAGCTGGGAGCTAATACCTTGGATCAGATCTTGAAACAGAGAGAGTGAACTAGAAATGGTGCAAGGGTTTTCATCTCAAAGCCTGCTCTTGGTGACATACTTCCTCCAACAATGCTATACCTTTTAAACCTCCCCTAAAAGTATCACCAATTAAGTCAAGTGTTCAAATATCCTATGGGGGAACATTCTCATTAAAAACCACTACAGAAGGAAACTCAGTTTTCTCTAGGGACAGCTTCATTATAGATTGTCTAATATCAAGTGGTAGGCCCTAAACACATGTATGTATAACTAACACTGAATGGATTCAGTAGGTTTTGTGTATGTGTGTGTACATTTACATATATGTACCTATATATATGATAATATGAGATTATAAAGTTTAATGAGAGCATAGAAGACACATGTATGAAATTCTCAAAAAAATTTAAAAATTTAAATTTTAAAATTATGTAAAATTTATAAAATATATTTTTGGTAAAAGAAAAGATGAGAAAATCAAATACTTTTAGATGAGAAAGGATTTTTATGAAGATTTTTTTATCCTTTTTTTTTTTTTTTTTTTTTTTTGGCTTTTCAAGACAGGGTTTCACTGTGTAGCCCTGGCTGTCCTGGAACTCACTCTGTACTCCAGGCTGGCCTCGAACTCAGAAATCCGCCTGCCTCTGCCCCCCAAGTGCTGGAATTAAAGGCGTGCGCCACCACCACCCGGCAGATTTTTTTTATCCTAAAGATAAAGGATCCAAAATGGAAGTAAAGTATGATTATGGAAAAAACAAAATTTTTAAGTATGTCACAAGAAGATTTATGAAAGTTACAATTTAAAAATAGTGTGGATTTGCAAAAAACTTGTTTAAAGAACAGATCTTTTCTGTTTTGTCAAATAATTGCTTATAGTTTCTCCTGAGTTTATCAGGCCTCTAAGTAGAAAAAAATCTAACTTTGCCAAGATTTATCTGTTATACAGCAGGTAAAATTTAAGCCACATTTTGTTTTTCAGTACTGGTGGAACTGAACTTCTGAGTGTTCAATAGCTGTACATGAAGGCTAAAAGGAATCCACTATTTTGGCCTTTTTTTTCAGGTCTGCTAGGTCTCACATGATGATGGGACACCTGTAAAAGCATCCCATAGCTCTGATAAGTCACTTGTCCTCTTCATGAGTGAAAGCATGGAGATCTCAGAGGATGGACTCTCACCAGTGTGCATTCTACAAAGAGAAAGATCATTACAGAGGGATATTTTCTCAATGCTTCCAAAGGAAGCTACATGCTTAGTAAGAGCCTGGTTTACCGAGTAGATGGCACAACTGTTAGAGGGAAATTAAAGGAGTCCCAGGAATTTGTCTAAATCCCTACAAGTTTTTAGGAGCCATCTAGAAAAGGCTAAGCCTAGCAGGTGATTTTCCTGAGATGTCCTCCATTTTGCATAGATTGTGATGGATGAGTTCTGGAGGCAAGGACCTAAGAGACTAATCTCAGGATTAATTCTTGCTATGTATATGCCTTTCCTGTCATTTAACAATCCCTGGGCATTAGCCTACCATATTAGGCAGATTTTCTGCAGATCAACGACGGTGAACTGGCTTGTAGTGATATATACAAATAAAGAAATTTTTAATTACTAATGATTATTCTATAATAATTCCTAAGTTTATACTAATAATTATTGAGCCATTTATAATAAGGGCTGCAATTAAGGCCCTCTGTGATATGAAACTGCAATTAGAACTTTGCCAGTCTTTATATGTCATGAGCTAATTGCACTAGATGGAAAGCAGGCATACAGATTTACAATTTAGGAATATAATCTTTTAGGCCATAAAATCATTAACTAATGGTCATAAAAGGAACAAACAATTTATTGTAGGTACAAAGACAGAAGATAAAATATTGACTGGGTTTATCTATACAAAACTTTAATACTAGTTTGCCTTATGACATACCATGTTAGCTTAGACATAAGATTTATAGTTTTAGACTCTCAATGAAACTGTGGAGCTAGTGATAGATAATGAATGTCTAGTTAGATAACTAGTCTTAATGGAAACACATGTAAACATCTTTGTTGTAACTTCTTGTTCAATTTGTGGTTTGAATTTATGTTTGAACTTGTTGTGAACTTTTGGAATACCATGTAATCTAGTTTCCTAAAAAGGTACAAAAATAACCTATTATAGAGGCAGAAGGAGAATAGAAGCATTAGAGAGATGAGGAGTTGAGCAGATGGGGAGAGACATAGAAAAAGAGAGCAGAATTAAGTATGTAGGAGAATAGAGAATAAGCAGAGTAGAAGCAAAATAGAAGCTGAGCAGATAGCAGAAAATAGCAGAACAGAGCATAAAAGAGAGATGGAGACAAAAAAGGAGCTGCAGAAAGAGCAAGCAGGCTTCTTAACATGAGACAGGTTCTTTCTTTTTTTTCCAGGTTCATAATTGATTGTACAAATTGAGTATTACATGATGAGTTCACATCAGCTTCTTCAGACTCAGGACTTAACAGATGATGTCCGATATTTTAAAATCATTTATGTTGCTTTCTCAGCTGGAGTTTTTTAGGCCTTAACTTGAAGTATAAGACTAACAAAGCAATACCTTCCTTATGTGGCCAGGACACAATTCATTCTATCTGTAAGAGTATAAGAGCTGAGCCGGGCGGTGGTGGCGCACGCCTTTAATCCCAGCACTTGGGAGGCAGAGGCAGGCGGATTTCTGAGGCCAGCCTGGTCTACAGAGTGAGTTCCAGGACAGCCAGGGCTATACAGAGAACCCTGTCTCGGAAAAAAAAAAAAAAAAAAAAAAAAAAAAAAAAAAAAAAAAGAGTATAAGAGTTGAAATATTTTTTAATGCCAGTGAACTGGAATTGGCCATCACTTTCTGGACCAGCCATGACTTCAATCTTCACCCAAATTACAAGCTCTGCAGCTGATGTACTGCAACAAACCCTGAGACAGGTTCTTCCTTAACAGCAAGTTTCTTCTTCTTTTTTCTTTTTTCTTGGATATTTTATTTACGTTCAGATATAATCCCCTTTCCACATCCCCCCCAGGAACCCCTATACCATCCCCCCTCCCCTGATTCTATGAGGATATTCCCCCACCCACCCTCCCACTCCACCTCCCCACCCACGATTTCCCCTACACTGGGGCGTCCACCCTTCACTGGACCAAGGACTTCCTCACCCACCTATGCCTGACAATGTCATCCTCGCCTACATATACAGCTGGGGCCATGGGTCCCTCCCTATGTGCTCCCAGGCTGGTGGTTTAGACCCTGGGAGCTCTGGTTAGTATTGTTGCTCTCCCCATGGGGCCACAAACCCTTTCAGCTCCTTCAGTCTTCTCTCTCAATCCTCCGTTGGGAAATCCATGATCAGTTCAATGGTTAGCTGTAAGCATCCGCGCCTCTGTATATTTCAGGCTCTGGTAGACCTCTAAGGAGACAGCTATACCAGGCTCCTGTCAGCATGTACTTCCTGGCATCCACATCAGTGTCTACCTTTGGTGACTGCAAAAGGGATGGATACCCAGGTGGAGCAGTCTCTGGACCCTCCTCCTTCAGTTTCTGTCCCACTCTTTGTCTCCATATTTGCTCCATGAGTATTTTGTTACTCCTTCTAAGAAGGGCCAAACACCCACACTTTGGTCTTTAGTCATCAGAGAAATGCAAATTAAAACAATCCTGAGATTCCACCTCACACCAGTCAGAATGGCCAAAATCAAAAACTCTGGTGGACAACAGATGCTGGCGAGGATATGGAGAAAGAGGAACACTCCTCCATTGTTGGTAGGATTGCAAGCTGGTACAACCACTCTGGAAATCAGTCTGGCCGTTCCTCAGAAAATTGGACATAGCATTACCTGAGGACCCAGCTATACCACTCCTGGGCATATACCCAAAAGATGCTCCAACATATAACAAGGACATATGCTCCACTATGTTCATAGCAGCCTTATTTATAATAGCCAGAAGCTGGAAAGAACCCAGATGTCCTTCAACAGAGGAATGGTTACAGAAAATGTGTTACATTTACACAATGGAGTACTACTCAGCTATTAAAAACAATGAATTCATGAAATTCTTAGGCAAATGGATGGGACTAGAAAATATCCTAGCCGGGCAGTGGTGGCGTACCTTTAATCCCAGCACTTGGGAGGCAGAGGCAGGCGGATTTCTGAGTTTGAGGCCAGCCTGGTCTACAGAGTGAGTTCCAGGACAGCCAGGGTTTACAGAGAAACCCTGTCTTGAAAAACCAAAAAAAAAAAAAAAAAAAAAAGAAAAAGAAAAAGAAAATATCATCCTGAGTGAGGTAACCCAATCACACAAAAGAACACACATGGTATTCACTCACTGATAATTGGATATTAGCCCAGAAGCTTGAAATATCCAAGATACAACTCACAGAACCACATGAAGCAAGTTTCTTCTTATTGACAAGGGCAGGGCTTTTTCACTAACAGAAATAAAAAGGATAGACTTTTTTTACTTTTTCTGTCCAATAAAGTTGAATCTTATTTTTCATCCAGAATGAGTGAGTTCTTTCTGTGCTGGCACTTGGGCTTTAGCCTCACCACAAAAATATATCTATACCATATATAAGTATATGAGTGTGTGTAAGTATGTAAGTTGATGAGACAGATTGCTAGGCCTGACAAGTAAGTATGTGATCATGTATGTGTATGTATGAATATGTGTATAAATGTATGGTGTTTATGCATATTTGCATTTGTAAAAGTTTTTCCATTTGTGAGTATGATTCTCTTCTCCTGATTCCATAAAAGTTCATTGCTTTAAATCTCCCTCCTGCCTGGCCAGGGAGAGGCCAAACTTCTGAGCAAGAGAGAATCCCTAGCAATTAATCCTTTATTTAATCCCCTGCTGTTAAGCAACAGGTGTTAATTCACCAGAGATCTGCAGCTTCTGGCCTCAGAGTAATTTGGGTTAAGACAGGAATTATTGATATAATTATATTGCTTAAACTTTTCACTTTTTTCTTATCTTGAATTTTTGTTTTCTGGGATATGTGAACGTTTCAAATTAAGATGCTTATGAAACAAGGATTGCATCTGACTCCTACTATAGAAAATCTAGAGTCTCCTCTTCTAACCAATAGGTAAAAATAGCAAGAAAGACTTATGAACCCTCTTAGGCAGAAATTATACCTCTTATCAGCATGGAAGACGCTATAAAAGATTGATCAAAAAACCCTTCAGCTGCCTGGAAAGATTTCTAGGACCATGCTGGTGAGGAGCAGGAACTCACAGCAGGAAAATAAGGATGTGGAAATGAAGGCATTAGGACTAACAAACGAAAAAAAGCCAGTTGGCAGGAAAAGAACCGGAAATCCTTCCCAATCTGAGGTACATGTAACAGAGAAGAAACAAGAAAGTATTGTGACACAAATATAGAAGGACATGGGTGCTATGAAAATAACCTATAAAAGGTCACCTATAAACACCCACGTGGCATGAGAATTTGGAGTATCTCTCTTTTGTTCATCCTATCTCATTTCCACCCTGAGTATCTTTTTTCTTCCTTGATAAAGTGTCTCTATTTTTATTACTATTCATGTGTTTCTGACTTAATTGATTGCAGAACACAAAGTCCTGGAAATTCAGCAAGTACCCTCAAACTCAGCTATGCATATAAAAGAACATGGTATTATAGAAAAGAACTCTGGTTCAGTTGCAGTAGTGGCATAAAATTAGAACTAGGTAGAACACTGTTCTAATCTTACTTAAAAGTTTCAAAATAAGACCTGGAAGACTCAAAATGCTTGCAGTGATTCAACTCCATTCTCAAACCAACCTAAGAATATTTATAGAAATTAAAACAAGATCCAGACCAATTGCTTTCTCATTGGTTTAAGGTCTATTCCCAGGAAGAAATGCATGTTCACTATTGTATATCTGATCAAGAACCCATGATTGCCGAGGTTCCAGGTCCCAGTAAGTGAATCTACTACTAATATTCTACTAAATCAGAATAGCATTAAATAGCTCTCTAGATTCATATGTATACCTATAGATTAGAGCAGCTTTCAGTAGTCACTGGAGAAGATTCTTTGTATAGTGAATGGTGGTCAACACAGAAACTAAGCTAAAAGTACAGAGAATAAGTGTTAGAGGAGTGCTTAGCCAAGAAAGAATATCTTATTTCACTCCTATCAACTAGTGTTGGCAAGCATCCTAGAAGAGAGGGCAGAAAGATTGGAAGAGCAGGGAGGTCGAGGAGGACCAAAGAGAAACTCTTCTTTTGGATAAACAGAATTGCTGCATTCCTGAATCTCAGCAGCTGTGGCTGTCTGCACAGGACTTAGAAAAGATTAAGCCAGTCAACACTCAACCTCTGATGAGTTATCGGCAGTTGTTCAAAGCTTTTGTTGGGTCTAAGCATTTTCTAGGGTAGTCTTTAAGTTCTCTCTTTATAGAATCATATCATTTGCAAATAAAAACAACTTCTTACTTGTATCCCTTTTATTATTTCTGTTGTTTTATTGCTGTGGCTAGAATTTCAAACATTCTATTGAACATGACTGCTGGAATTTAAAAAAAAAAAAAACCAACTTATCTTGTTCCTGATTTTTTTGTTTGTTTGTTTGTTTGTTCTGTTTTTGAGACAGTCTTTCTATTACATTGCGCTGACTGTTCTGGAACTCTCTATGTAGACCAGACTGCCCTTGAAATCATAGAAATCCACTTGTTCTCCTTCCCAAGTGTTAGGATTGGTCCTAATTTTAAAAGAAATACCTTTGCTTTGCCTCACTCAGTATAGTGTTGCCTCCAGAGCTGTCATACAAAGGCTTTACAATGTTGAAGTATGTTCCTCCTCTTTCTAGTTTATTCAGCATTTGACTCATGATAGAAAGGATGGCCCTTTTCAAAGACCTTTTATGCATCTATTGAAACAATATTGATTTTTTTGGTCCTTGATTCTGTTTTTCTGTTGGTCCTTGATATCCTTTTTTACATTTATCAATGTTTTTTTGTTTGTTTGTTTTTTTGTTTTTTACTTATTGCACTATCCTTGCATTCTTAAATACAATTTTATCATGACAGGAATTTTTTTTTTTTAAAATGTGTTGTTGAATTCAGTATGCTTTTAAATTTTTATTTTTTATGTGATGTGTTTTATTTTCATGTATATCTGTGAACTATGTGCATGTCTAGTGCCAATGGAGATCAAAAGAGGCCATCAGATCTTCCGGATTTGGAGTTACAGACAATGATAAACTGCTGTGTAAGATCTGAGAATTGAACCCAGGGTCATTCATTTTTGCATGTGAGTGTATGGGTGTGTGTGTATTGTTTGTGCACATGTGTTGCAGTGTGTATATGGAGGTAAGAAAATAACTTGCAAGAGCTAATTCTCTCCTACCATGTGGGTCCCAGGGATTGAAACTGGGTTGTTGCCAGGCATCTTTATCTGATGATTCACCATCTCACTGGCTGTCAGTATGTGTTATTTAAAGGATTTTTACACAAGTTAATTGACCTAAAATTTTCTGTTTGTTGTTGTATTCTAATCTGGTTTTGGTATCAGAATAATACTGGCTTCCTAGAATGGGTTTAGGTTATTTATAGCCCTTGGTTCAATTTTGGGAAGTCATATGTGTCTAGAAATTTGTTCATTTCTTTAGACATTTTTCTAATTTATGAGGAGGTATGTTTTCAGAATATTGACTATTCTTAATTTCAGTGTTACATATTATAATATCCCTCTTTCATCTCTAATTTCTCTCACTTCTAATTTCTCTTTTTTTAATTAATTTGGCTAAAGGTTTCTCATTTATGTCTTAAAAAAACAACTATATTCAACAATTCTTTGTATTATTATTCTTTTATTTATTTATTTATTTATTTATTTATTTATTTTTTATTTTTTATTTTTTTTTGGTTTTTTGAGACAGGGTTTCTCTGTGTAGCCCTGGCTGTCCTGGAACTCACTCTGTAGACCAGGCTGGCCTCGAACTCAGAAATCCGCCTGCCTCTGCCTCCCAAGTGCTGGGATTAAAGGCGTGCGCCACCACGCCCGGCTTTATTATTCTTTTAGTTCACAAATTTACTCTGATTTCTATTCTTTCTTTAGTAACTTTGTAATTTTGTGTTTGACTTGTTCTTGATCACTATGTTATTTAGTTAATCTCTTTAAATTTTCTACTTATTTATTTTTAGTCTTATTTATTTATTTATTTTTACATGGTCTCTCTACAGAGCTCTAGCTGGTCTGGAACTTGCTAAGTAGACTAAACTGGCCTCAAACTCACAGAAATCCAACTGCCTCTGCCTTTCGCTCTGAACTTCTGGGTTTAAAGTTATTCACTCTCACATGTAGTGAAACTTCTCTGATGTTTTGAATGTTGGCACTCATAATGATAAACTTCTGCCTTGAATTGATCTTGCTGTCTTCTACCCGTTTTCTGGTATTATTATTTTCAATAGGCCACTGACTATTCAAATATGTGTTGCACATTCAAAGTATTTGTACCATCTTTATAGTTTCTATTCTTATTGATTTTTGCTTTTATTCCATTATAATCTGATGAGGTACTAGACACTTCTTCGTTTTTGTTAAGACTTAATTTAGCCTAAAAGGTAGGCTAAATTTAAAAGGATGTCCCAGACCCAGAAATGAACCCACACACCTATGGTCACTTGATTTTTGACAAAGAAGCTAAAACCATCCAGTGGAAAAAAGGCAGCATTTTCAATAAATGGTGCTGGTTCAACTGGAGGTCAGATGTAGAAGAACACAAATCGATCCATTCTTATCTCCCTGCTCAAGTCCCAGTGGATCAAGGACCTCTACATCAAACCAGATACACTGAATCTAATAGAAGAGAAAGTGGGGAAGAGCCTTGAACATATGGACACTGGGGAAATATTCCTGAACAAAACAACAATGGCTTATGCTATAAGATCAAAAATCGACAAATGGGACCTCATAAAATTGAAAAGCTTCTGTAAGGCAAAGGGCACTGTTAATAGGACAAGATGCCAACCAACAGACTGGGAAAAGATCTTTATGACTCCTACATCCGATACAGGGCTAATATCCAATATATACAAAGTACTCAAGAAGTTAGACTCCAGAGAATCAAATGACCTATTAAAAATGGGGTACAGAGCTAAACAAAGAATTCTCGCCGGGCGGTGGTGGCGCACGCCTTTAATCCCAGCACTTGGGAGGCAGAGGCAGGTGGATTTCTGAGTTCGAGGCCAGCCTGGTCTACAGAGTGAGTTCCAGGATAGCCAGGACTACACAGAGAAACCCTGTCTCGAAAAACCAAAAAAAAAAAGAATTCTCAACTGGGGAATATTGAATGGCCAAGAAGCATCTAAAGAAATGTTCAACATCCTTAGTCATCAGGGAAACGCAAATCAAAACAACCCTTGAGATTCCACCTCATACCAGTTAAAATGGCTAAGATCAAAAACTCAGGTGACAGAAGATGCTGGCAAGGATGTAAGAGAAAGAGAAACACTCCTCCATTGTTGGAGGGATTACAAGCTGGTACAACCACTCTGGAAATCAGTCTGGTGGTTCCTCAGAAAATTGGACATAGTATTCCCAGACAACCCAGCTATACTACACCTGGGCATATACCCAAAAGATGCTCCAACATATAATAAGGACACATGCTCCACTATGTTCATAGCAGCCTTATTTATAATAGCTAGAAGCTGGAAAGAACTCAGATGTCCTTCAACAGAGGAATGGATACAGAAAATGGGGTACATTTACACAATGGAGTATTACTCAGCTATTAAAAACAATGAATTCATGAAATTCTTAGGCAAATGGATGGAACTAGAAAATATCATCCTGAATGAGGTAACGCAAACACAAAAGAACACATATAGTTTGCACTCACTGATAAGTGGATATTAGCCCAAATGCTCCCAGTATCCAAGATTCAACTCACAGATCACATGAAGCTCATGAAGAAGGAAGACGAAAGTGTGGGTGCTTTGGTGCTTCTTAGAAGGAGTAACAAAATACTCACAGGAGCAAATATGAAACAATATTTGGGCAAAAACTGGAGAAGGGAACATCTAGAGACTGCCCCACCTGGAGATGCCTCCCAGATTCAATCACCATATGCAAACATATGGGTCCTATCCCATATGTTTTTCTGGAGTCTAATTTCTTGAGTTCTTGTAGGCAGCCAATTTAAGATGGAGCTGGTTTCCGACATGGCCAGCTCAGCGTCCTGCATAAACAAGCCTATTGCGCATACGTCGGCCTCAAGCCCCTCCCGAGAGGGCTTATGCTAATGAGGCATGAGCCCTAACCAATCCTGGGGCTTATGCTAATGAGGCATGGGCCCTAACCAATCCTGAGAGAACAGGCCGCCTGGCCTGCCCCCTTGGAAGGGTATATAAGCAGTGCATTTCTGCTGCTTGGGGTTCCCCTTCGTTGGATGAAGATTGTACCTGGAATAAAAGAGCTGTCAGAGAAGAATCCAGGTGTGTCTGTCTTACTTGCCGGCTAAGGAGGACGTGACAAGTTCTTTGTATATATTGGATATTAACCGAGAGAGTTAAAATCAGTTAAGTGGCCATGTAGAGATATTGCTTTTTGGGTACTGTGATTTAGACCTAGGGCTGTCCCAATAAGTAGGGACAAGGCAGTGGAGACCAACTCTTTGGGTGAGAGTAGAGTTATTAAAATGTTCCTACTTGGCGCACGCCTTTAATCCCAGCACTTGGGAGGCAGAGGCAGGCAGATTTCTGAGTTCAAGGCCAGCCTGGTCTACAGAGTGAGTTCCAGGACAGCCAGGGCTACACAGAGAAATCCTGTCTCGAAAAAACAACAACAACAAAGTTCCTACTGGCATCCCAAGAACAAAATTAATAACAAACAAACAAATAAACAGCCAGGTCTAGACATACCGGGTTGTCAGTTGGCGCTAGTGGCTATATGTGAGTCCCAGACTCACAGAAAAAATCAGTTTACTTTAGCTTAGGATTTTTTCTACGGCAGCAAGAGAAAACTGCTACAGATGAGATCAGGTGTTTCCAGGGATGGCCCAACAGGGAGGAATCATGAAAATGGATTCAGAGAAGGGGAAGTGTTCACCCAAGGATTAGAGGTCCTAGAACGAGTGAGGGTCAGTGGAAAGACCAGTCATAAAGACTAAATATATCCTCAAGGGCAGCACAGGGGGTGGCTGTGAGCTCAATGACCCTCCCTTGGGACCAGGGGATATTTACACAGACAATTGGGGGGAGGGAGCTTACCAGTTCTCCAAAGTTTGGGTAGATATAGGTCTAGCAGAGTGGTGGCTCTGCATGTGGCAGAAGGGATGTGAACCTTTGAGTTTCTAAATCTGAGTCTCGGAACCAATGTTGTGTTATATGAAAAGATAAGGAAGAAGGAATATGTTTGATATGGGGGAAAAGGGGTGTCTTTGTGCACCCATGCTGAGGCATCCCTTCTCCCTGAGGGACCAGCCACACTAATGGTATTGTATAGAATAGAGTTTATTCAGGGCATGGGGAGGGGAGTTGTGAGGAAGGCAGAGAGGGGGAGGGGGAGGAGGAAAAAGAGGGGGGGGAGGAGAGTGGTGAGAGAAGGGACAGAGAGGGTAAGAGAGTGAGGAGGGGGCAAATAGCCCCTTTTATAGTGAGTCAGGCACACCTGGCTGTTGCCAAGTAACTGTGGCCTAGAAAAAATGTCAACAGAAGGGATGCCTCAGCATGGGCCTGCAGAGGCACCCCCTTCCACCTCACCATACCTGGCTCTACAAAACATATCCTGGATTTCTCTTTTATATAAAACAAAACACTAGTTCTTGAGACTCTGGAGCTAGTGGTTTATGGAGACCTTTCAAAATCAGACCTGGTCCTTAAATGGAGACAAATGGGGCTTATGTTGTCCTTTCATTAGGACCTACTTTGTCTTTGAAAGTTTCACAGCCTATAGGAGAGGCAAGTTCCCACGCTGTTCAGCACTCCCCAACTCTACCCAGAGGTGGCAAACATCTGATGTTGTTGGACTCTAAGATCCAGAACCGGGGGATGCAATCCCACAGAAACACTCACAAACAGAAGATTTGATGCAATAACAAGAGGTCTAATGATAACCAGTGCACTGGGGTTCCCTTGTATGCAGGCAAGAGGAACCCCGAGCCAAAGCTGAGAGCAGTTTTTATACAGAGTTCACGAGGGCAGTCTTAAACAATAACCACAAAGGCTGACCTCAACAGCCGTTCCTAGGTCCAGTCTCTAGGTGACTCAGATTTGCACATGTTTATTAAGGGCCCAGCTTCCTGATTACCTCTTATCTTGGCCCTTCCCTGGAATGTGTGTGTAAGTCTTTGGAATGTGCTCCTCCCAAGATGTGTCCTGGGGCAGTTAATTTTTTAGTCTAAACCGAAACCTGAGATTATTTCAATTTTAAGTTTAACTGAGACCTGAAATTCTTACAGTGTTTGACCATGTGGCTGAGTGCATCAGACACTGGAGGAAGCAAACACAGCATTGCATTCTGAATTCAAGAGCAAGGTCAAAGAAAACTGGGCACAGCCTCTGCACTTTTCAGATCCTACCCAGCAGTAAGTGCAAATTGAGTAATTGGCCAGACCTGGGGTCAGAAATCACAGACCCACCTGACAACAATTGGAATATAGTTGGAATGCAGCTCTATGGCTGTAGAAGTCATAGGAAGCACACTTAGAGTTTTCTCTCTACAGTAATCCACAAGCAATAGGACTTTTCACCACAGAAGGCAAAGCCCCAGTGTGCCTTCCCAATCTGAGTTCCCTGCTACATCAATACCTGTTAGCATTCTGTCAAACTCCACCTCCATAGTTACCTGGCAACAGCCAGGTAGCCCTGCCCACTATTATAAAAGGGACTGTCTGGCCCCTCCTCTCTCTCTTGCCTCTGTGACCCACGCACCTGCAGGTTATATCTGCCCTCTCCCCTTACCCCTCTCTCCACGTGGTCATGGCTGGCCTCCACCTATCTCTGCTCTCCCTCTCCTCTCTTCCCTCCGCCTAAATAAATATTCCCCTTGTGGAACCCTCGGCCTGGCGTCTTCTGTTCCAAGCTGCTGCTGCGCCTTAATATCAACAATACCCATCCTCTCTACAACTGCCTCTTGCATCCTTCACCTGCCCAGAAATTGGTATATTGCCCCCTGCCTCCCTGACTTGTGATTGTTATTTGTTTTCAAGTCCCCAGAGTAGCTCAGTCTCAAATAGGTCCTCTCTCAAGATGGTGCCAGGCTATAGCACTTTGAAACATAGGAAACACTAGAAAGCCTTGCTTCTTTTAGTCATTCGTCTTCTTTTTGTTTTTCTTTTTTCTTTTCTTTTTGAGAGAAGCTCTATCTATGTAACCCTGGCTGGCCTGGAACTCACTCTATAGACCAGGCTGGCCTTGAACTCAGAGATCCAGTGTAGCAGAATCTTAGCATAACCATTGTATCTGGAATGAATTTGGGAGTGAGGGCACCAGGCCTTGAAGTAGCCTTTTGTCAGTGATTGTTATCTGAGATTTTATGGGGTTGTTCTTTTGAAGGATTCTCAGAGCTCTTGCATAACTTAGAAGAAACGCCGGGCAAAACAGGAAGTCTCTTTGCCTGAGAATTGCTTAAGGTGATAGTTCTTTCTCAAGACAACCTCTAGATCAGATAAGAGGTTTTGGTATTCAAAGTCGATTTGCTAAAGGTGCCTTTTGTTAACGAAGGAGAAGCTCTGCAAAAAGGGTGGGTGCTCCTTCCTTGAGAGGCTGATGCCCCTGCTGCTTGAGAAGCCTAAATTTCCTGCAGTATTTCTCTTCAATCATCCAGTATAACCAGAACACCAGCAATCCACCAGCCTCTGCCTCCTTACTGCTGGGATTAAAGATGGGAGCCACAATGGACTCAGACTGACTTTATTTTCCCAGGCTGACCAGTTAAACAGGAGTCATGTCACACCAAATCTGTCCAGTTTATGCTTTTAGGAAGACTGGGGTTTATTTATCCTTTGGCTGCCAACCTAGCTTGTTTTCATGAGGGGTACAGGGCTTATCTTGTGGCTTCGACTTTCTCCTGTGCCAGGGCCATGTGAGAGGTGTTAAGGTTGTTGCCTAGTTTTTCTCTGAGCTGTTGATCTATGCTTTTTAATCTCAGGCCCTGTCACCTCTTTCTTGATTCCCAATGTCTTCCTCTCTCTTTTGTTACCCTGGCTCTTCTCAAAATCTCTAACCCAAAGTCTTACCCACATCTTGGAACTTTTGTTGTTTATTATAAGAAAAATCAAAAAGTATTAGGAAAAAAGATTTGCCATATACCTGAAAGGGAAATATAAAAAGTGTGAATTGAAAATAATAGCAAGGTATAATAATATAGGCCTGTAATCCAAGTATTTGGAAGGTGAAAGCAGAAAGGTCAGGATCAATGAGTTAAAATCTAAAATAAAATGTTGTTGAGGATAGAATATTTGTCTGAAGACAAGTCACCCCTCCCCCCACATACACACACATACTACTCAGAAAGTTAAAATTATGTTAGAAACATCTAGTGATCAATCTGTCAAATATGCATTTACCTTCATGCTGTGTACTTCTGGTGCCAAAGTGTGTATGTGGATACCAAAGGTCAATGTCCACCATCTTCCTTTATTGCTCTCCATCATATTTTTTTCAAAGAGGGTACTCACTGAACCTGGAGTTTACTGATCTTTGGAGGCATAGATGCCATTCTTTTGGGCTTTTATGTAGGTGATGAGGGATCTGAATTTAGGTCCTTGTACTTATGCAGCAAGCACTACTGTACAGATATTTCCCTACCCTGTGCTGTATTAAATAGTTGATTAGCAACAAACACTTATGAAGTGAGATATCTGACATCAAGTGCTTCTTGAGGTGACACACTAGGAGTTATTCGATATTACTGTGTTAAAAGTTAGCTAAGCTAAATGATGCCTTGTGGAAATTTGACATACACAGGATGAACAGCCAATTGTTATGCATAAATGTCATGAGTATTTAATAGACTTGTAAATGATTCAGTGATAATGAAAAATTTAAATGTGCCCATCTCTAGATGTGAGAAAGCAAATTTGAAATCCAGAAACTAATGTGTATCTGTGGTATACTACTGTATACTTTCCCTGAGGAGACAACCATAAATGCCTGTTCACCTCAGATGAGGTACTGATGAATGACCAAAGTACAGCTTGGGTAGAGTTTATTGGGGTTACTTATGGGAGTATAGTGGCTAAAAGGCAACTGCATCACTTAAAAGGCTATCTCAGCATGGGAATAACGTCAGAAGGCTACATGCCTGTAATTCCTTATCCAACTTGGAGCAGCTCCACTGAAAAGGCTCCACTTCTTGAGCAATTGTTTACTGCTCTTGTAATCTGGTTAAAATGGCCTTTTAACTTTCTAGAGCTTCTAGAACTTCTAAGCTTTGTTATCCCAAATCTTTATGAGCCCTTCCCTCTCCAGGAGACAATACTTCAATTCATAGTGAATAGCTATATCACATACACCAAGCTAAAAATGGTAAAAGAACTTAGAGAATAGGCTGATGTTCACCTTTGGTGAAGAGTATGGATGGACAAGGCAGCTTCTAGAATCTAGGGCATTGGTAATATTCCATTTCTTTACATGATTGGCGGCTTACCTGTGTGCTTGTTCTGTAGTAACTCATAAGGTGTACTGTTAGTATTTGTGTGCTTTATGTAGGTTAATCTAAGACAAAAAAATTAAGACAATAAAAGGTCCAAACAAAAATTTAGCCTATATTATCATAGAGTATTTGAATTGGGAGGGAAAGTGTATGGGTTAAAACAGTAATACAGAAGAAAAAGAAAAGAAAGAAAGAAAGAAAGAAAGAAAGAAAGAAAGAAAGAAAGAAAGGGAAAGGAGAGAGAGAAGAGAGAGAGAGAGAGAGAAAGAAAGAAAGAAAGAGAGAGAAAGAGGTAGAAAAAGCAGCAGCAGCAAAAGGACACTGGATAGAGTTGGTAGAAAAGCCTAAAAGGGTGGTAGGTTTCCTGGTTTTCCTAGGTTCACACAGAGCTCTTCAATGGCCTCTGATTCATGGAACTTTCTTGGAGCTGACTGGCCTTTTCTGGAAATGGAGTTAAGACTAGGGGAGTTCTAATTCATGTACTATGAATGCAATCTGGTTCAGAGTGACATATGGCAAAATAATTTACAGGTGTATCAATACAGAGAGAATGAATCAATCAGTAGTGACCCCAAGTTGGGGGTGGGGAAGGTTAAAGAAGATAAAATAGATACATATGATAAACAAATTTAAAATTGTAATGAATAGCATGGACTAAAGTTAAACTGGTACTATGGTAGGGACAGAGATCTTAGCTATTCTTTTTTTAAAAAAAGTTACTATGTACAAAAAGATATATGTAATTGCCTTATTACCTGTATGCATACCATTAGTATATTGGAAAAAAAACATTCAGGGAGACTATTGAGATGATTTAATGGATGAATACTTTCAGTACAAGCATGAGAATCTGCATTTCAATCCTTTGCATTCACATAAAGACAGGAATAGCTATGTGTCTGTAACCAGAACATTTTGTGGGGCAGAGACAGGTAAATCATGAGAGCCTGCTGGCCAATCAGTTAGCCAAAATTAGCAACTTTCAGGTCAATGGGAGACCCCATCTCAAAGCAGTAAGGCAGAAAGTGACTTGAGACCTCAATGTGCACGTGCACTGTGCCGTGCGCACACACATACCCCTACTTGGAATATATAGCACTTGTATTTTCAAATCTTGGGTGAACTAGTCTTTTTAGATGTAAACTTCTGATGCAATAGTATTACGGATTCACTTACTCTTTTCCCCTTCTCTTTTAAAATAAGTATATTGTACTTGTGCATTTTTGAAGGCAAGTATATTTTGGAGTATTGCTTTATATTAAATATACCTTTTAAAATGTTTTTATTTTTGAATTGTATGTATACATATATGGGGTCATATATGAGTACATGTGTTTGTGGAGTCCTAAAGAGGGTTATCAGATCTCCTGGACCTGGATGGAGTTTTAGGCAGCTGTGAGCTGCTTGACATTGAGTGTTGGGAATTGAACCTGGGTTCTCTGGAAGAGTAATACATGCTGTTAACCAATGACCCACCTCTCCAGCCCATTAAACTTATCTTTGGTCTCACACACAGTTATGAATATCTTTCTTGAGACAGGGTGTCTGTAACCATGGTTGTCCTGGAACACACTCTGTATCAGGATGGTTTCAAGCTCAAGAGATCAGCCTGCCTCAGCCTCTCAAGTGCTGGGATTAAAGGCGTGTAACATCACTACCCAGCTGAATATCTTATAACAGTCCTTATGTTCATTAGGAATTAATTTTTCTGCCTGTTGGTATTAAAATGTTTCATCACTTAAAAAAAAAAAGAGGCCATACATCCTTGGTTTGACCAGGTCAGTTCCATTTCATAGCAGTTGTCCAACCTAATTATTATTAACAGTGATCTTTTACTCTGAAGGCAGTCTGCCTTAGGTTATATCAGATATGGCCAACTTAATTATAGGCTATTAAGTTTAAAGATACCTTGATCTTGGTAAAAAAAAAATTCAAACAGGGTAAGTCCTTACTATTAACACAATGGTGGACTAAGGATTAAGCAATTCCTAATGTTCTAGTAAGAAGTACAATTTGGAATGGGACTGCAAAGAGGTATTTTGGCTTCCTCATTTAAATAACCACAACCCTTAGTACAAATTACATGATCTCCATTTGCCTCAATTTACTTATTAAAGATGAGGTCAAACCAAGGCTTAATTCAGGGCTAAATGGAAGGAAATAGCATTTCCTTCAAACATAAGTCTATGATAGAACTACTGAAGTCACAACTACTGAAGTCATGACAGTGTTAAAAAAAGAAACATCATACATTTAGGTAGCATTCATATATGCACATACTCACACACACATCACACATAGGTCAGTGATCAACTTGAGGAATGTTCTCTTCCCACCATGTTGAGTTCTGGTGATCAAACACAGGTTGCCACCAGCCCTACATATGGGTTTTTGTTTTAATTTTTGGTTGTTTGTTTTTTTGAGACAGGGTTTCTCTGTACAGCCCTGGCTGTCCTGGAACTCACTCTGTAGACCAGGCTGGCCTCGAACTCAGAAATCCGCCTGCCTCTGCCTCAAGTGCTGGGATTAAAGGCATGCGCCACCACCCGCCGGCTCCTACATATGGTTTTAAGACAGATGATTTGCTAGTCACCAAGGAGTAGCACCTTAATTTCTTATCTGGAGGTCCTAGAAAGACCAAAACTAATCCATGTGTCTCAAAATTAGTACCTTTCCCAGCAATTACGTTGTTACTTCACTGAAATAGCTTGGTAATATCATCAACAACCAAATGGCAACCCAAAGCCAACTGGCTAATACCTTTCTTTGTGGCATGGTATGGTTATTTTTTTCAAAAAGTTCTGGCCTAACTCTTGTTACCTTAAGTTTTTACCCCTTTGTATCTTGTCTTTTATGTGCTGGTATTTGTATTGGGTATTTAACATACCTGTTTTCTCATCTGACAGTTCCTGTATTATTGTTTTGGTCTTCAGCACCACCTCAAAGGACATTCATCTATACTTGTGGTCCAGGTCACTCCTTAATTTCAGACATCTAATCTCTACTTTTACAGTTAAACCTTGTGCCTCCAGAACTTCTCACATGTTATCTCCTATTCTAACTAGAAGTACCCTTGCTTACCTGAAAAATATCTACTTGGTCATACAGACTTGGTCTTTAAAATTTGAAGTTCAAGCCCATATCATCTCTTCCTTCTGAACTTTAGAAATATCTAGTTACAATGCAGAGACGATGAAAAGGGCAATAAAGCTAGGTATGGTAGTGTTAGCTTGTAATCTGTGCTCAGGAGGCTGCAGCAAGAGGGTCATGAGTTCAAGGTCAATATAAAAAAACACAGTGAGATCTTATCTCAAAACATAAAACTAATAAGCAGGCAGTAAGAGCACTGTAAACTCAATGCTCTTTAGCTTAAATCTAATATATGGTTTCACACTAACTACAAGGTAAAATGCAAATATCCCATATGGCAAGAACAGCTTCCCAATGTTGAGTCCTTACCTCAAATGACAAAACTCTTTTGTCATTCCTTCAACCTTGGCCACATTTGGAATTCCCAAATCATCATGTCCTGTTAGGTATCATGATGATGAAAATGCATGCCCCAATGTCACTCCTACTACTTCATATCTCCTCTAAGTTCCCAAGATATATTTATATAAACCTCTAGTCCTAGATGTATTTAAAAGGCTAGAGGGCAGGAATCACATTTTACTCATGTGTGGGACAAATATGTGGAATAAATGAAAATCCACATAACTTTATGGCATGGCACATGTGTATCCCTCCCATCAGACACACAATAAAAATAGTATTTCCCATCTAGGAGACTTCACTCACTTCATTTCACTTAAACTACTACATTATTTGATCCTTAATTTCGATTGGTCAATTACTAGTACTTTGAAAGGTTCTAATTATCAGTTCATTATTTTATAAAAGTGACTTTGGTTTTATTTTAAAATGTAAACCTAGAATTTTGTATTAATTTAACTTAAATAATACGTTAAGCAAACCATATTGTAATATTGATGCTCATTAAGAATAACTTTTTATCAGTGACAATGAGAAAAGAATTTTGTTGGTACTCTGAATCAACATCTGCTTTGTTATTTATGTATTATGGAATGAGCTTCTTTCTCTGAACAATGTATGTATTATGATGCAAGTTTGTTTCATTATTAAGCCATCTGGATGTTGTGTGACTTAACGGACTTACCTACATAAACAATAAAGAAAACAAAACTACCTTCTAAAACCTGAAAAACACAATCATAAAGGCTGTTAGTTCAAGTAAAGCTGTTTACAAAGACCTTTACTCATCTATTTGGGAATAATATCGACTTGATTTCTACTTCCTATCTCCATATTTCTATTTCTACTTATTCAAAGACTAAGTTCCTAAGCAAGCAGTAATCTTGATATATTTATTCAAATGTGGATTACATAAATTTCTCTTATATAGATGTAAGACAACACATTCATCTTGACAAAAATTAACCTTAACAAAATCACACAAAAGATATGGCAGCAGGACAAACTAGAACAGAGTAAGAACAGTTGGGTGTAGTTTTGTTCCTTTAAGGTTGGCTTAGAATTTTTGTTCACAAAATTACCTCCTTATTTCATTCTGTTGGACTTTCTGGATAGCTTATTTTGACAAATTAACCATTTAAAAATATTTGTGGTTAAACATCTAGATCAGTATTTGGACAAATGATTTGGAATAATTCCTTCCTGAAATAAGAAGAAATGAATGCCAATAGACATTCAATGTTTACTAAGTTATTAACCAATTGAATAAAATATCTGTATACTTTCAGTCCTTGAATTGCTAATACATACTCTAAAAACTATCTGAAAAGATAATGTATTCAGCATGACAGTCCAACAGATAGTCTCTTTAGTCATATGAACCAACCAACCCACCCACCCACCCATTCTTTACTTATAGCATTCTCTGTTTATTCCCTAATTTTGTGGAAAATTCTTAAGAACTATATGCTAAAATGAAAATGTGTCCCAAAGTATTTCAGAAAATGGAGGGATAAATGGAAGGTGTCATTATTAAAAATGAATCCTAGCATTAACTAGCAGTAATCTGTGAATGCTAATATAACCCAATATTTTATTGGCAATATGGAATTTGTAGTTACCCATTCCACTGTCATGCATGCAGAAAGGCCTAAGATTTCAAAATTGCCAACATTAAAAAATAAGTCTCTTAATATATTTGCATTCTAAAACAGGGCCCTTCATCTTGGAAATGTTTTTTCCCCATAAAAAAATGCTGAGTCATGTATAGGATTCAAAAAGCCTGTGTTAAAACTCCCTTTAAAGTTTTAATTTCAATCACTATTTGTTTTCTATTATACTACATTTGGCAGATTTTTTTTTTATTTGTCTGTAATTGCAGTAGTTGCAATTTAACAATAAACCAGTCTGACATTTTAGGTCTTGAAGATACATACCATATATATTTCTTTAAAAATAATCATACTTTTTGTAAGCAATACTTTACAGGAGACACCTCAAAAATCTACCATAGCTGTGAAACTTAAAACAAGAAAAATTCAAGTTCTAAATCTTTATACATATATATCTAGATTTCTATATATATTATATATACAGACATAGGTATATATAAAATATATATAATCAGATTTGAAAAGTGAACAAAAATTGGGCACTGTACATAAATCCTTTTTAAAACTCAAACAATAGAAAACTCTTTAAACATTAAACAATTTTAATAAAAGTTTCTGTACAATGCTAAGCAGTTTTATTTACACATAGAAAATGTAATAGGAGTAGTGTTTGAAATTACATTAACTCCTTAAAATTTCAATGGCAGGTAAATCTGGAAAAAATAACAGCATTCCATTCACAAATATTTTCAGGCAATAAATATGTATTTATAAATAGTGTAAATTTACATCAAGATTAGAAACAAAAATCACAAATCTGAAGTTTATTTCTTAGTCTATGTGCAATCCATTATCTTTGTGACTTTGCTGTTAATTAATTTTTTTTTAAATGTTTTATTTGGGAACCAAAAGTATAACCATCATGGTTTCAAAACAAGACAGAAAATCATAAAAGCAGTAAAAAAGTTTCTTACTTAACTTTTCACATAAAAAAAAAAAAAAAAAAAAAAAAAAAAGTTGACCAAAGAAAGACTTAATATTGCTAACTACCTTACAAAGAAATGACCAGCTAGGCTAGTATTTTTTTTTTTCCCCAAGGAAAATTCTGAAAGGGTAAAGATAGGTGAAAACAAATTCATTAGCCAGAAATCGAGAAATATAAAAGAGGTTGTCTTCAAGTCAGTAGTCTGTATGATGTTGCCAGTTTTGTCAGATATATACAAAATGTGGAAATTATTATTCATTTTTTCTGAAGTTCAGCTTTATGAGAGTCCTGGCTTAGGAGCAGTACTCTCCGGTCCAGTTGGTTGATACTCCACACTTGGAAGGTTGCATAGACACAATTTTCAGCCAGCAGCCTTACGAGATAGCTACAGAAAGCAGTGGTGCAGAACTGGGTTACTTCCTGAAGAGCAGAAAAGGTCTCATGTTTAAAGTCCATGGAACAATATCAAGATGAGGCGGATGGTAATGGAGGAGCCTGGAAATAAAAGCAAGGCAGACTATCTTGGTATACGCATTTGTTAGTTGTGGCCCGTGATTCACAGCTACAAATATATATATGTTGGTTTATGAAACTGGAGGAAATTATTCTCTGTTAAATAAGTTCAACAGCCTTGCTATACAATGTAACAGTATAACTCCCCTTATGATCTCCTACCTGGCCACCTCTTCTAAGAATCTAAGACCATGTTTTTGTTTACTGTGCCTCCAAAATCTTTTGGAATATTGTTTAGTTTACCACTCTTTATATATTGCTTTCTTTGACAGGGCTTTACAAAAACAATTTATCAAATTAATTACAATTTTACTAGTGTCTGCCTTCAGGGATCTATCTAAAGCAGGTAATGCATTTTTTTTTCCCGTAAATTGCAAGTAATTTTGTTTTTTCTTAAAGCAATCTTGAAGACAATCCAAATGAAAATATCAGGAGCTAAACTTCAAAAGCTATGTTTTAATTACATATTATGTGGAAAGTATTAGAAGAAAAGAAAAATCCATAAATTATGTCTGTAGTTCTTTTGAGATCTGCTTTGAGTGAAATGCTTCCCGTACCTGCTGCTTGCAATGAAAAACTCTGTGATTTGTGAGTACACTTGAATTTCATGAGGTTATACCACATGCCAGGAAGTTAAGCGCTACTCAAATATTCCCGAGATTGAAACATCTGACAGTACACAATTTTAAACGAATTCAATTAGCCCTAAAAGCAGAAGTATATTTCAAAGCACACTCACACTGATTTATTTTGTAGGCACTATTTAAACAAACATTCCATCAGCGAAGATGAAACAATATGAAAATCATGATAGCATTGTAAAACACACATTTTTAAAAATAAGTTTTAGATTGGTGTCTCCAAGAGGCAAGGCAAAGTGATATGTCAATTTTATAGGAATAAGTACTTGGAAAAGAAGGTGGCAGGAGCAATATAAATATACTCTCATTCAATATCTTGATAAGCCAAAAGATAATCTACATATTTCATTACCTCCTATTTATCAGGTGGCAGAGCAAACACTACTGCCTCCCAACTGATCTAATGTACTCACATGTTGATTTCACTTACTAATGTAAATTGGTCATAGACTTGCATCAGATCCTCCATTTTGTACTGTTCTAGCACCACAAAATTTTCCAGATTCCCACTTGTTTTTCGTGCACAATCTTGGCAATGTACAATGTACGTCTTCGAGAATTACTCTCATTAGTGACAAAAAGCAGATCAAAAACCTCCACCTGTTTTACACAAATGAAAAATGGGGTCAATGGACATGATGGTGTTTATTGTACTGCTTCTGTGTTATCACTCTTCTTCTTTAATAGAACTTTACAGTTAAAGATGGGGGTGCAAGGGTGTGAGACTGAGACTGAAAAATGTTTATACTGTACCAAACCCCAAGACATGAGAGCAATCATATTTAGGAGAGTGAAAGAAAAGAATTGTATAACCATGAAAATTCTGATAGAAGTTAATTAAAAAATTTAATAACTGCCAGTTTTTCTTTTAAATCAAAACATTAATATACAATCTAATCAAGTGATTACTATTTCCCTTGCATTTCTCCTTGATAGAACCCATCACAGGCAACCATATAGACCTAGCTCTTTAAATACAAAGACTGTGTTCATATTTACATGCCAGAGCATGTCATAGTACTTAGTGCTTACTCAAACCTTAAAATACACCTGCAAAATGAATGAATATAATCTGATTACTTTACAGATGAGGAAACTGGCAAGTTAACAGTGGGTATTTGTTATAAGCTTTATGTTAAAAATAAGAGTTTTAGAACCATTAGAAATAATATATCTGTCTTAAAATAACATTGTGGCATAGGACTCATCCTCAAATACTAAGAAGCTCATGTGTTATTTTTCCAAGGTATAAAACACATTTATTTCCTCATTAATTTACTCTGACTACCTTATACACCATTAAAATACCCAATGAATTAAATCATTTAAAACTAAAGTCAACAACAGACTTACCAAAGTTCAAAGTTTGGAACAGATCATCAATGTCCCTATCTGCAGTTTATCCTTAAACTTCCTCAAGGATAGGAAACTATCATGAGAATGAGCTAATTCAAAATTCCAGAGTTTACCATATTTCTCATTATCATTAATGGGCAAAAACATGAACCTAAAGAATGGAGCTAGAAAATGTGTTAGCATTCTTCAACTTGTCCCTCATTTCTACCTTTTAATGAGTTACTGTGTGGTTTCCATCTTCTAGATCACTGTTTTTCAACTTGTGGGTTTTGACCCCTTTGGGGGTCAAACGACCCTTTCACAGGGGCTGCCCAAGACCATCAGAAAACACATATTACAATTCATAACAGTAGCAAAATTACAGTTATGAAGTACTAATGAAAATAATTTTAAGGTTGGAGGTCACCACAACATGAGGAAACTGTATTAGTCCTCACAGCATTAGGAAGGTTGAGAAATACTTTAAAATTTCTGTACCATTTTAACAATCCACTGCCATGTTCTAGTCTAGCAAAGGAATTATCTTTCACAAGATTGCTGTGATGTATCTTATTTTCTCTATCCTTTCCATTTCTTTGTCTGAAACAGATATTGTCTTTGCTGACTTCACAAATGTTTCTGGTGGATTCAATGATTTTGGAATAAATGTCACATTATTTGACAGCTTCACAATACATCAAAGCTACATGTCACCTAGATTTTATGAGAAAATCTGTACTGTCAGTATTGTAGCCACACTGGACTAGCTAACCTTTTTTCTACAGCCATTCCATTTCTCCAATCATGGTACTCCTGACAGTCAACCTATATTCTCACTACAGTTTGTATATAGCCTGCTGAAATCACACTCATCTTTCAAGAAAGGGCTAAAGCTATGGATCTGTTGTAGTTTTCATAAGCTCCTATTGGCAGTAACAGAAAGGAAAACTAAGCTACATCAATTATTTCCCTCTTTGCATTTTCCTATTAAGCCCACCTTCATACTCATTACAATCTGATGTACATTACTTGACTGTAATTCAAATTCCTCAGACCAGGTATCAATTTTGTTGTTGTTTCCTTTGGAAGCATTAGCCACAGGAGAAGATTGGCAAGTCAATTGTGAACTCCACAAGAGAACTGAACACCAAGGCACACTAGGCTATACCAAACTAAACCCAGTTTATTGGCATCTGTGTACATCTAGATTGCTCCTAATCTAAAATCTACCAACTTTCCTTGTTGGTTAATGATCTAACAGCCAAATGACTCTATAGTAGATACTGTTAGATACTGTTAAGGTAAACAATTAATGTGACATGACATCATTAAATATTAAGATCTGATGAGAAAATATTAAAACTATATAATGCTAATCAAATTAAAGTGCATTTAAAAAAAAAGGTTAAAAACCAAAACTTTTCATAAACAACTGTGGGAAAGAACGATGACTTACCTCACAAATGCTACAATAGTGAGCTGGTTCTTCTTTTGTCCGCCCGTGCCATATGATCTCTTTTCCTGCAGCAATTAGAGCTTCCCTCAATGTCTGACATTGCTTTAGCGTTCTCAGAAGACAATACCTAATATAGGAAACAAATTACTCATTACTAGCAGCCAAATATTACATACTTTTCACTTAAGAGATAATCTATCTGCTAGCTAAAGATGACATATAATTCACTATGTATCTGAAAATGGACTCAAACTGTGGCAATTAATTAATCCCACCTCAGCCTTCCAACGCTGAGATAAATAGGTGTGAGCTACCATGCTCAGCTCATTTGTCAAATTTTCAGATATTATCAGATTAAAAAATAGAACAAATGATCAACAGCTCCAAGGATGATAATATCATGTCATTTATAGTTGAAATTGGTATCTGAATATCAAAATATAAAGGTGTTAATATATAAAACTCTCCTTGTTTAAGTGAGTTGTTAATGTGGGTTCTTATCTGGCCAAAGGAACTAACTTCTCCAAGAGTCAACTTCCCCTCCCTTAAAGTAAGGGGTTTAAATACTAGATACAAAGTTAGGATTCTAGGTAGGCAGAAAGGCACATCATCTCTACTCACACTACCTAAACACTCATTATCTGTGTAGCTGCTTTTTTAACTTCCATGAACAGAGAAATAATTTATAAATTCATTAACTACAAGATATAAAAAACTGGTTTAACGATCGCAGAAAAGACATGTATTTCTTCATTCTAACTTAAGATGACATAGTAGAATCCATTTATAGTAATGTAACTCAACTTTTCTTGTAATTTATATCTTTATTAATTCTTAAAATTTGTGCTGATTTTCCTAGTTTACTATCATTACTTGCAACTGCTAAATTCTTACTCTGTGAATCTTAGTGCTCAGGTTTTCCATTTGAACTGAGTGACTTAACTAGATGACTCTCTAAAGCTGAAAGAATCAGATGCAGATATTTACACCCAACCAATGGATAGACGCTGCTAACCCCTGTGGTCGAATTAGAGAAAAGATGGAAGAAGCTGAGGAGGAGGGCAGCCCTGTAGGAGGACCAGCAGTCTCAATGAACCTGGACCTTCGAGATCTCTCAGACACTGGACCACAAACCAGGCAGCATATACCAGCTGATATGAGGCCCTCAATACATGTAATAGCAAAAAATTGCTGGGTCTGGACTCAATAAGAGAAGATGCACCTAACCTAACCCTCAAGAGATTTGGGGCCCCAGGGAGTGGGAAGGACTGGTGGGGTAGAGGTGGGGGTAGCATTTTCCTTCTTAAAGAAAATAATACCTAAAAAAACCAACCAAGCAAACAAACAAAACAAAAACAAAACAAAACAAAAACAATAAAAAACTTTTCTAGAGCCGGCCAGTGGTGGCATCACTGCGCTCCAGAGTCAGAGGCAGCTGTGTCTCTCCCGAGTTCGAGTCCCCATCTCTGTCACACAATGAATTGTGGGGGGTGGGGGGAAAGAAGAAAGGAAAAAAAAGAAAATAATACCTAAACTGCAGATATCTACGGTTGTGAATTCAAACATGCTCCTACACAGACAAAAAATATATATATAAAGAAAAATAGGTAGGAAGAATGTATCTGGTATTTTACTTGCATTATGCTAAAATTAAGTTTCTTAATTGCTCTTTGTATTGCGAATGGATGAAACTTGGGGCCTCAGTACAACTGAATTTATATGAAAAAAAAAAAAAAAAAACGGAGGGCCACGAGACAAGTTGAATTCGATTTAATAAAAGCAGAGAGATCAAGTTCTGCAGACTTATGTCTTCTCAGTTTTTCTCATGTCCTCTTACACCCTCTAGATCCCCAATGTATCCCAATGTACCCAACCCTGAAACACAGAGCCATTAATCTCCAATGTACTAACAGCTTGGTAATTTAGCTACAGTTAGAGAGGGATGCCAGAATAGTCTTCTGTAATCATAGCTCTGTAATTTTTTTTCTGTTATAAGAGTCTTAAAAAAAAACCTTAATTTTCTGACAATGTTAACTATACTTTTTCATTGTTTTATCTTTTGTGTCACTGAATTTTGTGTTCAGCAGTTAAAATAGACAATTTAGAAAGATAAACAATGAATAGGCTGAAAAGATGTGACTTAACTGCAAATCAAGAGATTCAAGGAAAATCTTCTAGGGAAGGCAAAGAAATATTCAGAGCTTAACAGTAACTAGTTTTACTTTGATTAACCATAGATTTTTAATTCTATTTAAATGAGTATATTAAAGAGGAAAAAAAATAAAACACAAACAAAATCAAAGTTTCATTACCTTTTAATTTTAGTAGGCCTACCTAACAGCAATTAAGATTTCATTTTACTAAGAATTATAGCAGAAAATTATAAAATTGTCAAGGATAAAAAAATGCTTTTTGTGTGAGGGGTAAGTGCATTTTAGGAATAGGATCAGTTTATTTTAGCAGCTAGAGAAAGATGACTGTTTTAACAATCAAGTCTTGCTTTTTAACTGTTTGGATAAAAAACTATGTAAAAGGCAGAAGAAAGCTGGATATAGTGGTAGCTACAATGTTACCACTTAGATAGAGGCAGAAGGAATTAATTAAGTTTAGATCAGCCTCAACTGCCCAGTGAGACCCATGTATTACAGATACATTAAAAAAAAAAAAAAAAAAACAGCAAAAAACAAACCCAACCTAACCCCACCAACCAACCAACCAAAAACCCAACCAACCAAAAAAACAAATAACAATAAGAAAGGGTTGAAAGTGTTGCCTTTGAAGTTACACATAACTCTGTCTAGCCAAAAACTGATTTGAAAAGATATATCAAATTTTTAGGGGATGACTTCACAAGAAAGAAGAAAAATGTACACTATATTCATAAATTGACCCAGGATATTAGGACACTAAAAGAGGGGAATCTCTTCAAATTAAAGGATATAGAAATCATGGAAATTTTCTATTTGTAGCTGAAAATTTCTGAATTTGAATCATCATTTGATTTTGGGGGAAGTGGGAAAAAGCCAGCTTTTGCAAAAAAAAAGAATGGCAGATAGTTGTGTGTGGGCGTTTAAAGAACAATTTTTTCAAACACAATAATTTTCAAGCAATTTTTTTTAAAATTTTAATTTTTTCAGGGGCTGGAGAGATGGTCAGTGGTTAAAGGGACTGACGCTCTTCCAGAGGCCTGGTTCAATTTCATCAACCACATGGGGCTAAACCATCTATAATGGGATTGATAACCCGTGTGTCAGAAGACAGCGCAGTGTACCATTTCAAAAAATACATAAATCTTTAAAAAAATTTTTAAATTTTGGTGTAGTTTTGGGACAATAAGTTAAAGGGAATGAACACACTAATGATTTATTTGAAGTAAGAACATACAGAATTATCTGGCATTTTATGGGCATCTTGTTGAAGTTTCGAAATTAGATATCTAAAATGTCCTGTAGAAAAAGGAGAAACAAGGGTTTGTTTAACATGGCCCTTTATAATTCTTTACAGAATAAAATCTACCACTTAAAAAATTTAAAGCATCCCCAGGGTAGCTGGCCAAGACAGGTCGCAACAAAAAGCAGCTCAAACCTTCAGAGCTCTCACTATCTGTCAACAGGATTGTTTCTCTTTTGACAAAGTATCATATCACTAAATTACCCTAAGGTTTCATTTAAAATCAAGCACGGCTGAAAATCAAGGTCTTACTCAACCAGAGATAAATGAGTATTTAGGAACTTTTACCCTCACAGACAAAAACCAAGCATGAAACAAATATGTTAATCATAATCAGTGAATGGGAAAAAAAAGGAAACAACATTTTTTAAGATGTTAAAACTTAAAAATATCCAATTTATATTTTTAAAACTCTATACAATCATAAAACTGAAATTTAAGTAGGAAAAAGCTATAAAGGTTTTTTTGTTTGAAAAGCAATCCATCTTTTCTGCGGAGTTTATAACTTGCCTGATCATAAGCTTTACTGGGTCCTTATAAAAGAGATTCTCCCCATAGTTTCTTTTAGCAGAGCTTTGACTGGGTAAAAACAGAAGTTTAAGTAAAGAACCAAACAATTCCTGTGACCAGGCAAGTAGGAATCTGTGCAAATATCCCATTTTATTAAGTATTGAAACTAAAAAGGTTTTTTTTGGGAGGTTAGGGGCATGATCTATATGGCTAGTACATATGTCAACTTACAGTATTGACTTTCACAGTCCTTAAATGGCCTCATGCTTATGTAGCTTTTTTTATTCCTGTGAGAAGAAGTATCTGGTGGTGATGTTATGATACCTGCAAATTAATCTTTCATATGGCTAAAAACCCAAAAGTAAATGCACATGTATGAGTCTACAGGAGTTGCTAAAGAAATGTGGAAAGGAGGTTACAAAATTTCAAACTGGAAGTTGGAGGAAAAAGAATAAATAAGTTTAGGGTGGACAGCAATGTGTTTACACATAAATTCATAATAAAAAAAAGCAAAAAAAAAAAAAAAGAATGAAAGAGCTGAATCTAGAGCCTTGGACTCATATGACACTCTGCTATACCCAAACATGCCTTGCTCAGACATCAAAAAGCTTCCTCTTACAGTAGATTTAACAAAGAGGTCCACAATTCAGTAATGTGCATGGTATAATCAGTTCCAAATGGGATGTCTTTATTAAATCCCTCTTCTAAAGGATTGTAAGAGCCACAGGGGAATGGATGAATCCAAAGATTCTTTCAGAAACAACAGGACTGATGCACATATGAACTCAAAGATAATCACTCTGACAGCACAGAAAGGTTCAAGAAAAACAAGATCATAGTGCTTAGAGGGAGAAGTGGACACAGGCTCCTACGCCTAATCAAAAAAGTATCTGCAATTGATATGTTTCCAAAGGAAAAAATAGTTTTCTGTAATGAAGTATCACATTAACAACCTTCAGAGTAGGCTCCATGCCCAGTAGTAGATGAACAACACACACAAAACCTCAATAGTATGTTTGTAGACATTTTGGCTCTTATTTCTTTGTTTCAGCATAGTCTGTCTTACTGGGATTTTAAATTGTTTTTTGGAGAGAAAGGGTATGGAATCAGGTGGATGGAGGAAAGGGGAGGGAAGGAGTTGGAGGAGGAAAAGTATGCTCAGAAAATACTATATGAAAAAAAATCAGAGAGAGAGAGAGAAGAGAAAAGAGAGAGAGAGAGAGAGAGAGAGAGAGAGAGAGAGAATACTAACAAATTAAAGGGTAAAAAAGTAAACAAGAGGAAAGGAATTTCTTCTTCCTGAAAGGTATTTCCTTCTATTCATTCATTCCTTCATTCATTTATTATGCATATAATGCTCTGCCCGAATATACGCCTGCATGCTAGATGTTTATAAACCACTAGGTGGCCGGGCGGTGGTGGCGCACGCCTTCAATCCCAGCACTTGGGAGGCAGAGGCAGGTGGATTTCTGAGTTCGAGGCCAGCCTGGTCTACAGAGTGAGTTCCAGAACAGCCAGGGCTACACAGAGAAACCCTGTCTCGAAAAACCAAAAAAAAAAAAAAAAAAAACCACTGGGTGGTTGCTGGGATTTGAACCCAGGACCTCTGGAAGAGCAGCCAGCACTCTTAAACTTCTGAGCCATCTCTCCAGCTCCCTGAAAGGTAAATATACCTTAATGGTTGCTTTTAGTAGCAATATAATTTACTGTTTAGTCTGAACTCAGAAGAATGCACGGTTTAAAAGAAGACTTTAGAAAACACTAATGGACTTATCATTTTATTTCTTTTATTCTATTTACTTATGTGTACTAACTGGATATATCCATAAATCCTTAGTGAATAGCCGAGAGCCTATAGTCAGTCACAAAATATTCATTAGATGTAAGAATGAGGGCAAGATATTTGCTTGGTAAAAAGTTCACTTTATATCAATGACTAAATGCACTGTAAAAAGGAATCTTATGAACCAAGGCCTAGGGGCTTGTACTTATGGTTATTAGCATTTTCAGTTGGTACAATGGCAAACAGAATTCTTTATCACATCTGATACTTCAGGCTGGGAGCAGAATTCTGAGCCAATACTTAGACATTTTGCAGTGTCAGGTAAAATGGAGAACAGGAAAATACAGGTGTTCAAGAATTCACAACACTAAAGAAGAAAGAGGATAAACTTGAAGGAACCCAGGAGGATGGCAAGTATGATGAGATTATGGTAAATCAAGAAAAGGTCAAAACTGGTTTTTGTTTAAAATGATGGAAGATTGGTTATACAGAATAAACTATTGGAAGAAAACAGTCTTTCTTTAGTTTTATTCTACATCACTGCACTACTCAGTCACTGCACTACATCTATTAGCACAAGTCCTGTGAGTTTTGACACAGCACAACAGTCCCCAGTTTGATCACTTTCTACATCTTCACATACAAATCTCTTCCAAGTTAGCCTAAACTATTTCAACCATCCTCTTTACGTCTAACCTTGCCGTTTGTAATTTGTTCTCCAGAAACCAACCATGTCTATTTTCTTATAGTGGAGCTCCTGCTTAAAATTCTTTGATGTTGAGCAGCAACATTTACAACATATATATAATCTTACCATGTCCCAAAAGTTCATGGACAAACTTCATTTTGTTATGTTGTGCAAATCTCTACCGCTTTCCTTTCTGCTGCTCTAGTCACACTGGCATTTTGTCCCATAAGTAGTCTGTACTTTTCCTCTAGATCTGAAACATTCTATCCCCAGATTTTGCATTATGTCTTATTATTTATGCATAAGCACACAAAATTCATGTTAAGTCTCAGATAAGCTCCTTCATCCTTTTGGTAAAAGTAGCATTTTTATCATTTCTACCCAAATACATTTTTCAACTGAATCTTATCCATACAAACACATCACCTTTCAGACCTCTTGCTTGGTGGTAGTCTCTCCCTATTAGAGAGCATGAGAACTTAAGCCCTGCAAAAACAGCAAATTCATCTTTATACCACTGGTTCTCAAACAGTTATTGAATGGGTTTCAAACCTAACTATATTTAAGGAATGGAGACAAAATGGCAGATGAAGTTTAGAGACATTTGTAAAGAAATTTAAACTAAAGATAAAAATTTTTAAGAAGTTGCTAGATGGTCATAAATTACAAATGTTAAAAGAGGACTACTGTGTTAAGTAGGAATTATGACTTAATTGCTTTAAAAATTTGTTTCTAATTATAAAACCCTAATCAATCCAAGTTGTAATGAACCACTTTCAATCAAGATAGATGTTAGTTAACAGCTTTTATCAACTGTACTGTCTCATCAGTGGTGGCTCACACCTACAAATTGTTAGAACTCAGGAGGGTGAGGCAGATACAAGACCATAAAGGACTACACAGTAAGTTCCAGGCCAGTCTGAGACACAGAGTCACATCCCATTTCAAAAACAAAAGAACAAATATTAGAAGGTAATTAAACTATGGGTATACAGAGAATGTAGTGCCTAGTATGTAATATATAAAATTATCATAAGTATATTATTTATTATGTTTTGATTTTATTCCTTTTTTGTCTTCGTAGATATAAATAATTGCTGAGGCCAATTCTATAATATAGCCAAACAAATTTGGTAAATATACATTGTAACTTCATTCCCATAAAAATATACCAACATATTATGTGACATACATGTTGTTATCAGGTATCTTTCTCAAAAGGCTCTCCACCTAATATTTTGGGACAGAGTCTCTCAATGAATCTGGAGTTCATTAATTCACCTCATCTAGCAGGCCAATGAAATCCAGGGTTCTGCCTATCTCTATCCACAAGGGCTGAGGTTATAGAAACCAGCAGTCACACCCAGTTTTTGACTAGGGTTCTAAGGACCTGAGCCTTAGATCCTCGTGCTTGCCCAATAGACAATTTACTGACTTAACCATCACCCCAGTCCTCATTTCCTATGTTGATGTGCGTGTATGTGCGTGTATTTATATATAGAGAAAGACCAGAATGTTTTGTACCTTTTGTGAGTGAAATTTATAGTATTATTTAAAAAAAAAAAAAAAACTGTTTGAAAACCTGACACTGATAGTGTCACTAGTATATATGTATTCAAATTAAGTTACTAGATAAGAATTTATACAAACATTTAAAATGTTTAAAACAGGGGGACATCTAATTATAAGAAATTTTATGAAGACTTTAGCTACCTCTATTAACTTCTCTGTAACAACAATTATTCTGTGATATCATTCTTTCTTCAGTGACTAAAAGCAGACGTTTAATATTACAATTGAAATTCTACTGAGAAATTAAATAGTTCAGAGAAGAGTAGGTTAGTACTAGAAAGTCAACCTTTTGCTATAGAATAATTTATACCTTTATTCCTTTTAAAACCACAGTGGGCTATTTAGAAGGGAAAAGTATTTGTAACAAGCAGAGTCTCGTATTTTGCTAGACTTCTGGATCATCTTGTTTTAATGTTAATATAATTCTATGGGGGGAAAAGTATTTAACAGTCATTCTGCCCCCTAAGAGTTCAGTACAACAATTTTAGAAAGTACTCACTTAATCATTTCAAAAAGCTTTGGATCTGAAACCTTGATATTTCGTGCCATATTCCAGGAAAGATGAACCATAGGTACTATTGACTTTACACTTTGCAATTTGTTCCATTCGTACCGTTCCACTGCTAACTTATACTGACAGGCTGAGGAGAAAAACAAATCACAAACCAGACCATCAAAAGATGTGAAGATAACCATTATTAATACCTCATGAAAATTTCAAATCACTAAAATTTTCATATATATATATTGTTATTGTGCTATTATTGGATTTTTGAGACAGGGTTTCTCTGTGTAGACTTGGTTGTCCCGGAACTTACTCTGTAGACCAGGCTGGCCTTGAACTTACAGATCCACCTACTTCTACCTCCCAAATGTTGAGATTAAAAGCATACACCACCACCACCCTGCTTACGAAAAATAATTTTGGTTTTGTGATAATTACAGTAACAGCATTAGTAGTAATCATATACTGAATACTTCCTATTACCATGTGCCAGGCATTGTGTATAACTAATTTTTATCCATTATCTCATTTAATTCTTAGCATTTCCTTAATTGGTTTTACTATCATCACTAGATGAAAAAATTAAGGACTAGGAAAATTAAGTAATCTGCCCACACTTATATAGTTAAGTCCTGGTTCAAATTCAGGTCTTCTGGCTCCAAATGCCACATTCTTCATTTAAGGTAATACTATCTAAGGGTAGGCCCGAACTGCTTTACTTGCAATTTAACATAGAAGGAAAATCTAATTAGTTTTTTTTCTCCTTTAAGAGTTCCCTTTATAAAACAAAATCAAGGACTCTAAATGTATATAAGAATATAAACGTTTTAAGCCTTTCATTTGCTAAGGATCTAGGGCTTTGGATTTTCAATAATTAGTTAACATTTAACTTTTATACTAAAAAGGAGGCATTTCTTGTAAAAAAAAAAAAAAAAAAGACATACATTTAATTATGTATGTATGTATGGTTAAATTTTTTTCATGTATATTCTTTTAAAATACCTGTAAGTGGACCAACATTCCAAGCAATGTTGTTGCACCAGCCAATAGCTTGAACCCAATGAACAGTGCCTGCATTTATCCAGACCAGATCTCCAGGTCGCTGAATAAACCTATACACTGGAACATTTGCTTCATAAAGATCTTCAAGGTTGGGCCACCAAGAACCCATTAAGAAATTCAAATTATTTCTGAAATTAAAAAAGCGTACAAATGGGTCAAGGACTTTAATAAATTCTTTATAAAATAAAAAAATCAAAAAGTTGTTTTTAAATGATAATTCATTTCAATAAAGCTTAACTGATAGTATAATAAAAACTGCTGCATGTATGTAAAGAACGAAATTAATTACAGCTAAATACAGGAATTTATCTAAACAAACCTTGAGTTCATTTCTCTATAATCCAAGAGGAATCTGTAGCTACTGTAAAGTAGCACATACTTTGATTTTTAATTTCATTGCACTAAGACCCCTCCCTACTTTCTAGATACCAAACCCTTCTATTCTTACAGTACCTGGAAATCACTAAATGACAGAGAATGAAGATAAATTCACTTCAGTTCATAAACAAGAACACTATGTACCAGAAACCTCACTCAAGAAAACAGAGTCTCTGTTGCTGCTTTGAGTCATATGGAGGAAAAGGGGAATAAGTTGCCAACTTCTATATGGTATGGAAGATCAGCTAATTAAAATTATGCAGTTGAAAATAAACTTGTATATGTCACGTACATAGACGACCACTACTAAGACCATCACTTTGGAAACATTCTATAGATCCTATTACTAATCTTTTGAAATATTTTACTGGTTATTCATAAAGCATGTTGGTAAAATTATATAGCAATTTTTTCTATAAAAGATATTTATACCTTTTAATAACCACTTCAAATTTTGTATTTTGAGGAAAGAAAAACTCATATAGTGGAAATATTTGCTTAAAATCTTAGAAGCAACCTCTACTGTATAACTTGGAGTAAAGTATATATGACAAAGTCTATATGAAGCTGTAATAGTTTAATTTTATAGAAGTTCACAAAACTATGACCCTGCTGACAGTTTTTTATCAACAAACTTTATTAGAAGATAGACTATGATCAATGGCAGATTAGTATTATAATAACACAATTGTGGCAGAAATTATACAATCTGCAAACTATTTATTATCCAAGATTTTATGGGAAAAACCTTTGACCTAAAATGGAACTTTAGTATCTTTTTCCCTTTTTCTTCCTTAAAAATAAAATAAAATAAAATAAAATAAAATAAAATAAAATAAAAATTCAAGGAAGGTTCAGCTGGTAACAAATACCTGCTATTAAGCCTGAAAATTCAGGGCTGGCAAGATGGGTAGGTTGGTAAAAATATTTGCCACCAAGTGTGAGGACCTTACTTAAATCCCTGGGTCCCATCCACATGGTAAAAGGAGAAAAGAGACTCCCTCAAATTTTAATTTGTCCTCTGACCCTACACATCTCTAACTGTGTGTTCTCATATTTGTTCTCTATCTCTCTAAACAAACAAATAAAAACTTTGTAAACTGCTAGGCAACTCTCTAGAACACACTGCTAATGACACCCTAACTGCAAGGGGATAGGAGTGGCTAGCTGTTTGTGATAATGCTATGCAAATAATGTTCTCTATAAAACAAAAATGGTTATTAACACATATCCTAACCCTATTTCAACCTTGCGCTACCATCATAAAAGGGAAAAAACTTTCTAACTAAAAGCAGGCAAACAACCTCAATTAATCAAGAAAACTACTAGTCTACAAACCATGGTATAAAGTAGAACGAGTTACTTCACAATACATTTGAATCTGTAAAATTCTGTATTTTTTTTTTTTTTTTGTATTGAATGAAACAAGTGTTAGTGAAGAAAATACAACGTGTTTATTTCTCTTATTTATATAAAAAGAAATCTTCGATCCTTAAAATTTTTTCAATTATGATATACGTTATAATTACCCAAATATCTACAGCAAGGATTTTTAAAGCAAAGTAAGAAATTACATGTTAATATAAAATAATGTCTATAGTTTGTTTTCAAATTTCATATATACACATTTTCAGTAACTTCCCTCCCCCTACATTTAACTGAGATGGGGACAAATATCACATGCTAATTTATACTTTTAATTTTTAATTCATAATTTTCTAATTTTATTAATATATGAAAATACCAGGAGCTTATACAATTGAGTGTCTTTTAGAAAAAAAGAACACACAGTTCCATCTAGAGACATTAAATTTAAACCAAATTTACAAGTTCAAAGTACTTTTTTTTTGGTTTTTTGAGACAGGGTTTCTCTGTGTAGCCCTGGCTGTCCTGGAACTCACTCTGTAGACTAGGCTGGCCTCGAACTCAGAAATCCGCCTGCCTCTGCCTCCCAAGTGCTGGGATTAAAGGCGTGCGCCACCACTGCCCGGCTCAAAGTACTTTTTAACATGAGACATAACACATAAATAAAAGATAATTATGTTTAGAATCGTAAACAAAAGATTTGGCATGCACTTTCTTTGATTAGTAAGACAAAATTTGAAGGAGTTAATTAAATTTTATAAAAAGCCTTTAGAAGAAAAATTGTCAGTTTTAAAAATAATTTATCTCATGATGACACGGCAAAGATTATGTTCAAGTTTTAGTTATTCCTAACAATAAGCATGTTCAGTTACAGAATTTCTTTCACCTTCTAAAATATTTATATAAATTTTTCTTAGAATACATACCTTTTAAATAAGTATTTGAATGTATCATTTAAAAAATGAAAATAGTAACTCAAATTTTCTAAACTTATGTCTATTAGTGTATTTCATAGAATAGTATTAGGATACCTTTACTATAAGTTTTCTAGTAATATAAAATTATAGGTTTGGAATCATTCAATTTAACAAAATTTCCACTAAATTGTAAGTGAAAGCTGACTATGTATCTACGTTAGGGTATCCAGTTTGGTAAGTTGTCCTTTGTAGTTACTGTTTTATAGGAATTACGTTTAAAGAAAATTTAGTTTGGAAACCTACTTTTCACAGAAGTCATTCAGAACACCCCAGTAGCCTTCAGGAACAACAAACCATTCACAGTCACCTGGGCCAATATTTATATTAACTGAACAGAAGTTGTTATTTTCTTGATGACCTAAGATGGTGAAAAAGAAATAAACATACTATTAATTATATAGAAAATATGTCTTTAGACATGAAACCTTTAAAATGTTAATAGATTCAGTTCTTTTGCATTTTGTGTTGAGTCTGATTTCATGACTGATTTTGGTCAACTACTCCTAACTTATTCTTTAAAGACTAACATGGAAGGCAAAATACAGCTTAGGCTCTGATAGACTGCTTGGCTAAATTACAGCATTAACCCAAGCAAGTTGTTAAAGCATTTTAAGCACACTTTCCTTATATATAAGAACAAATATTAACATTTCTATAAAATAGCTATTTTTAAGATGAATAATAATTAGAATGGTGCCTAATAAATATCAGATTTGTTATAAATGCCATTACCTTTTTTTTCATTGTGAATAAAGTCTGGTTTTAAAATTAACTACTTGGGCTGGAGAGATAGCTCAAATGTTAAGAGTCTATGCTGCTCTTATACAGAGGACATGTGTTTGATCTCAAACACTCCATCAGGTAGCTCTGCTCTATTTGGATCTGGAAGCTGTGGCCTCCATGGGTACCCGCACACATGTGCACATACATACCCATACAATTAAAATGATAATTCCTTACAGAGTAATATAAAATAAATATTATTATAAATATTATATAAAATAAATATCACAGAATAATATAAAATAAAACAGCTATTATCAAGGGGGAAAGAAAAGGCAAATAGGGGATCCTCCCCTGATATGAAGATAACTTTATCAAAATTCAAGGGAGATCATAAGGGTGCACTATAAATGCTTGACCAAATGAAAGGTGACTTAAAGCAAGTAGACATTTATAGTATAAAACTTTACATCTTGTCTTTCCTGGAATTAAGAGTGACTTAAAATCTGTATTTCTAGAGTAGTGCCCCTCATCCCTGGTTGGTTCTAGATGGAAGAAAATAAGCTTGTTTCTAAGGAATTGTATTTTATTTGCATTATTTTCACCTAACTAAGGATTCATGAAAGAACAGAAGCTTATTGTTTTATCTATCTCAGGGCAATAATGATACTCAATAGTTATTATAAGTAGATATTTGGAAATGCCCACATAGTATGGATTCTATATAAAAGTGAGTTCTAGTTATAATCAGATTCCACGACTGTATCATCTACATAAAAATCTTTAAGGGTAAATAAAGTCTTAGCAAAACCTTGTAGTTTAAAACATATATGCCTGATGTAAAGTCACCTATAACAGATATCACTGTTTAATATAACCATTTAATACAAAGACATACAAAATGATACTTTTTATATTGTACTGATTAAAATATATTCATTCCTTATAAGATCATGCCATCTAATACTGTTGACTTTTTGAAATGTGAACTGGAAGGGGCAGCAACTGCACAGTATACAATGGATTTCAAATGCTTTGTACAAAAAAATGTAAAATATCTTTTAATTTTGTATTGATTATATGGTTATACTTTGGATATTACAGGGTAAAATTAACTTCAGTTACTTTTTTCTACTTTAATGTATCAAAGTAACTTTTAAAATTCCAAATGATTTGTATTGTATTGGACACTACTACCTTAAAGAACTTCTTCAGATAATTTGAGAGAATGGAAGGAAAACGGTTACCAACAATACATCAGATAGGTGATTTAATATGTAGAAATCTATAAAGAACCATAAATGTTAAATTCTTCTTCCTCCTCATCCAACCAATGAGTGAACTAACGAACTAAGGTTTCAAACACCAAACCAAACCAAAAACAAAAAAAGGAATATAAATGGTAAATAAACATCTGTGACGTGCTCAGCATACTTAGACATCAGGAAACTAAAAAATGAACATTGTTTGAAATTGCTCCCTCTCCACCTGGACAGAATAGCTACCAAGAAAACTAAGGACAAAAAGTACTGATAAGGATGCAGGGAAAGATAAACCCTTGTACACTTCTGCTGGCAATATAAAACAGTGTGGCCACATGGAAATTATTTTAGCGATTGCTCAAAAAATATAAGCAATACTTCCAATTTAATTCAACATAACATAGAAATAAAAATGTTTATTTTTTACTGCTGCATTATTTATAATAGCCTAAACATGGAACGAGCCTAGATGTCAATAAACCACAAACACAAGCGCGCGCACACACACACACACACACACACACACACACACACACAGACACACACGGATACACACTCGCACCCATGCCATAAATTTTATTGAGCTATAAGAATGAAATTACAGCCTCCACAGGAAAATGTATGGAGTTGGAGATTACTATGCTACATGAAGTGAGCAGGCTTAAGAATGTTTTCTCTAATGTATGAAATCTATTTTTAAACTTATATTAAGAACGACTTGAAGAGGATAACAAGATGTTAAGATTTCTAGTGCAGTCACTTGGTACATTTTCAGAACCTTCTAAAGTCTCCCCTCCCCAACCAAATAAAAATTTATGAGCGGGGGTGGGTGTGGGGGGGAAGGAGCATGGGAGTCCAGAGCGAGTGAGCTAGCTCAGCAGGTAAAAATGCTTGCTATCAATAAAGCTGGACAATCAGTGGTCCTCCAGACTTACATGGTAAAAGGATAGAAACTGACTCTGGCAATTTATCTTCTGACTTCTACATATGTGCCATGGCACATATACACAGGTTTGTGAAGTATATATGGGCATATACAATAAATATGTTTAATGATGGAGCAGAAAGTAGAACATGGTTCTCCTGACAATTTATGCCAGAAATTTTTATCAAATTCTATATAACATACAGAATTAAGTGTCAAATGACACTCGAATAAAAGTGTAATCAATGGTTCCCATTCTGGCTATAGATAAGATTCCCTTGGGAAATATTTTGTGTTGTTTGTTCTCTGAGTAATACTCAGTCTCAGATCTTAATCTCCAAAGATCAACTACATATTCTACAAAAGAAATTAATCTAGACAGCCAGAGAGAGAAAACAATGATCCATATTAGTCAAAACGAAAACATAACTATTTTGAAATGAGATTCATTAAGGAACAAAGAAAGAAAGCAGCTTGGATTTTAAGTCATATGTACTTCATCATGTGAAGTTGAAACATTTGACATGAAGCAACATACTGAAACATGTTACAAATATGCAATGTATAGATACTTGTTTCTTATCAGTAACTGTACTAACTCATTTATGCTAGGATTATAGTGATTGTTAAATATTTCAAAATATTACTCTAAAATTTCCTATCAATCCATGGGTCCCAAAGACAACATATTACTGATTGATGAAACTTGAAAGCAGAAAATTAAATCGTTTGAGATGAAGCAAACAAGCCCAAGAAAGTATATGACTTGCAAAAACTGAACTGTCTAGTTGGTGGTCAAGTATACAGAATGAGTTTAGCAATCACTTCAATATTAAGTGCTTTTGAAACTGTCAGTTGCAATTATAGGATTGTAACCAGTTTCTTTTTAAAACCAAACAGAATGGAATAGATGGGAAAATATGTTTTTCAAGTGAAGCTGCTATATATAAGACACACACTAAGCCATGATATAAAGTATATAAATTATGATTGTTAAAAAAAAAAAAAAACTGAGCTGGGCAGTGGTGGCACACGCCTTTAATCCCAGCACTTGGGAGGCAGAGGCAGGCGGATTTCTGAGTTTGAGGCCAGCCTGATCTACAGAGTGAGTTCCAGGACAGCCAGGGCTATACAGAGAAACGCTGTCTTGAAAGACCAAAAAAAAAAAAAAAAAAAAAAAACAAACCCCAACAACAACAACAAAAACTGTTATAAAACACTATACCCCTACCATTCTCAGAAGTATGCAAGATTAACAGTTGTTGGGCCAGAGAGTACTCTAAAATCTGTCAGAAGAAATCATTTGGATTAGATTTTAAGGATATCAAAAGAAAGAAATTCTGACCTAAGTCCTGTTAAAAGCATCAAATCTTATAAGATCAATTCTTTTAGCTCTATTCATTTTAAAGTGAAAGATATGGAGTATCTTTCTTTAAATTGAAAGGTGAAAAAAAGCTTCATGTTTTATGAGATATTAATTCAGAAGATTTACCTGGTGTTCTGCTTCCTGGAACTTTCATGTATAGCTGAACTGTGTTCATGCCCAGTATAGTATGACCAACGTGGCTTAGCAGATTTCCTGCTGATACAACTCGCACGAAGGCAGGAAGTTTAGTCAGCTCATGTAGCTGTAACTTCCACCTATAAAGAGAAAAGAGTAAATATTTGTGAAGTTATTTATTCAAAGCTCTTATGTCCCAATCAAAAACCAAATCTATAATATTTTACTTTCATATAAGAAATTGTGGAATGTGTAAATTAACTTCCCAATGAAAAACAGTATTAAAATTATAGATCTAGAACATAAATTAAAAAAATATATAACTTCATAAAATCAGGGTCTTAGTTTTAAAAAAGTTTAACAGTCTGAAGTTTAAAAAAAATAATTTAGCCATAAAACCTAGTAAAATTATTTAGTTTGATCTCATGTCAATTTAGAAAAATGCTAAGAAACGAAATAGAAGAAATTATAAACAATTCTCAAACAAAGCAAGGACATTTCTGTTTGTTAGCTCACATAACTATCACAAAGACTTACTTTTTGTCATCAGACAGGTCAATGTTGGTCCCAAACTTAATGGTTTTAAAGGGTCCTTTTCTCCTTTTCCCAGAACTTAAAAAGAAAGAGGCAAATTATAAGCACATTTTTAAAAACAGAACTATTAAATGGAAATGAAAAAAATTACTTACTTATCTGACGATGTAGATTCACTGTCTGAGTGGTCTTTATGGTGACTTCTTTTCTCATTTTCTTCCTAAAAAAAAAAAAAAATCAAAAAAAGGGCATTTGAGCTTACAATTCCACACAACTGGTGAATCTTTCCTTTATGTCACCACAGAGTCTCATGAAACCTCTATTTGCAAGGAGAGAAAAACTGATGTAATTCACTGTAACACAAAGCAACTTGTAGGACAGATTTTACTAGATTTTTTTTGTAGGAGTATAGAGTAGGACAGTGGAAAAGTAACTGTGCTGGCTAGTTTGTCAATTTGACACAAGCCAGAGTTATCTGAAAGGAGGGAACCTCAATTGAGAAAATGCCTCCACAAGATCTGGCTATAGGTATTTTCTTCATTAGTGATTGATGGAGGAGGGCCTGGTCCATTGTAAGTAGTACCTCGCCCATGCTGGGGGTCCTGGGTTCTCTAAGAAAGTGTGTTGCCAAGGGAAGCAAGCCAGTACTCATTATCCCTCCATGGCCTCCCCATCAGCTCCTGTCTCCAGGTTCCTGCCCTGTTTGGGTTCCTGTCCTGACTGTGCTTGATGATGAACAGTGTAATATGGGAATGTAAGCCAAATAAACCCTTTCCTCTCCAAGTTGGTTTAGATCACGGTGCTTCTTCAAAGAAATAAAAACCCTAAGATAGTAATCCAAATTTGTAAGTTAATGTATAAATGATGTCTTGACTGAAAATGTGAACTCAGTGAAACATTTCAAATATTTTAAAAGAGATAAGCAAATGTAATGAATGACAAACTCAAGATTTTCAGTCACATAGGAAATTAAATTTCCTGTGTAGGATATGTGAACAAAGAACTTAGTACAAAACAGTATTTCTTTTTTGTTTTGTTTTGCTTTTTGGTTTTTCGAGACATGGTTTCTCTGTGTAGCCCTGGCTGTCCTGGAACTCACTCTGTAAGACCAGGCTGGCCTTGAACTCAGAAATCCGCCTGCCCCTGCCTCCCAAGTGCTGGGATTACAAAGCAGTATTTCAAAGAACTCACTTCTATAGATGTTTTATGTCCATTTTGTGAAAGAACTCTCAAAGTTCTCGTTATACTATTACATGATTTTAGTAATGTTTCAATGATATAGGATCTAGAAGGATGTTTTAGTAATAATTTTGATTAGTTTCAAAATTTAGATTTTTTATATATATATATATATATATATATATTGAAATTATATAATAATGTCTTAGGTTTATTGCATCTTGTTTCTACCTCTTCCTCAGCACTTTTTAAATATCAACTAAGTCTGGAAGGAAGAACACTAATACTTTCTGAAAGAGTTGTCTACCTGGTAATATTAAACTAGCAGAAGAAAAAAAAAAAAGGCAAGCATACAAGATCAAACATAAAGCAAACTCAAGACAGGTATAGGTTCCAAATCAGTGACTCAAGAGGGGACAACTTTGTCTTCCAGGAAATATTTGCCAGGTCTAAAAATGCTTTTGAGAAGACGAGAATGCTGCTAGATAGCCTATATCATACAAGACAGCCCCACAACAAAGAATGATTCAACTCAAAATGTCAATGGTACTGAGGAAACCTTGCTTTAATCATAAATATGCTAGATAACCTAGGAAACATTTTACTCCCTCTCTACAAAATATTTACTGTATCATCTCATAGGTTTAAGGTAAAATGGGTAGCACTTACAAGGTATTTTATGTAACAATATAATCTGATATTTACAAAAGTAACATCTTCTTTCAAAGCTACAAAATGAAATAATTTTTAAATCTCTAAAAAGAATCTCTAGGAAGCAAATACTTACTCTCAATGATTCTTGGAACGAGGAGGCCTGGTACTGTGCATATTTAGCAATTGTAGTATGAGATCTATTACTTTCACAGTGCCAGATTTTCTTGGTTCCAGTAGGGTCCCAATTTTCATCTGCTGGTTGTAACAACTGTGTCCTCACTTCTACCATATGTTCATTGTTAGCTTCCACCAAAGTTTTAGTAGAGAAAAGTCCTAAGTCTTTATAAGTAAGCCATAAATAAATAAAAGAAGTCAGTAAAAACAAAACAAAAATGCACCCCACCTCTGCCTTTTCTTTCAAAGAGAAAGCATTTTATGGCAGTATATTCATTTCCCCTAAAAACCAACCAGGTCATTTATATACTTTTAAGGCCTGGGCATACCTAATGCTCATGTTATTCAAATAGAGAATGAGTCAAGAGTCCAATGGTCAAACTTTCACATACTTAATTTTTGTAGGTGCTAGCAAATGCCACTGGAGCTATAGTGCAGTACTTGATGAGTACTTACATTTTATATTCAAAGTTCTCATAGTAGTTAAATGTAAGTAATTAAATAAAAATAAAAGCTAAATTAAAAAACTAATCCTAAGTTGCTACCAACCAATACCATCACCATTATATATTCAAGCATGGATTTAAAATAAAAATAATCAAAATTCCCCCATCTATATTAGAACGAAAATATGTTTATGTGTGAGTGGTGATGGTGAGGGGTGTTGCCAGACTTTTTTACTCGTGCTTTAAAAGGTTAAAAGACAGCATGCATACAAAACATTTTTCTTTTTACTTAAAAGCATACCTAATTTAAGAGCTCCAGCAAGGCCACGTATCACTGTAACAGGGTTGTTTGGATTTGTACAAAATTGATGTAATGGAGGAAAGAAAGCATCACGTTTATTTTCCAACTGTAAAGTTAAAATATGTAGTTATATCTCTGGAAAATACAGCTTTCTAACTTAAATATTATGCCTTATATTCATTGCCCATCAAGCTATTTTATTCCATATGTTCATATTTCTTTTCTATTTTCTAGTATTTTTGCATTTTGATTTTAATTGTGACTAAATAGCAACCACATGCACTTTTTGTGTACTATATGTTGAACAAATTATGTAGCAGAAAATTACATTTAAACTTGAAAACCAAACTGAAGATTATTGAACCTTAAAAAGGAAGAAATCAAGAAGCACGATTGGGTGGGAAAGAATAGCTTAGTGGTAGACTGTGCTTAGCCTCCATAAGGCCTTCACTGAGAGTGCAAGCACCAAGTATGGGCTGGGCTGTAAGTCCATGGTAGAATGTTTATCTGAACATTCGGGGGTGGGTGGGGGGGGGAAGGGGCTCTAGGTTTTATCTCCAATACTATCCATATTGAAAAACTACAAAATTTGAAAAATTAAAAGACCCGATAATAGAAGCTGGGAGTGGTGGTAGTCACCTTAATCAAAGTACTCGGGAGGCAGAAGTGGGCCTTTCTGAATTTCAGGCCAAGCAGAGTGACAGAGTGAGTCCCCTTGACCAAAAATGAAATAGTCTTGGCCTGTAGATATGGTTCAGTGGTTATAAGCACTTGCTGCTCTTGTAGAGGAAGGACCAGATTTTGATTCCTAGCCCTGTGGCTCATAACTACCCATAACTCCAACTCCAGGGGACACCTATGCTCACATGTATCTAATTCCATATTTGTAACTGAAAATAAGAAAAATAAATCTTAAAAAATTCTAAATGATACCATATGTTCTTGATGCAACATTATTCCCCTGTAGTTAGGTAAATAACTACAGTATCAGGCAAGATTGGAAGTTTGCTAAGTATGTTGCTTAACTGCAGAGTACTTGACTAATAAGCAAAAGAATCTAAGCTTTATCCCTAGCAGGGGAAAAATAAGCAACAAATGAACAGTTATTGAGGGAAGAGACAGAGCTTGATGGTAGAATCAAGAATCATTTTCACAGATGTAAGACCATCCAAAGTATATTACTCTTAAGTTTATATGTATCTAATTTTTTCTTGGAAGAAGTTAATACAGAGATAGCAGGACTTATTTGTGAAAAACACAATTAAGAATTGATTTTATTCAACTCTTTGTATCAGATGCCTAAATTTCTATGAGATAAAACAGATAGTTTTAAATATACTAAATAACTTATAAAGATTTTTATAACATGTATCCATCTATAATCAAATTCTTTCTTTTTTAGACATGCTGGCTTTAAAAAAAAATCATTTTATGTAAATGAGTGTTTTGCTTATATGCATGTATACCACGCCTGGTACCCATGGAGGCCAGAAGAGGGCAACTGGAGTTATGGATGGTCATGTGAGCACAGGTAACTGAACTTGGATCTCTGCAAGAGCAACAAATGCTCTTAACTGCTTTTCTTTTCTGTTATTTCTTTTAGCATATGTACCAAACAGAGTAAATGCTAAGGCCCATAAAATTGATAGATTTAAAACCCAGTTTACCTTAAAAAAAATTTAAATAGTTCCAAGTAGCTTTTGTTTAATACTGCTCAAAATTAAGGCAGTAAAAATATTTCTCACTTACTGTAATATACCTTATAATCACAGAAGGACTATGGGTATATTAGCAATGTTATAGAATACATGCCCAGAATGTACAAAGCACTAAGGTTCAGTCTCCAGCACAGCAAAAACAACAAAACAACACAACAATAAATTTAGAATATAATCAACAGCTGAAAAGGTACTTGCAAAATATCACAAAATATCTTTGAATACATCTTTTTGTTGCCAAATAGTCACACTGCTGCCAACAACTGCAATATTTGCTAAAGGGTATCTATGTTGACCAAAAAGATTTTTACAAAAGACATATGGAAGAAAGCACTGGCTTGGATGATTTCTAGTCAACTCAGACTCACATAAATACTAGGCGTAGGTGGATTCAACTTGTCCTTCGGCAAGGGAGGGTATGGTGAAGATGGTGGTCTTGGAGGTGGACATTTATCCAACAGAATGCTACTATTAGACAGGCCGTTTTTACCTAGATTCCTTTAAAAACAACAGGAAAAAGAAAAGAAAAATCAGCCTTACATTTACCTAGAAGGCAGAAAACAATTTTGAATTAACTTATAACAGACATTTTCATAAATCCATGAATTTTAAATCTAGCAGGAACAACAAAATTCTTCCTGCAAATACTTATTTTGATTCCTGTACCTTCCACTGAAGAAAACTAAAAGCACAACATGTTGAGCATAAAAAAAAAAAAAAAATCCCTATTTTGTTTATGATTTCTTTATCTGAACAATAAGTATGAATTCTAATTTCCTTTCAATTATCAGAATCTTTCCCATTCAAGGTTGATACACTAGCTCAACCAAGAAAAAAATGCAAATAGCCATATCAGTAGTTTCTTACTGTGTCTTGAAAATTAATCTGCTTGTTAAAAGCAAGCCTGAAACAAACTGAAATTTCTCTGAAATTATTGACACATATAATCATCTATATAAGAGACTATAAACATTTACTTATTAATCTTAATGCTGCAGGCAGATGGTGTGTATGCATGCTATTTTCTGAACACTGTTTTAGAATACCACAGGCCAGATAAAACTTTATCAAAATAGTCCAAAGTAGACAGAAAAGGAAGAAAAGGTATGGAATAAGATGGTGACAGAGAGAATTTAGAAACTATGTCATTTTAAGTTGTTCTTTTTCCCATTCTGAAGCAACCACATTAGTAGAGAAATGAAGAGAAAGTGTTCTGAGTAAAAAGACCTTTTAAAAAAAAATCTGTTAAAAAGCTCCTAAGCCAGAGATACCAGGTCTCTTATACCTGTGTTACTTTCACCTGAGTTCTGGCACAAGCTAGTATTAAGGAACACCCCATTACTTGCAATCTCAAGACTCTTTCTCTAAGCTTCAGGAGATTCGTCTCCAACTTATATAAGTGATTTCCTGCCTCTTCATTAAATTAATGCCTAGATTTGTTGAAATAGTCCAAGTCCACCCCAGAGATTGATAAAAGTTTGATGCATTTAGTTATTTACAATATTGTCTATAATAAAGCAAAATGACCTTTGTAAGTTTAACACAAAACTATGAGAATGTACTCAAATAAATGTCCCAATGTCCTCATTGGCCTCAAAAATGAGATGGAAGAGTATCATTAATAACACATTATGAAAATAAAATAACTAGCCACTCCATAACATAAAATTTTATTAACAAAGACTGCCTTCCACATTGCTTATAACTTTTGGGACATAATATAGCTCTAGAATCTACCACCAGAAAACCATTTTTATGACATCTCGGTTTCCCATTTTTTTTTTTTTTAAAAGCAAATGTCTTGAGTTTATGAAGACTGGATGAGGTATTGAGCCCCTGCTTTACCTGAGTAGAAGCAAAACTAGGAAAGGAGGGTAGAGGCCTGATTAGCCAAGGCAGAAGCAGGCAGATAGAAGACAAGCATACTGAAAATCTATCAAGGTACCACATCTCAGTCAGCTATGGCTACTGACCTAGACACTTAAAGGGGTTCAATGTTGAAATGAATGATAGTATCTTAGAGACAAAAAGGTTAATGTCTCTAAATTAAAATTTTCTGAAGAAGCAAATTTTAGAAATTAAGGAATCTTACTGTATGTTTAAAAATTTTTTAATTTAGAGATTTAATATATTAAATGCTGGTATGGGAAACATTTAGGACTGGGTAGACACACGGTGACACACCTTTCATCCCAGGACTTAAGAGGCAGAGCAGCCTGGTCTGCATAGTGAACTCAAGGCTACATAGAGCCTGCTTATGCCTCCTCACGCCCCCAAAATAGTTAAGATTAATGACAACTGTTGCCACTGAGAAAAATGATATCAGTAAGGTGGGATCAACAAAGAAAATAATAAAAAACAGACATAACTTCTGCTTAAACTTATTAGTGTAAAAGTAACTATCTGATAGTTTAAAAATTGACAGGAAACAGTGAAAATCCATACACAACAGACCAGAAGACTCTTTAAATCAACTGAAATATTTTGAAGAACTTTAGTATATTAAAGTTCCAGAATTACAATTAAAGCAATAAATTAACTGAAATTTATTTAAATGAATTCTTCCCCCTGTGCTAGGTGTATTTCATATTCCCCGTAAGTAGTAAACTCTATAAAATAAAGTTTAATTTTAATTAGTGACATTTAATGATAGATCAAGCAACATAAATAGCAAAAGGTAATCACATTTCTAGATAAGACATACTAGTAATGATAGATGATAACGGTTTTGAACTTTAAAATAAAATTGTTATATTAAATAGCTAATGTCAACAGACCCAATGTTATATCTCCTATTTACAGAATGATTATTTTCTGTTGATTAAACCAGCAATCAAACAAAGGTCTTTAAAAAAAAATCTATACCATTGCTTAAACTTAAAATTTAATTTAAGAAAACTATGCAGAATTCTTTGTGACTATTCCAAGTAATGTTAACTGCTTACATCCAAGATTTATACATAGAGAATGATAAATACAAACCAATGAGAAAAATGAAATGTGCCATGCACAATGAAAAGACTATTAAAATCTATATTCTTTAAATATTATCAAAAGATGATGTAATCTAATCAGATTGATCCTTTTGTTGACTTTTTTGTTCTAAACAGGAGACTTATTATCCTTATTATCCTTCTAAGTGCTTGAGGGTTACCTTTAAAAACTAAAACAAATATGCTTTTCCTTTCATGAAAAGCTAGCCGTCTGTTATAGTTCTCCATTATCCCTTACTTTTCCTATATCTTTATAACCTCTTCTAGAATCAAACGAATTGTAAACAGAGACTTACCTGGGCGACTGCTGAGGTCTATCTCTAGTCTAACATTTAACAGACTTTGTTTAAAATCAAACAATGGGCTTTTCTAGGCCTCATTTTTTAGTAAAATGTGACTGAATTGAATCTCATTTCCATCCCCAGAGCAGTCAATCACACTGAAGCCAACAACTGTAGTAACCAGTAGAGGGCAGTAACAGCACATTCAGACACACCCTCTCAGACTAAGCAAGTTACAGAAGTTTCACAATCATTTTAAGTACAAGTACAACTTCACCAAGCGCTGTTCAAACTTTCACTTTGGATGACTGATTACACTATTATTTCCCAGATCATGATCAGGCAAACTGCCAAACTCTTTACTGTGATTAACTTTACCACACTAACCTGCAAGCTTTCAGAACTTCTGCTGAGCTGGGATATATGGACACAGACATTGATGGTATGATCTGAGGACTAGGTCTGTGGCTAACTAGAAGCAGATCTGTTTTAATGGGGCTCTGAGATTCTTCCATTCCTTCTCCATTAATTGTGTGCAGCCCACTGTGAGGGCTGTTAAGGCTGGTAACACTGTTTGTGGTTGTCTGCTCAGTGGACTTAGGAGAAGGTGTTGCTGTGGAAATGGCTGAAGATGGTGAAGAGGCAACAGAATTATCAGTCTTTGTATGGACAGTTGGGTGGTTGTTATTGACTTTGTCACAGGTTCCAGGACCCACATTGTTATTAGCTTTTCCCATCAACAAGGCAGAGAGCTGAGGATTGTCTGAACTTAGTAAACCTGGTGACTTAGAATCTCCATGGCTAGGACTGCAAACAGCATCTGCCATCACCTGATGGACATGATTAGGAAGTCCCTCAACACTGGCAGTGCAGTTAGGTGTCTCTCCAGTTTGCCTGCTTGTTTCAGGCACCGTCAATGTGTTTCCTGAAGGCTTGCTCTCTTTGGTTAAGATAATGCCTTGTTGTCCACCTGAGGTAGCAGTGTGAGAGGAGAGGTGATTGAGAGCAGCCCCCTGTGTTACTGAATTGCTAGGCAGGGTGGGATGTCCATTCTGATTCTGAATACCAGAGCCAGCTGCCTGGAGATGCTGGGAAGGCCCAGTGGAAGAGAGAGGTCGTTCACCATTAGGACCTGCCAAATGTGAACTCTGACCTTTGTGAAGCCCCTAAAAAGAAAAAAAGACGGTTTAAATCTTATGTTAAACTCAGGGCATATACAAAATTTTAAATATTAAACGTAAAAGCCACTAAAAATAAATATAATCTTTATAATTTGACCCAATTCCTAAATTTATCAAAAAGTACTCACAGTTAGCTAAAAGAATTTCTCTAATTAGCATGGCATACATTAGTTTACAAACAGCACAGAAAACTCTAAGTTTTAAAGTAGGGATTTTCATTTCTAAAGTCAAATATGGATAGACATATAATATCACTAATAATTAAGCTATGAATATGATAAACCAAATAATATATCTGTGATCTATTAATAGATTAATATAGAAAGTAAATTAATTTTATCTTTAAACGTAAATGTAAATATATTCGTCGCATTACTGCTAAAGCACCTATCCTCTAGAGCAAAGCTTCTAAAGACTCTACTAAAAAATTTCCTCAGAGTTAAAGAGAGGACTGAAGGAGCTAAAGGAGTTTGCAACCCAGAGGAAGAACAATATCAACTAGACTCCCCAGAGCTCCCAGGGACTAAACTACCAAAGAATACACATGGAGGGACCCATGGCTCCAGCCGCATATGTAGCAGAGGATGGCCTTGTCAGGCATCAATGGGAGGAGAGGCCCTTGGTCCTGTGAAGGCTCAATGCCCTGGTGTAGGAGAATGGCAGGGCGGGGAGGCGGGAGTGGGTGGGTGGGTAGGTGAGCACCCTCCTAGAAGCAGGGGGAGGGAGGATGGGATAGGGAGTTTCTGGAGGGGAAACCGGGAAAGGGGATAACATTTGAAATGTAAATAAATAAAGTATCCAAAAAAAAAAAAAAGAAAGAAAAAATTTCCTCAGTCAACTCCATATATTATTTATATGTATATATAAATATACATCCTAAGTCTATACCAATGACTTATAGAAAAGCTGTATTTTTTTTAATCAACTGAGTAGGAAAGTATCTGCCAGGATAGTATACTATAGTTAAGAAAAGTTTTAAGTCCAGGGGAAGGTCACTTAATACATCTAGTAGAATAAAATGAAATAAATGGAATTAAGAATAATTTTTACCTGAAAATTGCCCCCTGGAAACACAATTTTCATTTCATTTTACTGACAAAATAATTAAATAAGAATGGTAATTTTTCAGCTATATTGAACACTGGAATTGGGACCTAATTTGATATTTTACAACTTTTTATAATTTTAGCTAAAAAAAAATGGTGTGAGATTCATACAATTGTAACTACACACTAGCATATTTGATCTTACATTCCCAAGAACTGGACAAAGAAATTAGAACTATACTGTGAGTTGAAAATGACTTTAATAGCAGAGTTGAAAGTTTCTATGAAAAAAAGAGATTTAACTTGGCAATAAATTAAAAAATAAAAATTAGATGACTATTAGGGGCTTTCCAGCTGCAGTTTTAAAACAACCTCATGAGGGAAAATTTTGACCTGGAACTAGTATATTTTTAGACAATTTTCTTACTTCATTACAACTATACTGTAAGGCTCTTAGGCACTAGCTAGTCATGAGGGACTAGGGTTCCCTGCCATTCAGCCACCTACAGAAACCTGTGTCCTGCACAATCAAGGTAGTGGAGTTAAGTATTTGCTTCTCTGAGACAGAGTCTGGCTGTCATAGACATAGATAACCTGAACTTGAATTCCTCCTGCATCAGCTTCCTAAATGCCAGATTAGGATGAGCTAAGTTTTTTTTTTCTTTTTAATGTTAGCAGAAATCTAAAATAGGATTGAGTATTTTTGAAAATTTCAGCAATCAAGCAAGCCTGGGATTTAGAAGGGAAAAATAGAACTATTCTTCACAATCATTACAAATGCTCTCACTTATTTAATTGCCAATTATACTTTAGAACCTTAATAGGCATCTTAATAAATGTCTCATGTTATTCTTTTAAGAATCCTTTAATGTTTAAAGATACTGAATTCCCAAAACACATCATCTCATTTAGCAATTTTTTCTTCTATTTTATCTCTCTCTCTACTGAATGTTTCCCACTAGCTTATACTACAATTTCTCATTTTAATTTAAAATACAAATAAAACCAAACTCTGAATTCTATTCCTCCTTTAGCTATAACTATCTCTTATGTGTGTTAACCTGTATGACTGCAGATGTCCCATGGGAACAGTCTATACTTGCTACCTCCAGTTTTATCTATCCTTTCATCTTGAAGCCAACTACACAATTAGGCTTCAACCTATAACAATCCACTGAAACTAATCCTATTCAAAAGTTTCCCAATCATCCCTGTATAGAGTCAAACAGCAAGTATTTGGACTTCACATCACATTTGGTGTGACACAATATTTGTTTATTTTTTTCCTATTCTTTAAAACTGTAAAAAAGACACACCACCCTTAGGTCCATGCTACTAGAAAGGAGGAGGGAAAGGAGAGAAATGTACACCACAGGTTGTGGAAGCGTGGAGGAAGAGGTTATACAGTTTATGTTTTTCTTCATTGGTAAATCTTCCAGATTGTTTATCTGTGGAAATATTATCAAGGACACAGAATATATACATGTATACTGAATTGAAACATAGCAACAACATTGTAGGACTATATGATTTATATAAAAAAGGTTCCTCAAACACTTACCATGCATAAACAAAATAAGCACAAACTATTATGTGAGAAGTCAACCTAAGCAGCTAGCCTTGTTACCTGAGTGGAGTTAGATAGTTGGTTTTTCCACGGCTCCTCTGTGCTGCTGGTCAGGTTTGTGCGGTTATGAGGTAGAGTGGGTGCGTTTCGCTGCAGGTAAGGCACATTTCCATTACTTCCATTTCCTGTTACATGATTATTGCCTATCAAAATAGTGTCTGTACTTCCAGTGTTCTTGATGTGTTACAGGGAACATGGCCTGCAGAAAAGGGTCCATTGGCCAAAGCCTGCTGGGACAGGCAGGGTGGACTCCAGGCTGAGAGACACTAGGCATTCTGGTCAGAGGAAGCTGTGACTGCTGGCCAGAAACTGAGTTTGTAGGCAGTGATGAGTCAACTGTTGGCCCATTAGGAATTCCAGTAGGCCGTACTGTGCAACTCCTGTTTGTCTCATCTGCAGGGAACAAATGAAAAACAAATAAATGCAATGTATGTAGTCCACAGAGGACAGAACCAGCATATCAGCATGTAAAGATGAGTAATCATGGATCTCTGATCAGATCCTAACATCTTATTTCTCTAAGTTAAAAACAACCAACTTCAGAAACAAGAAACTTTATTTATATGGCAAGCTACCTAGGAAAAGCAGAAATAAGTTTCATGTTAAGGCAACATCTAGTTAATAATTACTAAAAGAAAAAAAAAGCAGCTGAAACCTATGAAAATTTCTGGAATTCATAGTTCTTCAAGGAACCTCAAATTCTTAATTCTAAGGTGCATCTAGTGGTGAAGCTTTAATCCAGCTACTTAGGAGGCCAAGACAAAAGGTTCTCTAGTTGCAAGGTCAACTCAGGGAACTTAGTGAGACCTTGTGTGTGTGTGTGAAGGAGGGAATGAAGGTAAGGAGGAAGGGAACAGGGAAGGGAGAGGGACAGAGAGAGGGAAGGAGGGAGGGGGAGAGAGAAATTACAGCGTTGTGGTAGCAGGCTCATATCGCATGAACAAGGGTCCTGTGTTCAACCTTAAGTGCCCCACCCTCCAATAAATAAATAAAATCAAAATAAATAAAAATCAAAAAATTTGTAATTATGACAAATTCTCTAAACTAAAAGGTTTAGTAAAGAATTACTAAGTACTAACGAATATATATGAAATGCCATGGAATTAAATAACAAAAAATATTTAAAATAAAATAGCTACCCTTTTCTTTAAAACCCCTGGTATTTTAGAAAGTATAGATCACAAAAGTTCTATCAAATATAAGTAGATATGAGTATGGGTGAATTCTACGATGATGCTATAGTCAAAAAAAAGTACACAAAATTCTATCAAATTTTAGAGGGGAAATGTTATACACACTTGGTGTTGCTGCATTAAGACAAACTGACTTTCCAGCTGTTCCAACATTAGTTTCTGTGCTGGATTTAAATTATTTCTATTTGCTCGGAGCTGTTCCAGGTGCTGGGGATAAAAAAGGGAAAACATAATTAAAGACAGATCTAGAAAGAAGCTAACAATCTGTTAAATCTTTATCTGAATAATTAGAAAAACTCAAAACCACTATTAAGGTTAAACACTGATTTCTTATCAACAATAATCTAATTCCATCTTTAAGTCTTTTTATAGTTTAAGAAATCAAAGTCAGAACACTAAGCATTCATCTGAACATAGATTATTTTAATGTGATCTTTGAGAGATGGTCATGAAGTTTTATTAATAATTTTTGGTGTGTATGTAGAAAGCTCTTAAAGCTTAAAAGACATGGTAAATATGCTCCAAAAAGCATTGATTGAACAAGAAAAGTCTGAAGACATTGTCTAAAACTAATCAACTTAACCAATAGTATAGTATTTACATAAAGAAATATGACTTTTTTCATATAACAAACAAGTAGACTGTTTATATACTGTCCTGAAAAGGTTTGTAAAGAACATTAATAGCTTACAGTAGACCCTCTTATGTAAAGGAGGTACCTTTTACGATCTCCTAGTAAATTTCAAAAATCAGAGAAGAACTAAACCTACAATTTAATGCTTTTCCAGTCCTAATGCTACAAACTGAAGCCATAGCAAGTATGGTATTAGGTGTGACAGTAAAATTAGTACAAAATTCTCTTGATTTATAACTTGAGGTAAGAGAGATCTTAGCAAACTTAGTTTATGATATTTTGTGGATTTTTAAAAGAACTTTTTACATGTTCACATAGAGGAACCACTATGTGGCTTCTCTTTTGATATACTACAATTGTTAGTCATTATTTTTATGGTTTGTGGTCCAGTTGTTTTGACAATGAGATGGCTACTAAGTGATTAGGGGCCAATTAGCACATAACAGCCTAAATACATTGAACAATGAGATGATTGATGTCTCTGGTGGGACAGAATGAGATTTCATTATACCAGCAGAACCTTATAATTGAGAAGCTATTGTGGTTTTTTTGTCTGAAACTTTTCATTTAATATTTCTGGACCATGAATGACTACACTTAAGTGAAATAACTTGTCATACACAACACGCTCTGCTAAGCAGGTAAGAAGCAAGTAATGCCAGCAAGCTGTCAGAGACATCAGTGAATTAGAGCAGAAACTCAAAGGCAGCTTTATCCTGTACAATCTATATTCATACTTTATGCATCTACATGCATACTCTATTCCAAGGTCTAAGTAGAAACAAGTGGGGAAAAAAGACTGAATTATCTTCATTATAAAGTACACACATTGTGTAGCGAGTTTCTTTCCACTTAACTTTAAGAATTACTAAAAGTTCACTATCACTATTTATGCTAAATAATTTTTCTTAAAAAAATAATCTTACATACCTGTAATTTCTGTGGTGTCAAACACCATGAATGAGTTTGTTGCTGTACTGGAGGATGTAGCACAGCACTGCCACCACTCCAATTATCAGAAGTATTCTGAGGAAAATTGATAAAGACAAACATTAAAGAATATTTGGTTAAGACAATAGAATTAACATTAATGACTACTGAAGGCATAAATGACTATGAATTGGAGTAATTACATATAAAAGTTATTATTTTCTTTAAAAATTTACATGCACATTAAACTTAATATTCATAATTTTAAAAATGTTGATTCTGTAATAAACCACCCCAAAAAAGCCCACCCTAAACTATGGCCCAAACTGCTAGCCTATATACCACACTGTCCACTAGATTCAATATTAAATATATTTTAATGTTGGTAAAAAGTGATGATGAAAAGTGTGCTGATACCTTAACGGCAGGGAATGGATAAAATGATTTGATGAATGCAAATTTAACCCTACTTTATTTAATATGATTCTAAGAGTTAGGGATGGGAAAACTCAAACCTTTTACTCTTCTGATGTCCACAGATTTAAAGGAAAGGACAGGAAATGTTCAAACTGCACAATTACAGGGCAGTTGGAGCTTCTTTTTGGACTGGGATTTTCTATTTCTCTAGGACATATACCTTTGTTGGACTAGATGTTCTTTTCCTCTTGGCAGGACTGGACAGGTCATCTACTTGGCTAGGAGGAATCATGTGTAGTGGCAAGGACTGCTGTGAAATTGGTGTTTGACTGAGGCCTAATACAGGTTCAGTATTTGGATGATGAGGTTTACATGCCTAAGAATCACAGAAGGAAGACAAAAATAGGGTGCTATATATTCTTAATTCATTCCTTCAAATTATAAAACTTACAAGCTGCATACTTTTCATTTTCAAAGTCATGTGGACATCTCTGATTGCAATTATTGAAAGTCAAAAATCAATGAATCATCATCAATGGAGGAATGTGTACCTTCTTTGAAAATCGTTTAAAAAAATTAAATAAACCACTGCAGCATTATTTTAAGAAAATGTTGAAAAAAACATGAAAATGCACAAAGGTTCTAAGTTGGTACCCCCAAATTTATTCCATATCAGAGGGAATTTTATTTTGATCTAGATTCCCTTAGCACTTAAATGAAAGGCAATTATTAATTAATAAGAGCCTTCTATGCTTACTTAGAATAAGCTTGACTACTACAGATTGAAAAGAACCCTTAAAGCTGGGCACCTGCAGAACATAACCAACTTCTCACCTGCTGTGCTGTGTTCATGGCACCCTGCCTGGAGGTAAGCTCTGCGGGAATTGGTAGGCTCCATGCCTCCTCAATACTAGGAAGTAATTTAGTTTTATTCTGTAGACTACCTTGTGGAAGGTTACACAACTGAGCCTAGGAAAAATTATGTAAAAAGCAAATTTAACACAAGCCTACTTGAGTAAGAGCAAGTCCACTAAATCTTCCTAAAGGCTATAGCTTATTGTTTTTAAAAGAAAATAGATTCTAAATTTGGGGCTTTAGAAAGATAATAAGTATAAAGAGGGTAACCAGAATATAAACCTTTGTGAGAATCAAAACATAGCTAAGCTGTTTCCAGGGTTCTCATTAGCTGTCTTCTCATGGAACTTCAAGCAAGAGTGAAAGACAGTGTTTGTGTTCTTTTCTTTAAAATGCTATAACAACTTAAAATGTAGACAGTACACTGAAAAAAGAAAACTTATGCAAATTAATATGCATCAATGTGCAAAAGAGCATTTTAAAAAAGATTGCTTATCTCACTTAAAATGAGAAAGAAAATGACATTATAAGCTATGGTATATTTACAAAATATACAAACATATTATAGACATCCAGAGGATAACTAGACAAACTTTCCAGCCACCCTATTCCTGCCTCAGTGTTCTAGGGAAATGTGTGGCTTTTAAAAAATTGGTATTTAAAAATTTTACCTGTAAATACTTAATTCGTGCTGCAAGTCCAGAGGTATTACTACAATTTTTGCTTCTAGTTGCATTTAAATAGCATTTAATAGCATCCTGAGGCTGGTTGCAGGATTCATAGAGAGTGCCTAGATCCATCCAGGCTGCAGCATGGCCATGGTCCAATTGTACAGCACAAATATAAGCTTGCAAAGCATCCATAGGCTGATTTTGCTGTTGATAGAGCACACTGAAAGGAGAAATTAAGAAAAAATAAGTCAACTAAGAACTGGTTAGTTTCATAGCATTTTCATTACAATGTATGTTATATGTAATGCAGTCATCTTTGCACACCAATATCATTAATTTTAGACAGTCTTACCTATTGAACACCATGTATCTGCACTTGCTTCTGATTTATCAATAGATTGCCTGTAAGATATAAAGGCATCCTGAACTTTCCCAATACTTGAATAGCACCTGAGAGGGAGAGGGAAGGGGGAGGGTAAGAAAATTCCATCAATACCAAAACAAATTACATTTATTTGCTTAAAAAGGGTTATGTAACAAAGCAAATTTTTAAAAATGTATTATGTTAATATATTTAGGCACATGTGTGCATATGCGCAAGGAAATTACAATATACATGATAACTAGCAATTCAAACTGTATTAGTCTTTCTTAGAGGTGCTAAAGTATATTGCATTGATAAAGTCTATTAAAATAAGTATAGGCCATTTCACTTCAATGTTATAATACTAAGAGTTGGACATAGTCCCTCCATGCTCTGCTTTTACATCTTGACCTCTAGTTTGTCATATAGTCAGAAAATAGAGTTCAAAAACCCAAAATTATGTTTTAGTAAGACCTAACGAATTTTCTTTTCTTAAATAATAGGAAAGGCAAACAAACATTATAAATATAGTATTATAGTATTTCATGACTAGTAAAGATAGCAATAGAAGATTCAGGTTTTAATGCCTGCCATTTTCTTAAAGAGTATGTATCTAATACAAACATCACTGAAATAACAAGGACAGAAATTATATGTTTGGTGCTAAAAGAAAAAGAAACAGAACCATAAATAGTCTCTTAAAGGAGCTTATAATTTAATTATTTTCCTTTGTCTTTTGTACCTCAAACCAAGGTCTTGCTTTGTAGCCTGGCCTAGAACTCACAGAGGTCTACCTGCCTCTGTGTCCTGAGTATTAAATTAAAGCATACTCTAACCACACCTAAGGAATTTTCAATAGAAATGAGGACTGAAGGTACTGTAAATATCACAATGTCATTATCAAATGGTTAATGGACAGTTTAAGAAGCGCCTACAATTCACTCAGAATTAAGGTATAAAAAGATAGGTAGGATAGCTTTCCAATAGACTTGTATTTGTCTTATTATGTGCTTACGTTGGGAGATCACTGGTTTAGAGTAACCAACAACAAACAAACAAAAGTAAATCTGAAATATTTATTTGTTCAGAAAACTATTTTGATCCCCATAGTTATTCTTTGAAATTTTACTGATTTATATAATTTACAAGTACATTGACACACAGATGATAGGAAGTATTCAAATATATTTGAACAGTATGTACATATCCTAATGTATTTGTTTAAAATATATATACATATTACATGAGAGTGCAACACATTCTCACACACACATCGGCGCACACCACACTTTAAGACCCAACCCCTACCCCAAAACTTTGAAATCTGTTTCCATAACAATGGGAATTACTGTGATAAAAGCACAAGAATATTCACCTGCCAACAATGAATAGCATAAATGAAAGTAAAGTTATGTACAGAAAAGATGGTTTTATTTACTGGTTTGGAATGAGTCAAAGCTGAAATGAAAGGAATGGAAGCAAAAAAAGCAAAAAAAGGGAGAGAAACAAAAACCAAAACCAAAAGAGTGGCAGAGACTGCATGATTGACTGAGAGTAAATAAGAGGGAGAAGGGACAAGCTGGATGTATAGCTCAACCGCAGTAGTAAAGTACTTGGTTAAGATATATTAGGCTAGGACCTTCCCTCCAAAAAAGGAAAAGGAAAGAAGGAAAAAGTCGAGTATAATTTTTTATGAAGCTGATTTGGAGGATATGATGAATAGAGGTGAGGCTCTTAAGAAAACATCGAAATTTAAAACAGCTCTATAGAAATCTACCTTTGAAATTTTATCTATTTGAAGAGAAGCTGAAAGAACACAGCACATCTATTAGAGAGAGTAAAAAACAGGCCTAAGGAATTACTATCAGAGATTAGACAGAATCAGATAATTTTACTGACTAACAAGAGAAGCAAGTTTCAAACACTACCTGCAAAAACTGTTATCTGGAAAAAGAATCTGTGACAAGAGGTCAGTAAAAAAAGATCAAATTGGAGCAAAAGCAAAGGACAAAGACAAGAAAACAAACTTTTTAAATATATTTTCTATTCTTAAACATTTCTCATATTAAAAGCAAAGCATAAGATGGTACTAACTAAAAAAAGCATCAAAAAAGTTTAAAACACACCTAGAATATTGTGACAGATACTGTCTGAAATGATCATCTTCAACCATAAAGCATGTTAGATGTGGCAATTATCTCTGTTTGAGAAATCAGTAAAGTTTATGTCTATCTGCAAAAGTTTAAAACATCTCAGTGGTTCAGAATATATAATTAGTTGACTGAAGGAAAGAAATAAATATGGAATATTGCTTACTGAAGCTGAAAAAAAATCAGTGCATTTTAAAACAGTAATTCTAAATATGGTTCATTATAAACTAATTTTATAAAACTAGAATTCAAAGGAAATAAAAAAAAATTAAAAAAATGGAAGCTTTGAAGTAGAAATGTATGTGACACATCATCTATTTTTGCAGCCAAGTTAATTGTTATAAAGGGCTGGCTGTCCTGTACACTGTAAGATTCTTTTTTTAATTTTTTTTTTTTTTTTTTAGCAGAATCCCTAATCTCTACCCATGATGTGCCAGTAGCATTCTATAACAGTTTCCCTTGTCTCCCAAGAACCATTAATTTAGTGCAACCACCTTATAAAAGATAGCACATACTGGAATCATAAAACATGGGAGATACTAAGCTGGTGTTGAGCTAGAAGCTGGAAGATGCTATTCATGCTACGGGAGGAGAAAAGCAATTATCAACCTCACACAGCTGTGAACAATGCAAGCTAGAATAACAACTGGCCTAACAAGATATGCCCACTGTGTGTAACAGTGGCATGAACATACTGGGAATAACCAACCACTTTCTAATTAGATTTAGGCCTACTCTAAAGGATGGAATTCATACCAGCACCATTATTGCAGCCAAGAACCTATGACTAAAAAGGCTGTAAGTCGAGGAAAGAACTTATTACTATTACTCTGCTAAATAGACATATTAATTGATTCTTAATGGCTTATTGTTATAAGTATAAATTTCTCACTCTCAACCTTCATTAGAGAAGCTTCTATTTACAGTAGATGGTGACTAACAGAGACCCTCAACTGGTCAAAGTACAGAGTCTAAGAGAATGAAAATACCCAGTCCTAAATGTGGCATTTATGCTACACCTTCTCTTTTCAGGACTCAGGAACCATTGAGGTAGGGTATTTGTGAAGAGTGAAAAGAAGCAGAATTGGGGATGAGTGGGTTAAGTAAAGGAGGGGGGGTCCTGAGGAGTTAAGGGAAGCGTAAATATGATCAAACACTCCTGTAAGGAAATTCTCAAAGTAAAAATGAAGAAGCGGAGGGAGAAAATTGAAGCCTCAAAAGGGTGTTGTGGTGTGTGTGTGCATGTATGTTTTCCTTTAATTCTACAAAAGTTAGACTAGTTCTAAACTCTTACTTAAATTTGAGTCTTTTGGTGCCTTGTATACTGAGTTTCCACTACATGGTGAAAGGCAAAATGGATTAGGAACAATGTATTAAATACATGTATAGAGTATAATCAAATAACTCCTGAACAAAATTCTGACAATGTCTTTTTCCCAGACATTCAACATAATTCACTTCTTATAAAAATAGAAAATTTCAAGTTAAAGTGTGACTTGAGTTCTATACTAATCAAATGCAAGAAATTACATGAGGAAAAGCACATAAGTAATTCACTGAAAAATGTAATATCTGATAGGACTTTTAAAGAAACTAGTAGCAATTACAGTTAATGAACTAAAAAATGTTTCTTAAGGCAAGGTTATGCTTTGAGAAAACTACTGTACTTAAAGCTTATTTTTATCATTTGCCTTTCAGGAATTATATTATAATCTATTAAAAGGAAAAAAATATACTGTTTAAGATACAAATGTAAATAAACATTTGAGGTTGAAATTAAAATCTCTAGCATTATAACTATAAAAAAACACAATATAATTATCTGGTTAAGTCTAAACCTTCCAAGGAAATACCAGGAATGGCCAGAATTTGGATCTGCTTCCAAGGACTTCTGGAGATACTGAATAGCATACTTTCCTTGGTGGCTTTATCTCCAGGAGATCCACAGTGTGATGCATCCAACCTTTCAAAATTACATATATTATGTAATAGTTCTATATTTAAGAACCCAAAGCAAAAGTTTAACAACATATTGACTTTAAATGTATATATAATCGATCAAAATTATAAATAGTATTGGTACTAACAGTCATTTTCTTATACAAAGAACATAGAAACATCAGAGATACTACTTCAATGTAAAATTTAAGTCCAAAGAACTTCCAAGATATTCCATTTATTTCCAAGGAATAATGATATGAACTATCATAACACACAGAATCCATCTCCTTAGATAAGATAATTCACATTGTATGTCAAATAAGAATAGAAAAAATTAAAAAATACTGAACTTGAAAAATAGAATTAAGAACTATTCAAATGCTAAGGTAGTTAAACTTTTCTAAAAATATGAATATGGAGATGGCTCATCAGTTATGAATACTGGGTTCTGTTTCTCTACTTCCAGAGGATCCAATGCCCGCTACTTAATTTCATTTTTTTTTTCTTTTCTTTTCTTTTTTTTTTTTTTGGTTTATGGAGCCTTGGGTGGCCTAAACTAGGCTGGCCTTAAACTCAGATCTGTCTGCTTCTGCCTCCCAAATGCTGGGATTAAAGGCACCTCTTCTGCCTTGGAGGGCACTAGATATGCCCTTGGTATACCGGCATGAATGCGATCAAAACAACCATACACATATAATTGCAAAATGGGGGGAAAAAAAAAAAGAAAAACTTAGTAAGTAGTTAATCAAGCAAAAAAATATATCATGGTATCATGGAATACTGTATTCTAAATATTTGAAATGGATTAAGATCTATTTGGTTAAGTTGTCAATACATCACATTTCAACTGCATATTCTCCAGTGTATAAAATTTTATTCTTTGTACACAGTCTACATCAAGATGCTTGGTTTTTAACATTTGGTATGTACCCAAGATATCTTAAAGGAATTCATTACCATGTTTTATCAAAATTAAAAACAAAAATCAAACGCACTTCCCATCTCCTCCTAGTAAGAACAAGATGGGGGGTGGGGTGGGAACGGCACATGTCTCACAAGTGTTTGTTGTACAAGCCTGAGCGCATAAATTCAGTCCCTGGGAGAAAAAGAGAATGAACTCCTGAAAGGTGTAGGAGCCTTTCTGACTGCCACAGGTCTGCCACAGCACATGTGTGCCTGCAAGTGCATGGTGTCCTCTGCCCCCATAATAAGTTTTTTTGTTTCTTTAAAAAGCAGGATCTAAAGATATGGCCTCTAAAAGAAACTGGTCCAGAAACAGAAAGCAAGTTGCTATGAAGCAGCAACTTATTACACAAAGTCATGAGTTTACTTTTATATTCTGAAATTTAACAAACCACTGTCAAGTCGGTGATTTATGAATCAGACAAATAAAACCACAATATTCCAATCTATTTCTTAAAAATGTGTGTGTGTGTGTGGTGTGTGTGTGTGTGTTGTAGTGTATTAGATACATAGTAATTAGATTAGTAGATAGGAAGGATTTACATATATTCTTCTATAAAGCTAAAAGTACATGGAAAACAACTAGAAATAAGACGAGTAAAAACATTTATATTCATGCATTAGTTGAGAGGTAAACAACTTTGAAAGCATCACACGTATTTTTTCACATTAAAAAGCAAAGCATTTTCATTATACTTGCAACATGTTAAAATTTAATGATAAAAATTCACATTACTCAAACACCGTAGTTCACCAAAAGTATGATACTCTTATAATTCTTAAAAATACAGGCAATTCAAATAAAATTCTAATAGACAAAATTAAAATGTAAAAACAAAGGTTTCATATGAAGGTATGGTGGTATGAGTGGGGCATTTGATTACTTGGTTCCCAGTTTGTGACACTGTTTGGCTAGGATTAGAAGGTATGGCCTTGTTGGATGAAATATGTCTCTTGGGTAGGCTTTGGGGTTTCAAAAGCTCCCTGCCATTATTACCAGTTATGTTCTCTCTCTCTGTCTGTTGGTCTGCTGCTCTCTTCTACTTTCTGACTTCCTCTTTATGATTGGAGATATACGCTTTTTAAGTTATTCCTGCCAACATGCCCACCTACTGTCATGTTGTAATATATTTTATCCTTCTAGAGCCATAATCCCAAAACAAACCCTTCTTTTTATAAGTGTCTTGGTCATGCTGTTTTTTCCTAGCATGGACAAGTAACATTACAGCAGGTAATGTCATTATGTATATATATAGTCAATCACAATAAAAGGAACTTTAACTGACTTCAAAATTACATTAAGCTACTATTTAAAAACACATATATAGTGTTAGTATAGAGGACTAAGATGGGAAATGCTTAGCGGAGGGTTCAGATTAATTTTTACCAACTATGAAAAAAAATACAGAAGAACACGTAAGACATCATAACAACTACATACCTAATTGTTGTAAGACAGTTGCTTTTACTTGTGCAGAAAGGTTTTCTGTCTGCAAAAGTTGTTCATAAGCTTCTTTTGCAGAATGATATTTCCTCTGAAGAGCAGAAAAAGAAATTTAGAAAAAAAATAAAACAAATAAAAAATTTTTCCAATATTGAGAATTATATATTTATTATGCTTTGGCACAATTAAAAAAAAAAAAAAAAAAGAAAACTAGTGAAAGTAGAAAGTGCTGATTCTACTACTGATGTTTCTTTTTAACACCACACAGGTTCTGACAGGCATGTTCCACTGTATGTAATGCTAGTAATAATGCCCACTATAACGTATTGTTAATATATGACATTTAAAGTATTTGCCAACTCACAATTGCTAAAATCATCTCAACTCATTTAAACTCATTTACAAAATATTTATATTCTATAACTTTAAATTTATTAAGACTCCCTAATTATAGTATTTAAGTTCCATAGGCAAATTTCTAAATGCAACCATTTACACATAGTACTGTCTGCAAAGCTTTAACATGACCAAAAGCTATTCTCACAAAAGTCATAAAGTTAAAGCAACACCTTCAAAGCAAAGGTCAAAAAGTGGAAAGCTTGAAAAGACTGCCTGTAAATTACATTTCTTAGAATAATAGGCTACAGTGGCTTTTATTTTTAATACTACTACCATTTAACTGACTGAATAAAATAAATCATAAAAAAATGTAGGAAGAAATACAAAAATGGCTATGTGAGCCATAGGCAAATAAATCATGTACCCTATGATCTGGCATCTACAAATTAAATATAAAAAGAAAGGTAATGTCTAATCACTCTATTGACTAAGTATCAATAACTAGCATTGGAAATAACTAAGGACTATAAAATATTAAATTATTATCGATAAACTATTAGGGAGCATTTTAGGACAACTACACATTGAGATTATCAGTATTTATTAACTGAACTTCTGTTCATGAACAAAACTAATTCCTAAGACTTTAATCTTATGTAGTTACAAAATTTAAAAATAGGCAGTAGTTACGTTGGATAAAGGTTAATACTGAACCCCTTAAACCAAAAAGATATTGTGAACATCTAAACAAAATGGAAATGGGGGGGGCTAAAAAAGTAGCATGAAGACCAAAGACGAAATAAAAATACCCCATGCTGTATATAGTAGTATTATTTTGGAGAAAAATGTTCAAATCCCTTAGAATACTAGAAGAATGAAAATTCAGAGCCCTGCTTACAAAGACTTTGCCTAAGTGTTTAAGATGATGGTTGTAATCAAAAGGTAACGGAGACAAGGAATTTTTTTCAACTAACCCGATTTAATCATAGAAAGAGTATCCACGGGGAACATATCAATGTTATTATACAACCAAACATGAAAAAAAAAGTATAAAAACAGTGACATACCTTGGAAATGTTTGCATCATTTCAAAAAACACGAATTTGGGCTTTTCCCTCATCTCATGTACAAAAAAAAACAATGAAAATGCATTAAAGGTTAGTAACAGGAAAGAAATACAAAGAAAAAATGGCAAGGGATTTTCCTTGAGATGGGAGTTCATAAACATAGCAAACCAGCACAAATTCCCAAGGGGAGAATAAAGAGTTGATAAAAAAATATAATCCCCCCGGGACACTACTAAGGTGAAGGTTAGTAAGCTGAAAGCAACTAGAGTGAATTGTGAGATCTTCCTTAAACAATAAAAAATAAATATTTGGAAGATGGTGAGTGCCTATTGCTCTTGAAGAGACTATGGTTTTTTCTCTGTCCCATATCAAGTGGATCACAATTTCCCAAAAATCCAAGGACATCTCCCACACATGTATACACAAATAATGCAGACGTACACAAACTTTGGTGACTGATAAAAAAAATATTTAAAAAACAACCTATTACAAAAAGCATCTAAAAGGATAAAAAGCATTCTCTATCACAAAAGAAAAGGTTAAATTTTCAACTACCTGAAATACCAAATCAAGTTTATAGGTAAATTATAAGTGTTTTCTTGGAATATCAAGTTTTTTGTGTATCAACGGGATGAAGCAACTTCTAACTAAATTTAAAGGGGGTATGTATGTATTATGTTCTGTCTATCTGTTGTTGTTCGTCTGTAAAAAATACCCAAAATTATATTAAAACCCCTGCATAACTTATTTTTTTTTCCCACTTGGATAAATTAAAACACTTCCCGGGGTTTCATATAAGTGGGCAATGTGAAAATGAACTATAAAGAATGATAAAAAACCCCAAAAACAATCACAAAAAATTTCAGCAAGGTTTGGGGCAAATTAGGCAAGATTACTTTACAGAATATAAAACATGGCTTATATTACATAGATTTAAGTAATAGGAGATTAACCTTTACTTGCCTTTTAACAAAAAATATACAATCATACTGAAGAAGAAATGGGGATAATAAACCATATTAGTCATTGCTAAATATTAGCAAAAAAAAAAAATTTAAAATTTTTTGTGTTTACTTGTTAATAGAAAAGGCAAATGAGTATATATTTTATAAAGTTCAAAATGAAAAACATTAAGTAAATAGGGAAATCTTATAAAATTTTTTAACATTTCAGACAGGAGTCTTGAAGATAAAGTTAAAATTAAAACATACTTTAAAATCATTATCTAACAGAAAATATTTTAAAACAAAAGACTATCGATTTATTTTTTTTTTATATGTTTATGTGTTATATTACACAAAAACAACACTTTAAATGTTATAGGCCAGAATGATCATGGTAGTAAAACGAGATGGCGGGTTTTGATTCTTTTTTCTTTTAGTGCATCAGGTTAGATTTCATCATTACCAAAACCAAACAAGTCAAATCACCTGGAAGAAAAGTACTAAAAGTTCTGGAGTTAATACATAAATATTGAAAATAAAAGGAGAATATTTTGGCTTTTATTTCTCCTTCTTCCCGATATTCTATCACCCATGTATGAAAGCAAACCAAGAATAAAGACTGATGTCTGTCTCCCCTCTCCCTTCCCTTTCCATTTTTAAAATTTTGTTTTGTTTTATGTTCTCTCTATTTTGATTTTATAAATTGATTTCAAGTACTCTTGGAACCTCTCAAAATTACATAAATATAGCTTGTGTACATTTGTTTAAAAAAAAAAAAACAACACAAGGTCCAAAGGTATGATTAAGCTTTCAGAGATTTGTTATCAATGTAGATTTCTGAAATGATGACTCTGACAGTGTGGGCAAGGTCTGGAAGGCTGTCTTTTTTTTCATTTCTATGGGTGATTCTTCATGCTTATTTTCTCTAGCTGAACACCAGGGTAACGTCACACAAGGTAAGGAAACATAATGAATTTTACAATAACATTATTAATTAAAAAATATTATACTGTGTTAAATATCAGATAAGTGAAAATTAAAATACCTTTAGAATATGAAAAACCCCAAAATAGTAATTACAGTTTTAAGTTATACAGAATATATTTAAGTCTACTTCCTCTCTGCCTACTATAGTGCAGTTCTTACAGAGAATTCCAGTTATATTATTTCCTTGTTATGTGAGAGACCGACTATTATAGGAAGAAGAGATAGAGTCTCTTCTAAAACACAAAAAACTTCTTGCCACTAACATTTCTACACTGTTGTCTAATAAGAGATGGTATTAGAAAATCAAAACAAAATATTAGTTACTTAGTGTTGTACTGACACTCTATAAACTTCCTCTAGGCCATCTTATGGACTAATGAAAAGGATCTCATTATTTCAAGAATTACTAAGTCCAGTGTTGCCCTTTATAGTATGAAAAATACATACAGTTAAATTCTTTGAAGTCCCCTTTGAAATAGAGCAAAGAAAAACAAATAAAAATATATTTACTACCAAATTATATTTGAGATAAACTAATATTGTCACAAAAGGTCATGAGACTAAGTTTATTCAGAATTAGCAAAATTAATACCAGGAGACTATTTTATCCTGAGGCAATCTTGTAACAAAAAGTCTCACATCACCATGATCTTCCTTCTCAAATTATAAGCAGTAACTTGCATTTCTTAAATACTGCTAGAAACATTTTTCCTACATAACTAGTTTTCAAAGCTCGCTTTACCTTAGACTTCTTTGGGGGTGGGGGTGGGGTGGGGTGGTGGCACACAGTGCTCTACCACAGAGCTACAATTGCAGTGTACCCACTCTGTTTAATCCATTTATATTAAAAATTCTACAACTTTTCACTAATCTAAAATTGTTCCTTATGCAATTCAAAACAATGAAACTATTTGTCACTAACATTTGTCTATTATGCTGTCAGAGGACAGAATGACAGAGTGGCTGGGTGCTGAATCTGTACCCTTCAGCCCAACTCTTTTATGCTTCAACTTTCGTATTCAAATTAATACAACAATGGTTTTCAACTGTTCTCTTTCAACTTTTCCCTTGATAAGGAAGGAAGAAGGAAGAGGAAACAGAACAAATTAAAGGAAAAGAATGCCCAAACAATTTATAGCAAAATGGTTACTGTCTAACACACATCTACTGAATACATTGAAATTTTCATATAGTGTTAGTCACTTTCTCTTATGTGAGTTTTCAAGAAGTATTTTTTTAAAAAAATTAGATAAATTAAAAAAAATATTCTTCAATTATCAAATTGGTTACTTTAAAGTACACTAAATGGACACTAAAAAACATACATGCTGATAAACATATCAAGCTATCAATTCTGGAAAAGAAATCTATACAGAGAAAGAAAATAAAGAAGACGACTGAATCAGAACACACTTCGCAACAGTATTTTTCCTTAATTAACTGGAAAATGTTACTTCAAACTTTGTGTATGATATATGAAAATATTATAATAAAGTCAACATACTTTCAATAATTTTAACACCAGAGTCCAATCAGTAAGCTCCCACATAATCTTTGCGTATCTACTAAATGATTGGCAAATGCTATTTGAAATCCCTCTAAGTCATTACAATAAAATTTTAGTAAGTTATTTAAAAAAAAAAAAAAAAATTCAACCTTGTTCCATCAGCTTACTTCAAAACTTATCTGTTTCAGACAGACTAGCATAATATTTAATCCCCTAAATTCTATAAGTAGCCATTTCAACACATAGTTATAATCAATAACTGCAGAAGAAATAAACTAACAGAATTTGTTAATATGATTTATGTATTGTTATCATTTGTAACAAACTGATCTGAACACATGTATCAAAAGGTATTTAGTACTTACTTTCAGCATTGGACAAGGTGCAGGGATTACAGTCAACCAAAGCTAACTGAAAATGCTGCAAACAAAAGAAAAGAAAGTAAATGCATTAAAAATGTATAGAGTTGTATGAAAGGATCTTAAAATGTTTTTCAGGTATGTCAGATCTAACAAAATACTGAAGCTACATTCCACAAATAGAATTTACTAACCAATGAGACAGAATTCCTTTGAACATTTAATGCTCGCAATTGAGATATATTTATTGTTGGGTTATTTTCTTGAACCAGGTAAGAATAGAGAACTTGAAGACTCAATCTTATCAAATTATCATATGTATCTTTTTATTTATGAAAAAGCTTTAGATTTTATGTATTCAAGTAAACGGGACGTGTTACAAAGCAATTAATACAATGCATCTTTTTTATTATTAATTTATTTTTTGGAAACAATTCTGGTGATCAAAACTAGGGTCTCCTGTTCTCCAGGCAAGCAACCAATCAACTGTACCACCCTTTTTAAGAATGCTAAGTCAAAATCCAACTGTACTGTCCAGCTACTTTTTATCTTAAAATGATACTTAAATTTTGGAAAGGAAAAATTTCATTATGAGAATGGTCATGAAGGATAAAAACTAATCAGTCCTTTTAAAATGTATGTATACAATTTGATTAACTCCTCAGGCAATATTAAGCTTAGTAGTTTAGTAGTATTACAATGCCCTACTACAAGCAAACAAAAAAATTCATGTTAACATCAACATTTAACACAAGTATTTTAAAATGCAAAATGCTTGGTTTGACACCTAGTTTTGTAAAGTAAAACTGAGCAACAAAAAATTTAGAAGTAAACGAGCATTATGAAATTGGTATAAATTTCAGCTAAATAAACAAAATAATCAAATCTCTGAACAGTTCTGAAAAAAAATGTTCTACAAAAATACATTGTATAATTTTCCAGGATGCCACAAAACTTTAGCATTGAAATAAACAATCATAATCTAAACCATTTTAATCAACTTTAATAAGCTTATTTCTATTTATAAGCAAACAGAAGGAAAGTAACTAATATTCATGATGGCAACTTTTGGATGTAAGCCCTAAGAAAGAACTAATAAACTTTCATAAGAGAAACACTATCACCGAGTATTAAGTATTGTATTTCAACATGGAAGCAACAAAACTGAACTTGGTGAATTTGAACCTTCAAGTAATAAGAATAAACTGTCAGTTATCCAACAGTATATGGAAAGGAAAGTTAGAAAAGTACTTTGATAAGAATAGAATAACTATTATATATACAATTACAAACATCTACTACATATATGCAAAATCAAGCCAGCCTCTACAGTTGTGGCTTTCTTAAATTTTAAGGCTTTCAGTAACTTCTAAATGGCTAAACTATAATAGGACTACAAACAGAATCTTAAATACTTAGTCCACTTAACAAATATTTATTTGAAAGCCTCCAAATGCCCTAAGGACATCACACACTATGGGCACAGTGGTCAAAACAAGACAAAACAACAGAACAAAACAAAAAAAAAAAACCAAACAAACCCAAAGGTAAAAAGCTACATGCCACACTTGACTGAATTAAAAAAAGAAAGAAAAGCCCTCAACATCTAATACTTCAAGGATTCCTTGTACTTTTCTATAGTTTACTAAACATATTGTATATCTTCAAACATCCATTTGGTATGCCACCAAAGAAATAGAAAACAGTCAATTTCAAGATACATACGTAGTATGAAAGCAAAGCAGGCTTTCCTCTACACAGAAAGAGCAGCATAGCAATCACACTTTCAGACTGTACTGTATTTCTAAGTCTCATCTAGCCTGCAAAAAGAAATTCATATCTGATAGAAAACATCCCTTTCCTCTCTGAGGAAGAAAAGTAAGAACTGAACTAAAAGGGAATAGCCTTGAAGAGGACAGTTTTGAGTTTTACTGGTTTCACTGAAACATTGAAACAAAGATCATCTATCAGCATCCAATATTTTGCAGAGAAACCTGGCATGAGTCATTTTGGTCATATATTTATATAATTATCAAAAAATTAAAAGTAGCAAACAAATCACTGATCCATCAGTTCAAAACTATAATTCTAAAGAGCAAAGAGGAAATTTCAGCCGAAGAATATATATTCAAACCATGCATTAGAAAATGAAAGATCTTACAAAATAATTACTGTTTATAATTGATTACTTATAATTACTTAATTTCTAATTGAAGCCTGAAATCTATATCCATATAATTACAAGTAAAATAAGTTAAAATTTTTTCTTTAAAGTGCTTCATTTCTAGCTTTAGAGTCAGTCTATTCAAAATCTTATAGATAAGTGATGATTTTTTCCCATTTACTTATAAATTATTAATTTGGAGCAATATTTGGATTCTAAGCCCAATTCAGGACGTGTTGATTAAGCAAGAGTTGGAGGTACCACCACTCAAACCAGAAAAACAATCTGCATATCATTCTGATATATATTAACACCAGCAGTGTTAAAATGCCACAGTTCTGGGGTTTTAACATTGTGTGCTTGTCTCTAGAGACCATTATTTCAGTACATATAAACATAGTGGGTAAATAGCCAAAACTATCAACTGTGTTCAATGAAGATAGACAGTCTCTTAAGAGTTACATGTTAGTGCCAGGCGGTGATGCTGCATGCCATTAATCCCAGCACTCAGGAGCAGAGGCCAGGATACCAGTGCTATACAGAGGAAAAAAACCCTGTCTTGAAAAACCAAAAAAGAGTTACATGTTAGCAACATTACCAGCTTTTTATTCTATACCAGGTCCTCTACTATGGCTTTAGCACTACATGTAATACTCATTAAAGTTGGTGTGCTGGAAGGTTTTTGTTTTGTTTAAACTTGTTAAGGAAATAGAGAACAGACTGTAAGAGAGACAGACAGACAGACAGACAGACAGACACACATACACACACACACACACACAAGAAAACAGATAATGAAAATAAGAAAAGAAATATTTCAGGCTGAAGAAATTATTATTGTAGGGCCTTAAAAACAGGGCTTTATGTATTACCTGAGAGAAGGAAGACACGTCAGATACTGTTGCAAATCAAAGTTTCAATATTATAGACTTCTAAAGGTATAATTTAAAAAAAAATTTAATTGATCTAAAACAAGAGAAATGTAGGCTGAAAGGATACTTATAGATTTGATCTCTGAAATTGGTTATAGAAGGGCACACAAGACATTCTTGATTAAGCTGATGAAGCTAACATTCTCTTAAAGCCTTCAAACTTAGCTCCTCTCAATCTTTTAAACTACAGAGTTATTGTGACTGCTCAAGGAAAGATTATGGCATATTAATGTCTTCCAAATAACTACCAGATCCTGACTATGCTCACTGGAAAAAAAAGGAGTTTCTGTAACCTACCTATTCTCTGCCATCTCAGGTTTCTGTCCCTATTTCTTCTTTGCAATGATGGACTGTATCAACTTGAACAATAAAGCAAAGTAAGCCTTTCCTCCCCTATCTACCCATCCATTTATCTCTGAGAACCTACTTGTCTTTCTGCTCTTACTCAGCTTTTCCCCATGTATTCATTCCATTTAGTCTCCCAATATTCATTGTTACTGTATTTTGCAAATGAAGAAGTGACTCATTAAAAATTCCAAGGTGTGGGCCACTGCCTTCCACGTATTAAATTTTTAATGAGTCACTTCTACATTTGCAGGTAGACCCCTTAGTTCAAGACCAGCCTGGTCTACAGAGCAAGTTCATTCCAGGACAGCCAAGGCTACACAAAGAAACCCTGTGTTGACATCCCCCAACAACCATCCCTCCTGCCCCGGAAAAACTAAGATGTGTACACACAAAGGATAGAATGAGGCAATCTCATTTTCAAATTATTTTCAGAGTGAATAAATTGTAGCTATATCAAAATAAAACTAGTACGCACATAATTTTTTACTGTAAAATGTTATTTTCAAACAACTTTTTAAAGGTGAAGTTAGATATATTGACTGCTTCATAAAGTTGCAGTTTAACACCAAATATAATTACAAATTTAATTCATGAGTAAATACTAATAGTCACTTTTGAATTACAACTGAGTTGTGCTCTTAAAACATCTAGGGAAGAAAAGTGTGACTTAAGAGACCTGCAATTACCCTAACTCCCCTGTATAGGGCATATTTACTGGCACATATATAAGCAGTTAGGAAGTTTTCAAACATATTTCATAAATACCAAAGTATTTCAGACATTTTTTTACTTTCTATATGGAGAACATATAATTCAACTCAGATAAATCTCAAATATAAAAACAAAATTTGACAGGTAAAGTAACGAATATTAAATGGCCACATAAATCAATTGATCTCTCACCAGTAAAGTAAAAATTGACAAGTAGAAGAAAAAGGAACAAAGAAAGAAAAGATATGGCCTTCCACAAATGAGGAAAAAAACATATAGAAAGCATTCAGCAATGGCATCATATCAAAAGAAACAGTGGTGTTCTATCCAATGGAAAATAGGGTTGTACTTTTTTAAGGTTTAAGGTTTCAACCTTAAGAAATGTTTTCCAATTTCCACAATCAGAATTCTTATTTCTGCTGACCATAAAGTCAAGCAAAAACAATATTGTAAAGAGCCAATAGTTACTCTGAAGGAAGAAATATACAATTCAAGTAAAAGTAGGAAAAGTCCTACTAGAACAATACTCTCATGGTTTTAATATGCTAAAATACTTACACACACACACACACACACACACAAAGTATTAAGATGTCTCTCATAAGGCTTAATGTGGTAATGAACACAACTTTATTTATAGACTTAATGCTAGAATTAGTGACATTGGTACCAATAACAAAGACACTAGAGTATGAAATTCACTAAATAAAAGTTCAAAATATAATGAACACTCCTTTCTCACTATCTCTATTTGTTACAACCAATTCAAAGAATTAGCAAATATGGATTCTATGACATGCCAATACTATGTAGGATCCTTTAGTGAAGAATTTCTTTTCTTATTTACCTTGCTATAGGCCAAATCCAACACTAAGTCTTATGTTTTAAAGCCTCCAATACATTTTTTTTTTGTAAATTACTGAAGGACATGGGGAACTTTCCTATTACCTTTTCAAAAGGTAAATCATATATGCATGAGATAATCTTTCTCAAACCACTCTAAAAGCAGAATTTTCAAAATGTCAGAAAATGTAAGAAATGAACATCAAGAAGGAATGAGAAAAATGTCAGGTATGAAATAATTGTCATTGTCTCCAGACAACAGAAATAACAAAAATGTAAGGTTAATTCAATGGAAAAAAGTACTATGTGATTGAAAAATAAGGTCATTAATTTCATATTTCTGAGGCTGGGTAGACTGACAAAAACAAACAATAAAACAGACACACAAAACAAAACCACATACATAACCAATGAAGTTATGGTAGTTACACACATATCACATATCATAGGACTTAGGAGACAGAGGTAGACAGATCAAGAATTTGGGGCTAGAGGCTCAAGAGATAGCTGAGTGGTTAGGAGTACTAGTTTCAGAGAACCTAGGTTCGATTGCCTGTACCTATATAACAGCTCACAAACCTCTATAACTGTAGTCCCATGGGATCTGATGTCCTCTTCTACCCTCCTCAGGCACCAGGAAGAAATAGTATACAGATAAACATGCATGTAAACCATCCATACACATAAAATAAAATATAATTAAAAAAAAGAATAGTTCAGGACTAACTTCTGCTAGGTTCAAGCCTGTCCTGGGCTGCGTCAGATCCTATCTCAAAAACAACAACAACAAAACAAAAGGAGAGGCAGGGGAGACCAAGCCACCACATCCAAATCAAAAGCATAGTAAACTGAGAACTAAAACTGGACTAGGTACTGTTGAATCCCAGTAGTGGGGCTAAGACAGGAAGATAACAAGTTCTAGATCAATTCAGGCCAATAAGGAGATACTACCTCACATTCCTGTATAGCTGGGGAAAATGACTATTAATAAGATCCAAAATTATATGCACATAAATACCCACACCTGTGTAACAATTCTGTGAGGTAGACATGATTATTCTGGCTCAGTAGATATAGAATCAGAAATTAGTAATTTTGCTAAAGTCACAAAATTAGTTACAAGGTATGTGGCAGGACCAAATTTCAAAACGAAATTTGCTTTCTGTGAGAGCTATTTACAATAGTACCGAAATAGAAACAAATCTGTTTTAGGGATATATTATGATAAAAATATGAAATATTGACTGAAGCAAACCAGGAAGTCCTGGAATGTATTTCACATATAGATAAAAGGAACATATAAGAAATTATTCTTATATAAATGCTTTATCATGTAAAAAGTATTATATAAGCTATACCTCTCTTTAGAAAGAAGTCAAGAAAATAAGGTAGAGAAGATCTGATCTGGAACTAGACTGATAATTCAGTAGTTACGCATGTTTGCTGCACAACCATGAAGACTGAAGTTTGGATGCTATCACCCATGTGATACAAACAAGCAGAGTGTTCTGTGAATGCCTATAATTCAGGCTGTGAATGGGACAGAGAAAAGAGAATTGCTGCAGCTTGGTAGGTTCCAGCCTAGTTGAGAAGCTGTGAGTCCTAGGATCAGGAAAAAACAAACAAACAAACAAACACCCTACCTTAAAGGGGTAAGTGGGGAGTGTTAAGAGGAGGATATTCTTCTCTAGTGTCCAAGCAAGCACACATGCACATATATATGCATATACTTCCACAAACACAAAAATCTTTTTAAAGATCTTATCTGTAACAGAAGGAATATTCACAGTATCCTCACTACGAAAATATTCTTTTTACACATTTCCTCATCCCTCATTATGTAGGAATAGTATATTTAGGGACTTGAGTTAGAGATTGAGTTTAACTGCTCTAAAGATGATATCTCCTTTGATAAACAATAAAGAATGCCATGAGGTCTATTTCAAAATAATGGGATAAAAGGTAAAATACTTCTGAAAAGATTAACAGGAAGACATTCTGCTGAATGAATGGATGTCAATCATTACCTATTAAGCACTACTAATACTAATTTTTTAAATGTACATTGGTATTTTGCCTGTTGTGTGATTCCCTGGAACAGGAGTTGTGAGCTGCCATGTGGCTGCTGGGAATTGAACCTGGGTCCTTTTGGAAGAGCAGTATATTGTATATTGTACTTGACAATCAGCTTTTAGAAAAGCCAACCTAGACAGGTGGTATTCTGCCCAGTTACTGCCCAGTTCACTGGTTTCTTGCAGTATGTCTATAAAAGTATCTCTCTTCCCCTTTAAAAAAAAAAAAAAACTAAAAGGACATCATCTTTAATGAAACTTCGGATCCATTTACTCAACAAATCTTAAAGACAACTTCATCTATAAAGTACTTAATTAAATTTATTTGTATTTGTGTGTGCACACAAGTGTGGAGGTCAGAACATAACCTACAACAATCTGTTCTCTCCTACCATGTGGGACCTCGGGAACTGACTCAAGGGGTTTTTTTTTTTTTTTGCTTCGCTCAATGCAACATATTTTACCTGCTGACATTGTAGCCTAAAAAGCATCTATTCCAACATATTGTATTATGAAAAAGTTTGATGTGATAGAAGAACAATAGAAGTTCTCCATTTATCCAGACAGAGGTAAAATACTACTCAAAAAACTGGAGGCAGTCGAAGGAGGAAGTACTTCTGATTTCTAACTCCACTTACTGAATGCTAAGCACTTACAATACTATAATAAAATAGCTGCTCCTGAACAGAAAATGTTGAGATCAGAAATTTCCATAATAAACAATGAATATATAACTTAGAGGGAGAAGACTTCAAAAATGAGTATCAGTATAAGGAAAAAGAATGAAATCAAAACCTTGACATTGTAAAAAAGAAGAGATCTTAAAATCCCCTATGTTTATAGAAATGAAATAAATATCAGATATCGTTTTAAACAAATGACCAAAGTCCTTCCTAAAAAGCAGTGTGCCCTTACCTACAGCATTTTTGGTAAGATTGACATGATCACGATTAGTAGTTAACCTTTACCTTAACCCTGACTATACAGGAATGTTTTGGTTGAGTATAAAGGGAAGCAGAAATACTTCTAGCTAGCTATGAAACACTATACTTCCTAATGAAAGGGAAATCTTAATAATGTTGCTTTCTTGAAAACAAAGATTTTTACGCATACAATTAAAGTTACCATTGTACTAATAGCTACATTCTATAATTTGGGACACATTTAATTATCACCCCAATAAATACCCCAAATAAAGTTTGTGAAACCACTACCAACCTTTTTGAAACTTGAGAGATGTTTTAACAGTATTGTGAACTGCTCAAGTACGGTTATTTTGTGTAATAAAACACAGTAAGAGACTTTGATAGCTAATGAAAACTTGCTACCCAGGAGGAACTTTTAAAATACATATGGTAACATATCTAATTTATTTTCTACTTCAAAGCTAATGACATACCACAGCATATTTAAAAAAATATCACTAAGCTAAGAAAAACTGTACATTTCAGATATTATATTCTTCATATTACTTAAAGTATGCTGGGATCTATTCTTCCACTGCACTTTATTGTGGTCTACATTTTTTTACAATCCATTTGTCTTAATGTTTTTAGGTACATAACTCTCATCAGCATTTTTCCTTATAAAGTCAAGAATGGTTGGAAAAGAAACAGTGATTGTATAATCTAGAACAATTAAAAATCTAGAACAATTAGAAACACAGTCATGGAAAGAAATACTCACTACAAAAAAATCAAACAAAAAAAAATTCACAGATCAAATTACAGCCCAGTGTGAAGTCATTCTTTATCTCCCTTCTCTTCCCTTACCAATCTTAGGAATCATGATAGTATGCAACAAAACTTAGAACGATTATATTCATTAACTTCATAAATCATAAGCTTGTCCCTAGAAGTTATAATCTTTTCAGATTCTATATTTTTGTCATGGAGACAAGTGCAGTTTCAACAAAAAGCGTAGTACCAATGACAAAGACAGCAGAAGTAACTCAATGTAAAATGAAAAACTGGGAGAAATGTTGAATATCCACAAAAAGGAAGATATTTAACAAACAACAAACTGACAATATTTATATTCACAAACCAGCAGTCCAAATGCCTTGTAAATATTCTTTTTATTATTTATTTAAATGCAAGACATGCCTTGCTGGTTGAAGTGGATAAATCTATATAGTCATATATTAAAAAAAAGAAGTTCAATGGTCAGGTCACAGATACAACATTAAGTAGCTCCACAGTGGTCAATCACTTCTTCGGAGAATTGATGCTCCAAAATCCTTTCTTAGCAAAACTTAAAATGAAAGTTTAATGGTATGATTAGTTATCACATATCAAAATTACTTTGTATTTGAAACCCAATTTTCCTTCAATATCAAAATTGATGAATAGTTCCTTCATCTAAATAAATTTTCTTTGAAAGTGCCAATGTAAGTTTCAACATTTCTCAATGCTCTAATATTTAACAACAGCAACAATCACAGAAATAGGACATTGTATCTTGAAACTTACCTTTAAACTAGACTCATAGTCTGTGTTCACTTTGAACATAAGCCCAAGTCGTAAATGAATTTCCTTGGCTCGACAAAAGCTGGGATCAACATAAAGCACCTCCTGAAATGCTTTAATAGCCCTGAAAGAATATAGACATAAGATAGCTTAACTTTTTAACACGTGCATGCATTTCTGATTGGAAGTACAGTAAAACTCATTTTATGCAAAGCTATTTTTAAATGTCAGATTAATAAAAAAAAAATAATGTAAGTAAGTGTTATTTAAAAACTGAAAGGAGCTTTGTATATATTAAATGCAAATAGTGACTTCACATAAAAGGGGAAGATTAAATTTACTCCACATTATTTAAACAAGCAATACTTCATGGTTTAATCAAATTCTGTGTAAATAACTAGTTTGGCTATTTCTAAGATTTCTTGGGAGAGGTAGAGAAGAGTACATAGGAAGAGAGGGAAAGTTTAGGGACTAATCCTATTTCTAGTCTATTCCATAAAGTCTTTTTAAAGCTTTGTAATTTGCTTTTCCATGTTTTGGTGTGTAACCCACCTGCACTCTATCTTTTCCACTGCATTAGTGAGGAGTCAGTTTTCATTTCTATAGTAATATCCAGCAACCACACTACTTATATAGAAAAGATCATCCTTACTTGGAAACTCTCCAGAAATCCCAACATTCACATAGATTTATTTCTGAGTTTGTTATTCTAGTTAACTTTCATTGGTCTGTCAGTCTCTTTCCCTCAAACTCTCATTGGATATTTATTTTTTAAAAAAGGAAGAAAAAAAGTTTGATTCAAGTAGAACAAACTCAGGTAAGAGAACTTTTACTGAATGGACTTTTATGTTGTTATTAATTAACTTGATCATGTTAGTGTACCCAATGCTTAAAAGGCATATTACACAAAGGTAAAATGTTTTGAATTTTTAAAATTATAAAATGAGACATGAGGATGTAGTTCAGATGGTAGTGCTTACTTAGCATGCAGGAAGCCCTAAGTTGGATCCTTAGTACCTCCTAAACCCAGTATGGTGATTGATGGCTGTAAATCTAGTACTCAGAAGGTAGAAAGGAAGATAACAAGATCGGGGTCAGCCTGGGCTACTGAGACCCTGTTTCCAAAATAAAAATGTTGTGAATATTTGTAATTATAGCAGGAAAAAGTAAAATAAAATAACAAATATAACTGAAATCATGTTGGGTAGTATTTAAATCCTTCTATTGGTTAAAAATCTCTATCAAATATAATACCATGTATTATTTGCAAAGCTTTTTAAGAGCTAACACTAGTCCTATAAATATTAAAGGTGAGTATTTTGACTCTTAGATTTTCCAAATAAAAGCTAATTCTTTATGCAAAATATATCATAAAATACTTAATGTTTTATTTGAAGGATCATACCTAGTCTACTATTTGAGAACAAAAACAAATGACTACTTACATATGTGTTTATTTATAATGTTAAAGACTTCTACCAGGTAGTTTATTTGGCAGGAAGAACATAGGTTCAGCATCAGACCTATATACCTGCTTATGACAGTACTTGACTTTCTTCCTAAAGAAATAGGTGTGTTAGATGATTTCTAAGTGGGTCTGGGGAATGTATAATATTGGAGAGAGGTGAACATGCTAACAGAAAAGAATAGGGGATAAGTTAAAATTCTTATTCAAAATGTTTCAGAATCAATGCAAGCACAATAAGAGGAAGACAGTATATCTGTGGGTATAGGCATCAAGGTTAGAAAGTAGGACTGAGAACTTAGTGGAAAAGAATAGTATGCACAAAGTGTTCAGAAGCTTCTACAATGGTTGTAATGTTTACACCCAAGTGATGGTTGTATTAACATATTGTTTTATAATAGCATGCTGCAATAAATATTTATGATTTACACCTTTTAAGGTATGCTAGCAAAAATTATGACCAAGAATTAGAGATGTATGTAGGGGAGTTGAAAGAGTGCTTGCTGAAAAATGGGTGAAGCCTTAGGTTCTAGTCCTGAACAAACCAGAGGTACCTGGGCAGGTTGACTAATCTCAGCACTGAGGAAATAGGGGCAGGAGAATCAAAAATTAAAGGTCATTCCTTTCTACCTAGCCAGTGAGCTCAAGACCAGCCTGGGATACATGAAACCCAGTCTCAAAAAATATAAAAATCATGACTAATGCTTCTCAATGTCCTTATGATATGACTCAGAAAAACTGCTAAGCAATGTTCATATGTGCCAATAAAAACCCAGGCATGTCTGAGGCACAGATATGAAAAAGTCGAACTACAGAAAAGAAGTTAGGAAAAAAAAAAGTAGTACAGAGTTTATGAGGAAAAAAATAAGATTACATAACATCAGTAACAACCACTTGGAAAAATATTTCTTCTTGTCTCAATTAGAATTCTCATTTTGTCCCCTAAATATAGTGTTTGTGATGGGAGCTTTCAGTACAGATATCTCTTCTACTTGATTCACAACATCACACACATACAAAGCTTTATTTTAAACATGATCTCTATGAGTACACAATTAGCTTAGATTCAGAAACACTAAAAACATATTACGCTCAGTGTATGTTCATTCTTTAAGGTCTAAAAGTGCCAAGGACAGACACACGTGTGCACACACATGGCACAACCAATACACACACACAACACACACACACCCCTTTGGTGCTATAATGTTATAGAAACAACTTTCAGAAACTCATTACTAGATTACTGATAAAAATTCCTTAAAAGATTGTGTGTTCTGGCTTACACTTACTTCCTCAAAAAGGTAGTTTGTATAACACTAATAACTTAATAATCACATCTCTTTGTTACCTTAACATCTGTGGGCAGTTGCCAGTCAGCTCCATTCTCAGTTGGCTGTTACTGTTCATCTTCAGCTGTGAAATGGCTTAACTCAAAAATTTCTGTCTGAAAATATTGGTGCTCTTGCCTTCACTGTTTCTTTATACTATATTCTCCTGATCTAGAATATCTTCATTTTTCAGCTTCCTTCTAAATGCACTATTATAATCAAAACTCTCCATGCAAATTCAGTATCAACTATTTCTTACTTAGTGTTAAATCTAGTGATAAGGTACAACCTATAATCCAATCATTTTATTTTCTACCTATGGTGTACTGTCCCCAGTTTTTCTAAGTTTCTTCTTTCAGATCTGCATTATTCTTTTCTCTCTAAATCATTACCATCAGCAAAACAAATTAACAGATATCAATCGATGCCATCACTTAAAGATAACAGATATGGTTATTTGTTGAGAAGAAAGAACTCTACAGTATAATCTCTTTATTGATCAAGACTCCTAACCTAACAGACAATACATGTATTTAACTATCCAAGTTTGTTTTTCTATCTAAACTTTTGCTGGTTTTTCTCATGTGACACTTACAGTTTCCGAATCTCAGGAAAATAGAACTAGGGGCGGGGCAGGAATACCACTAAAAACTACTTTAAAATTTTGGTTACTATCTGGGAATAACATTCCTATCTCTCGAAAATACATGGAGCCAGAATATGGTCTCTGTAGTATAAACTAGACATCACTAACAAATATTTAATTCTGAGAGAACTTTAAAGCATGATAAATGGCTACTAAAAACTGTATGAAATACTCTGATAATGCAATGCCTAAAAGTTTCAGTTTTCAAATAGGCAAAGAATATGCTCCACTGGGAAAAAAATTTTAAAGAAACATATCGCTGTGTCTAGTACTGTTTTTGATAGTCTAGAAACAACTTTTAAATCACCAGATTATTTATATGGAATTTTCTGGTTAAAGAATTGTTTCATTTAATCATAAGTTTAAAAAGAAAATTACAGGGCTGGAGAGATGGCTCAGTGGTTAAGAGCACTGACTGCTCTTCCAGAGGTCCTGAGTTCAATTCCCAGCAACCACATGGTAGCTCAAAACCATTTGCAATGCGATTTGATGCCCTCTTCTGGTGTGTCTGAAAAGAGTGACAGTGTATTCACATACATAAAATAAATAAATAAATCTTTAAAAAAAATCACTAAATATGCTTTAAAATAATGGTCACCTTTAAACAGATTTCTAGAAAATCATAGGAAGGAAGGAAGGAAGGGAGGGAGGGATCATTTAGATCTATAGCAAATAACATTAACAAAATGGCCTTTCCACATTTTGACACATTTGTAAAGAGAAGTAACCAAACCTGAAATCTCTGGAATCAATAATGCTATGTACAGAGAGTTTCCTCAAGAACTGATGAAGGGGTAAATGAAATAATTATATACTATTTCATAGAAATTAAATAGTCTAATTAGTAATAAATTACTAAATTAGTAATTAGTAATAAAATATGTATGTAGAATATTTCCATTCAGAAATTTACAGGTTCTTTTTAAGTGAAAATTAGAAAGATTTGAAGAAATAATCAGTCATGTAGGTAAGATTTAAGGATGGAAAAGTAAAGAAAAAAAACAGATCAAACACGAAGTAGCACGAACAAAGTAGATCGGTAAAAACTGCTTTTGGTCCCTTTAGGGGATGCTAAAAATGCTAATTTAACTAGCTCAAAAAGTATACTTAGGCAAGAACTGGACTACAAGGATCATTTGAGGTTGAATTAGAAGGGGGAGGAAATAACTTAGAAAGAACACATTACACAGGCCTGGCATTTGCCAGTGAATCATCACTCTCTCTAGCCCTCTTTAGAAAGTCTTTGATTAGCACTGTAATAAGTTGAACACATTTTCCACTCCCTTACTGTAAGATTTAAATATTTATCCTTAATTCCTCTGAAATTTAATCAAAACCCTTCCAAATTCTCTCTGGCTATCTTTTTGTCAGTCAGACTTGCCTTAGTTAAATTTTCTAGGAACCCCTCCCCCGCCCCAAATAGAAGTATAAATTATTTTAAAAATTCAGTACACGTTAGCATCAACTGTTTTGTTGGTAATAGGTTTAATTTTTTTTCTCCTATTCTTTTTTATGCTATCAGAAAGCTTTAAAACCATTGCTAAAACCAACATCTTTTTCTCTACTGCACTCGATACAATGACTGTACTGAAAGGCAGAAATTACTTCACCCCTCAGAATACACAGGACTTGGTGTTGTATAAATGAATCCTAACAAGCTGTACTAGCAATGCATCAACATCTGTCCTTCGAAGTGCATATCCACCTTATTCTCCTAATCCTTTTTGATATCTTATCTGCCAATTACATTTGGGAACCTAAATTCTAACATCTTATGCATGTAACACAGATATATATAGACACACACATATACATTTGCCATAGCAAGAACATGCTGCTGTTGCTGGAAAGAATACTAACAGAATAGGCCAGAGATTGGTAATAAGGGCTTTTAAGGAGATAAACATTTAAGGATATGTACTGAAAGGAACAGATCCTATTCCTTCAATTATACTTTCAAAAGAGTTACTTTTCCTCAGCTATCTTTTTCTGCCAGTCTAAATTTTCCTTCTCTTTTGATACTGGCACTTGAGGATACAGGTTTTCTGTAAAGGCATCTTAATTTTAAAGTAATCTTAGCAATTGATCACCTTCATCCACACATGCATATACAAAGAAACAACTTTAAGAGACCAATTCTTACTTCTCTACCACGCTGTGTTTCTAGGTCTTTATTTTTTCATTCTAGGTATCTTACCTTAAGCTCCTAGATTTCCAAGTATTAATAATAATAAAGCTGAATAGTCAGAAGTCACATGAGGATCTAATATTTGCTCTAATGTATTAGTACCTGCCATAGCTCCTCTGGCTATGAGGCTATAACTAAAACTAGAAAAGCTAACGAATATAACTGAATGAAACAGACCAAAAAATAAAATAAATCAACTCCCAAAGAAAATATGAACAGCATAATCTGTCAAGGAACAAATAGGTTAGCAATAAAAAGGTAGTTAATAAAGTTGCTCCTAATAATATTAAGGATCACAAATCTGAACATACATGTTGGTTAGACACATTGGGAGACACACGTCTCATCAAATGCCAAGACATCATTACCAAATACAAATTTTATTTAAATCCTACCCATATCAAAAATGAAATATTTTGAAACATCTGACCTTTGTACAGACAAATTTAAGAAAAACAGAAAGAAAAAAGCTCTTCTAGCAACACTTTTCAACAAATTTCAAAGATTTTGGTGTTCAAAAAACTTCCTAATTGCAATCAGTATTTATCACCATATATATCACCAAGAATAAAGTAATTTCAATCTAAATAAATTACAATCAATTCAGTCTATACTCTGAAATTCTTACCAAGAACTATTGAGTGTTTTTTAAATTTTGCAGTTGTCCAAGCAATACCAAAACAAGTTAGAAATGTGAGATGTAGATTCATGGAAGGGGCAGGGAAGGAGCTAGCTGATCAGCAAGAGAACATACAACCAGGGCAAAAGTATAGACAACTCTTTTGGGAAGAAGCCATAGCACTGAGATTTAACATATAAGAAACTGTGGTGACCTAGAGCAACAAAGGGCACTTATTTAAAGTTAAACCCTGTATTACTTAACCTTTTATCACACTCAGTTTTATTTCCAAAGTAAAATGAATATAGAAATCATACATAGATGAAGAAGCAAAGATAAACCAACTTAACATGGTCACAAATTTATTAAATAATAACCTTCAACTTCAGTACTAATTTTGTTCTTACCTTCAATATAGAGCTAAGGTCATAAGTTAACCATAGTTAGGTGAAACCTGGCTGGTCTGAGAAACAAATACCCATTCTTAAACTGTAGAGTCCCTTGCTTCCCCTCTTCCTGTTATTTCCAATGGGCCATAAAGATTTCTCAATATGCCAAAGAGAACCCTTACAAATACTAACTCAAAACCTGCTGCCTATGCTATATGATGGTCTGCACCTGTGATGTCACCACTAAGGAAGGAAGACTGCTCTGAGTTTAAAGATAGTCTGCATTACACTGTGATAATCTGTCACAAAAACAACAAAAAACAGTAACAAACAACCAGGAAAGAAAGGCTGGATGCCTTTAATCTCCACTGAAGCAAAGGCAGAGGAAAAGGCAGGCTGACTCTGTGAATTCCAGGCCAGCCAGTGCTGCACAGTTAGCTGCACCTACTAATTTAAAAACAAACATATGGGGGCACACCATCATAGAAGTAGGAGGAGGGAGGATGGGATAGGGGTTTCTGGGGCGGGGGGAATAGGGAAAGGAAATAACATCTAAAATGTAAATAAACAAAATATCCAATTTTAAAAAAACACAGTATAACAGGAAAAAAAAAAAATCTATGCCTGGAGATTAACCTTGCTTCTGGCACCAAGTAAACAATTACGTAATACCAAGTTAAATACACATCCTCCTTTCTCCACCTACAACATTAAGAAGAAAAGCATAAATAACCTCTACGACTATTTCTCTAATTCTAAACATTTACAGTTTTTAATTCCACAAATAAAATCCTTCTTAAAACTTACTAGACCTAAAAATCCTTGGTTTTAAATATGATATAATGAACAGTAAAGAGAGAATGGTGTGGTGGTTCAAATGAGAATGAATGACTTTCATAGGCTCATAGATTTGAATATTTGCTCCACAGAAAATGTAAATAAAAGCCAAAAAAACCCTGAAACGAGCTATTTATTGGAAACAGTTCAAATTAATTAACTGTATGGTTTGTTAACTTACCACTGAAATGCATTGTAATGGAAGTAGACCAAACCAAGACCATATAAAAAGGCAGCATTCTACAAAAGAAGGAAAAGAGAGACTTTTAAGGAACGCATTTATATGTAATGTATAGTATGCTGTTGATGTAAAATATAGTATTCACAATGTTTTAAGTTCTTAAAATTTCTACCATGTTTTACAATACATTTAAAATATATTTTTTAAACACCAAAATGACAGTTATGAGTAAGCAGATGGCATGGAATCCAATCAACTTGGAGATATATTCTAGTTTCTATTTAATTTGTTCTAGGGAGAAAAAACTAGCAGAATTCAATCAGCAAATTTAAAATAAATATCTTTTCTTCAGAAGAAAGAAAATGCTTTGATTATGCCATCTTATTTTTTCCTATTGGCACATGTATGTATGCTTTCTGTGCCTCTCACCTCTTGTTCCCCAAGATGAAACTCTTTAATTTTATGTTCAGTATCACTGGAAAAAAAGGTTAAAATTCAACAGAAATTCCTAAGAAAAATCTACAACAAATTTTACAATTTAAAAAAAGAAGAATTATATATCAAAACAACAAATACTGAATTATATTTAGGGGTTTAATGAGTATTCTTTTTGTAGTTTTAAAAACAAGGACTATACTTATTATTACTCATTTTATCTTTATCTTACCTCTAAATAGGAACTAACCTTTAGGTTTGTGTTATTGTTTGGTTTTTTTTAAGTTTTGTGGAGATATGGACTTGTTTTTATTCAAGATAAATTCTTAAATTTAGAAGCAATGCTCCTCCATCAGCTTCCCATGTACTAGATGACATGTACCACCAGAATTGATCATATTTATTTTGTAAAAAAGGCAAATGTTTGAGCACACATATATATTATACCAGAAATCATGCAAATCTCTTTTAGTAAATCTTGCCTAAAAGTCAAACTTTCAAACTGTCCTTTTCTCAAATTTCTCTTAAACTGTTATAAATTTCTCTGTTTCCTTAAGCATTAAAAAAAAAAAAAATTGAATTATTGGCTGGACAGCAATTGAGAAACTTAATCTTCTAGAGGACTTGGGTTCAATTCTTAGCACCAGATGGCAGCTTACAATCATCTGTAACTACAGTTCAGGACACACACACACGGTAGACACACATGTAGGCAAAACACTAATGTCCATAAAATAAAAATAAAGAAATGCAAAACAATTACTTCTTTTAAAATTATGTTGAGTTGTATTTTCCAAGCAATACAAACTTAGCTAAAGGTATCACTGCTAGTTAGTAGCTTATTTGGTCAGTTAACCTAGCTAAGAAGGTGAAGCGGTCAGGAAGCAAAGAAAGGAGGTCATTAAAGACTGCTTTATGGAGCTGATTATGGATGGCTGTTGGCAACTGGGACTCAATCTTGCTATCAACAGTGTGGATTCCTCCAAGTCATCTTGCCCTAGGTGTTAGGGATCCAGGGCACATAGCCCACAATAGTTATCAAACATTGACTATGATTTTTTTGCACGTGATTTTTTAATAATAAAATTTTTGCTAGGACTATATTGGTAATTCTTTTGAATTCTATGTGACTTCTAAAAACATCAAAAAACATTTAAGTACATTATAAAATCTAATAATGTGGTAATTTACTTTCATTATATCCTTATTACCCCCAATTTTCTAAATGAGAACATTACATGTGACTAAGGGATTCACAAAATTGAAGAGTTAAGAAGGTCTCAACATCCATTTTTAAAATTGATATTTAATTTTCTTTAATTTAGTTAGAACTGTTTTTAATCAAAATCATTAATCTCCTATTCCATCCTCTGAAAGAATCTGAACAATACTGATGAGGCTACGAAAAACTGACTGAAATAAAATGTATTTTCCCAACTCTCAAATAGAACATGTAATATGTGACACAGGAGGAAAGGTATAAATACGACAAACACAAAAGCAATTGAGTCATGAAATCCATTACCTATAAAGTCAAGATGTGAAAGACAACTACTTTCTCTGAAGAAGGAAACACAGATTGAATCACAACAAATAACAAAAATGACACAGAGAGGAATGTGAGCCAGGCAGAGGCAAGAAGATTGCTATCAGGTCAAGGCTAGCCTGGTCTACACAGCAAGTTTCCAGACAGCAGGACTAACATACAGTAAAACCTTATCTCAAAAAATAAATAATTAAATAAATAAATAAAAAAGAGAAAGAGAACTAATTAAATACATGTACTCCCTGTATTCCCTCCAATACAGCAGATGCCAGAGACTCACTAAATCCATTCCTGAATACATATCCAAAGGACTCTAAGTCAACATACCACAGAGTAGTTCCTAAAGCTGTAACTCTTCAATATACTTCATGTTGTAGTGAAGCCCATGTCAGTATATGTGTTTCCCCAATGGTCTTAAGCAACCCTTGTGAAAGGGTTGCTAGAGCCCTAATGGAGTCACAACCCACAGGTTGAAAACTGCTGCCATGAATGTATTTCCACATCTATATTTATTCCTGTACTATTCATAGTAGCCAAGAGATGGAACCAGCCTAGCTGCTCATCAAGAGATGAATGGATGATGTGGTTCATATACACAATGTTAGTTAATTCAGCCGTAAAGAACAATGAAGTCATGATATTTACAGGAAAATGGACAGAACTGAAAATCGTGTTAAGCAAAATTAGCTCTGCTCAGAAACGCAAATGTTATATGTTTTCAGCCTGACAATGGTGGCACACACCTTTAATCCCAGCAGGGATACACAGAGAAACCGTGTGTGTGTGTGTGTGTGTGTGTGTGTGTGTGTGTGTATGTATGTGTATATTGGAGGAAGGGTTTTTATGTTTTTTCTCATATAAAGAGCAATGATAGTTTAAAACCATACATACATGTGTACTTTTAATTTAAATTTGTGATGAGCAAGTAGTGACAGAGTTAATAGAAAAGCTAGTTTCTCCTTTTCTTTTTGTAAATGTGTCCCTTCCTTTGTGAGTCAAAAGTCAATAGAGTGCAAAAGAGATTAAGTACAGGCTAGAGGTGTATAAAAATGATTTAGAGCTGAAAACATCTCAATAATCAGCAGTTCTCTCCCTTCCTCCTCCACCCACAGCCTTCCATAGTACTATTTCACTTTTACAGAATTTCCAGGCTTGAAAAGGGCAAGACATTTGAGCAGATAAGCTGGTTATCAGGGATTCATGTGTCCATTAGCATAAAAAAACCAATAGGAAAAAAAATATATATATATTTAAAAAAAAAAAAAATATATATATATATATATATATAGAGAGAGAGAGAGAGAGAGAGAGAGAGCCATACAATAATAACTTTGGTTTCTATGGGAGAAAAAGATAAATCAATACACTAGACCATGAAAATATTTTTAGGGCAATGAAAATTCCGTTGTATGCTACCATAATGGCAGAGCCAAGTAGCTAAACATTTTCCTAAGGCAATGGAATGTACTACACAGAGTGAACCCTAATATATACTCTATGGGCTTTGGATGAAAATGATGTATCAAATGTTAAGTTTACTGAAAGCAACGAATATACCGCTATTAGTTACAAAGGTGATATACAACTCTGTCCTCCAAGCATATCATAGTCACTGGGGTCCTAATATCAGGGCAGATATGTGATCATCTGCACTTCAAAAGACTGGATCCATTAGCATTCTTTTGTGGAAAGAGTGGGAAGTCCACAAGGCTCAGGAAGTCCCACAAATACATAAAAAATAACCATTGCTGGGGAAAGACTACCTTCTGGTAGTACGTTCCCCTATGTTGCCCATGCTCCTGAAGTAACCCCTCATATTCAAGCTCCTGAAAAGTCTTCCAATTAAACCATGGTGCAATTGGGTAGAATAGTTTCTTTAGTTTGTAGTTCCCCTCTTCCCCCAATCTGAGATGGATATAGTATTCCTAGGAAGAAACATCTCACAAAAGCAAGTTATACATGTACAGAGGTAGGGGGTAGGTGTTTGCTACAACACTAAACCTTATCTAAAAAACAATAAAGTACAACAGAACCTTCTATATTTTTCTATTAAGCCTTTAGCTGATAATATATAAACTTTCATTTCTAATTATTCACATGCTAATCAAAGTAACTCTCAAATGCAGGAAAAATTTCTACTTTTCCCCTGAACCTGTCTATCATCAATTGATAGGCAAGGCCCCAACTCTTATTTCCCAAAGTTTGAGAAAGTGGGACAACAGAAACAGACTCATGCTGAAGAAGGAAAAAGAATTGCTACCTGATAACAAGCACTAACCTGTAAAAAATAAACCTGATCATAAATGGGCATGATAGTCTTAAATACATTAGAATTTTAAGACAATACAAGTTTTACAGACCACAGAGTACAGAATATTTTGAATTTACTGTGATTTGAGAATGGATTATTAGCCTTTACCCTAGAAGCATACAGCAGTAAGTAGCACTAATGAAAAAAGACCTGTTTCCCAAATGGTGAGAAAGTGAGGTAACAGAAAAAATGTTGAGGCAACTAATTAATTCAAGCTTCTAAAACTTTCATTAGACATGCTCTAAACCAAAAGCGGTTTGAGACAACAAACTTCTTTTATTGGTGTTTTGTCTTTTTGTCTTTCTTTGGTAGTACTGGGGATTGAACTTGGGGCCTCATAAATACTAGCTAAGCACTATACCACTGAGCTGCCATACTAGCCCCAGACAATTTTGGGGTAGAATAAGTTTGGCTGTCAGTCAACACCAAACATTCTATATGCTGGTGATCATCTTTGAAAGCAATTGCATTTTATGCTGAGATGTAACTCAAAAATAAATTCATGTCAAACTATGAAAGTGGCACTAAAACCTGCTTAAACTAAAAAGCACTGACTCTTTAGATGTCACAAATTAAAAGCCTGGCATCTCCAGTTTCACTCTGAATCTGTTTCTTCCTTGCCAGCTCAGATTCCAACATGACTACCTAACTAATCTATTCTATCTCCTTCAAGGATAAGTGACAGAGATGTCACTATTGTATACATGCAATCACCTTGGATTTCAGAAAAATAAAACCATGCAGGACAAGCCACCCACAAATGAAAGCAATTGTTGATTAGGAAAACAGCTATATCCTGGAGAAATAATCACTGCCTGCAAACCTCCTTGTCACCTCTAGCAACAATGACTTCTAAGCATCTTGTAAGGGTCCACAATGGCTGGGTCCATGTCTTGAAGAAGACTGCTTAATTATGCACATTTCTTAGTGTGATTCTTCCTTTATTTAAACCTAGAGCTCATGCTGTCACCAAATGGTGATGTGGGTTACTGTACCTCTTTATTCCTCTTCCCAATGTGACTACCTTGATTAAATCTCTTAACTTTTTAACCATAACGACTAAATTTAATAAGTTTTGTCTTCTTAATTGGGTTATCAGGATAAGTTGCCAAATCAACCCTGTTGGGGAGTATCAAAGCAACAGCTTCAAAATGTCATAGTAACGTCATGCTGTCACTAATTCCACAAACTTAATGATAGAGAACAGAAAAAAGAAATTGACTATTAACTTTACTGGAGATCACCTGAGGGGTAGGAAGAACAATAAAGATTTGAAGGCATTCCAGAGGCATGAGCTATAAACTTCCTCATGGTTACCTCAACCTGCTATATAACCTATAAATACCTGAAACTATTAAGAATCTCACATGGAGACTGAAGAGATGGCTCAGTGGTTAAGAGCACTAACTGCTCTTCCAGAGGTCCTGAGTTCAATTCCCAGCAACCACATGGTGACTTGCAACCATCTGCAATGGGGTCTGATGCCCTCTCCCAGTGTGTCTGAAGACAGCAATGGAGAATACATATTTAAAAAAAAAAAAAAAAGCGTTTGAAGCCTGGCAGTGGTGGTGCACCCCTTTAATCCCAGCACTTGGGAGGCAGAGGCAGGCGATTTCTGAGTTGGAGGCCAGCCTGGTCTACAGAGTGAGTTCCAGGACAGCCAGGGCTACACAGAGAAACCCTGTCTTGAAAAACAAACAAAAAATCTCACATGGAACAGAGAAATTCAGATGCTCTGAGGTATTTTCTTCAGATTGTTTCTTTAAGAGACAACAGTAATAGCACCAGTTCAGAGCTTTGGTTTCGTTAGCCACATAGGAGGCAAATTAGGTACTACAAAGTTTACTGAGGTTTCCATGCAAACCTGAATCCCTGGAAGATTTTTTAGTATATTATTGATTGAAAATATTCAGGGAGGGGAGGCATGAGGGTGGGAAGAGGCACAACTTTTACTTATCTGGGAGAAAACAAAGAATAATTTCATATCAGATGTAACTGGAGGATTAGTGAACCTAAAATAAAATGCAGTAAAATTAGTTCATAATGCAGCACAAACACGGCATGGGACTATGAAAGTGAACTTGAGAATGGGCAAGTTTGTTATAAATCTAAAGCCAGCTGTATAGAGAAAAGGTAAAATGGGATCTAGGTCATATTTAAAAGATATGATAGATTTAAAAAAAAAAAAAAAACCAAGAGACAAAAACTTCTAGTTCTAAAGATTATAATACCCAGATGCAGAAAACTGAATAAATGAAATGAAATGCCATACACACAGTAAAGCTGCAGAAGACAAAAAAAAGATCTCTTAAAAGAAGCCAAGAGATTTAGGAGCTTGAAATAAGTTTTAAGGAAACACAAAGGATAGAAAATAAGCTAAACCATACCAAAAGAAACACTAAACATAAACAAATGGAAATAACCAAGTTTACACAAGAAAAATAAATGAGAAATGCAACAAAACAACAAAAGTTAATGTCTTCAAACAAATAAACTTATATTACACAATTAACGCATCACTGAATCTACAATTTCAAATTTAATATTCAAATATAACATGAAGAAAAAACACTTCAAATTAAGCTGTAATTACATGTAGAATTAGCACTAAAATTAATTTTGGAGAAATTTTATATTTATTTTTATGGAGAACATTTGTGTGTTGGGGATAGATATACACCAAAGTACAGGTGTGGAGGTCAGAGGACATCTTACTAGGGCTCTCTCCTTCCACAAAGTAGGTTTTGGGGATCAAATGCAGCTCATCAGGCCAAGTGCTGGAATTAAAGACACGTGCCACCACCGCCTAGCATCAACAAATGTATTTTTAAGTTTCACTTTCCTGGGAGCTTTTTTGGTGTTTTGATTTGCATTTTTCCTTTTAGTAATTTGTGTTTGCTGATATGAATACTGTGACAGTCAGCAGAATGAGCTGTAGCAACTTCATGCTGGCCCTTAAAACTATATTATGCTAAATAAAAGATAAATCTTCATCATACTTCAATATTTAACACATAGAGAACAGTATTAATAAGGTAAATAAATTTATTAAGCAATCAGAGCTGGAGAGATGGTTCAGCAGTTAGGAGCATTTGCTGTTCTACAGAGAAGCAGGCTTCAGTTTCCAGCACAGGTGGCTAACAACCACCTATAATGCCAGTTTCAGGGGAGCTGATCTTTCTGGCCTTCTACAGAACCAGGCATGCACATGAAACATATATACACATGCAAACAAAACACTCAGACACATAAAATAAAAATAATCTTAAAGGGAGGGGGAGACACGCATTTTTTAAGTTTTTTAAATTCACTATTGTCTGTGAAGGTGTATTTAAGATAATTTTTATATGGTATGGTTATGGTAAAGCAAATGAAACTATTACTGAGGATAAATTCTCCCCCAAAATAGTTCACGGAGACAATGCAGGCAAACAGAAAATGCTAATATGAAAAACTGAGAAAATTATAACATCTACGTCCCACAAAGGAGAGAAAATATGAGATTTGTCTTTCGGAGGATAATTTAATATACTTAATATGATTATCTCCAGTTGCATCCATTTTCATATAAGCAGTATAATTTCATATTTCTTATGACTGAAAAAAACTCCAGTTACAGATACTATGTTTTCTAAATCCATTCATCTTTTGTTGGATTCCCAGATTTGTTCCATAACTATTAAGAACAGTGCTGCAATAAACAAAAATATCCAAGAATTCTCTGTGATATGTAGATTTGAAGTATTTTGGGTAAATACAGAGAAATGGTATAGATTGATCATATGGTAGATCTACTTTCAGTTTTCTTTAGAAACCTCCATAATGCTTCAGCTAGTTTACATTCTCAGAAGTATACTTCATATATTCACTGGTCATTTAATCTTCATCCTTTGAGGATTAGAGTTTTTGGGGTTATTGTTTGTTTGTTTGAAATAGGGTCTCACGAAGCCTAGGTTGGCCTCAAACTTCCTATGTGGTCAAGGATGACCTTAAATTCTAATCTTCTGATCTCTACCTCCAAAACACTAGAGTGTTTGCATCAAAATGCACCACTTATATTGTATTGGGAATAGAATCAGAGCTCTGTGCATGTTGGGCAAGCATTCTGCCATTGGAGCCATATCCCCAGGCCATTGGTTGATGTTATTTTATTTTTTTGACAAAGAGAAAATGTTACCTAAATTTTCTTTAACAAAAAAAAAAAAGAAAAAGGCTGGAAAAACTGGTTAACTACTTAAATGAGCACAGAGACTGTAGACTATTGTCATCAACACACTGTAAAGTATTACACTGAATAGGTACAAAATAAAAAAATTCCTCAAAAATCTAGAACCAAATAAGTATGACCACTCTCATTTCATAGCACTAGAAGTGTTAGCCAGGTCAAATGAAGAAGCAAAACAAGATTAGCAGGAGGAGAAGTTAAACTGCACTTGTTTATAAATAATGTGGTGCTATGTTTAGAATAACCTAAAGACTTTTAAAGATTATTAGAACTGGTAAGTGTGAACTCAGTAAGACTGTAGAATATGGCAATTTACTATTATGAAAATAAATCCTACATTCTACATCACTGAAACTTTTGCTGGACCTCACAGCCAGTTATATACCTTGAGCTCTATACCAGAATTTTTCCTCCAATTACTTTAAATATTAATACAAGAATCCTGTGATTGGACAGGGAAAAGGGAGGTGGAACTAAGAGTTTCAGTGTCAGAGAAAGGAGAGGACAGAGAAGAAGGAAGATGGAGGAGGAGGAAGATGATCCAGATTCCTCGTGGCTTTAAATAGCCACAGGTATCTGAATATCATAAAGAATAGAATAACTGGGATGACTTGTCTAATCTAGGTGGGCAGTTTGTATCATTATCAGTTGACTCTGAAATTATTGTTCGGGCATCTTGTGAATTGAGAATGTATTCATATATAAATCTGACTGATTATTTATAAGCTTCTATAGTTTTGACTTTACTGGGTACTGGGATTTCGGACCAGTGACCACAGGGGGTGGATAGCTGGGAATGTAAGCAGAATCTACTCACTGCTCAGTTGCTGCTGGGGCTAGCCTAGAGGCAGAGGCGGCAAGACCGCTGGGGCAGAGAATAGATGGAATAGTGCAGGATGGTACCACATTTTTTAATTTTTCCTGCAACAGAGCTCACTTAAGACTTACTATATATTCTCACTTAAGATATGTATAATCTCACTTAAGATCTTACTGTATATTCCACCTGTTTGTTTAACCTATAAGAGAACAACTTAACAACCAACCTTACTTGCCATGGATTTCCCATTGAACAGCCTAAGCTAATGCACATAGCTGCAATTTTAAACTTGATATTGTTTCATGCCCCTGACCCAGAGAGATATGTGTAGGTATGTGTGCTGTGGTAGTCATCTGTTAGAAGGAACAAATAGGTTGAATGAAAAGCAACCTTATAAAACAAATATCCACCAAAAATGTTAGAAGCAGCATAAGAGTATTGTTTGATATCTGGGACCACTGTAATTAGTAATATTTCATTCCTTTTAAAAGCCTGTTAAAGAGTTCTATAAAGTGTCCCCTCATGTCTTCTCCATGTGATCCTTTCTATGCTTTTCAATTAATACAGAGCAAAGCCCCTTTGTTAGGATCTATCTTTTCCTCCCTCCCTCTCCCCCCTCCCCGCCCCTCTCATACAAGACAGCATGTTAAGGCAAAGAGATTCAGACTCATACAACAGATAGACAAGAGATACCAGAAGACGCAGGGAGAAAGAAGTAGAGAATTTGTATCTGGGCTAGCTTTTGGTAAAATTACTTCAAGGTGGAGTGCTTTAATTTCTTTCTTTAATGAGATACTAATGCATTTTAGTACTCTAAGGCTATTACTATCATGCTCAAACCTACACAGTATAATGCAAAAGTACTAACAAATAAAAAGAGCAGGGCCATTTTAATAGCAAGAACTGTCAAAAAAGAAAGAGTGAGGGGCCAAAGAGATGGCTTAGTGGGTAAGAATATTTGCTGTGCAATTATGTGAGGACCTGAGTTCAAATCCCCAGTATCCAGTTAAAAAGCTAGGCATATCCAACAATGCTTGTAAGTGAAGCACTAGTGTGCAGAAACAGGTAGATCCTAGGAGCTTATTTACTTAGCTCGGCTAGCTGAAATGATAAGCTCCAGGTTCAATGAGAGATTTCATCACAAAAGAGTGTTGGGGAGCAATAAAGAAGGCATCCAACATCTTACTCTGGCCCCTGCATGCATGTGCACAGATTTGTGTGCTACATGCTACACACCACACCACACACTGACAAACCGACTAGGGGCTTGGGGTATATAATGAAAGGAATCTTATATTCATGATAAGCTACAAAAATAAAATATCTAGGTAGAAACTTAACTATACAAATAAAAGACATTCCAATGAAAATTACAAAACACTCATAAAAGAATCTGATGACACCAAAAGATGGAAAGCTGTTTCATCTTCGTGGACTGCAATAATAATGTCAAATGTCCAAACTATCCAAGGTGATTTACATATAGCAGACATGTCTTCAAAATAACAATGAGATAGAAACAGAAAATGTAAACTCATTAAAGTATAAAAGACCATTCCCTCAAGGTCTAGCTGATTTCAAATTATGCTCAGATGATAAGGATTAGCAATGTACATAGATAAAAAGTAAGAGAACCCACGAATAAACCCATGAAATTAAGAAGCAACTGATTCCTTACAAAGAACCAAAAACATTAACAGAGAAAGGGAAATATCATTAATACAACGATTCTGGCAAACTAAGCATCTCTATGCAAAGGATTAAAATTGTACTATTATCTCTAACCTTGTGGAAAAAAAAAAATCAACTCAAAACTAAACAGACATAAATTTAAGACCTGAAACTATGAAGCTACTAGAAAAATAAAACTCAGGAGTAACAATGTCATTAGTATAGGCAATGACTTTGGAAATAATGCACAGGAAAATAAAGTCCAAAAAAGACAAAAAGGTTTACATAAAACTAAAAAGCTTTTGCATAGGAAAGGAATCAATCAGTAAAAGTAACAATACAAGCGAGGTAGCGGTGGTGTATATCTTTAATCTCACTCAACAGTAGGGAGGCAAGGCAGCAAAGACCTCTGAATTCAAGACCAGCCTGGTCTACAGAGTGAGTTCCAGAACAGCCAGAGCTACACCAGTGATTAATATCCAGAATATATTGTGACTTCAAAATTCTTAGAGGGAAAACATATAAACAAAGGGGTAAAAATGTAACCCAGTTGTGAGGTGCTTGTCTAGTAAGTATAAGTTCCTGGGTTCGATCCTCAGTACCACACAAACCATTAACTCAAGCACTTGCTATGTGAAAGCTGTTAGTTTGGCTGTGTTTGACTTTTCAATTATTTCACATGCAATCAGATCATCTCTGGTCAATAAAATGTCAACAATCTAATTCTTTTTAATAAAATACAAAGTAGTTAATAGAAAACAAAATGATACTGATTTTCCTCTTCTAATCTCTTTCCTGCAGAAGTAACATTAAAAAAAAGTGTAAGCTCTAATCTTTATTTTTTTATAACCAATAATAAATGTGCCAACAAAAACAAGTAAGAAATTAAGCATGAAAATGTGCACCAACCTTCCAGTAGTCAGACTGTAAACTGTAGTACCTCTGGTATGCAGATAATGCTAAAGAAAGAAGAAGAATTATGAGTCACAATTATGTTTCACTTTAAGAAAGTCTTAAGAAACATTATTATAGTAGGTATTTAGAAGCCCTTGCCTTTGCTGATAAGCACTGATTTCTCACTTGGACCCACAAGATAACTAAAGCAGGATAAAAGCTTAATATATTTGCCTTCATTTTGTCTATCTTCCTTACTTTGAATCACACACTTAACTCTATAGGCTTACATCCAGGAATATATGTAACCCATCTCCCAAACCCACCCCAACCTCCTCAAGGCACAAAGAAAGTAACTGGAGCATTGTGCTGTCATCATTCATGTCCTGTTCTAAAGCCTAGAAAAGCTTCCTTCTAAACCTAGAGTCACCCTGGATTTTTAGAAGAGGAGAGAGACTCATATCCAGATCATTCTATGGTATTATCACCAAGGTAGAAATAACCCTTGGTGTTTCTTAGGCAATGTGATCAAAACCAGATGCATAAATTCTCCAACAAAAGCAGGCCATGCAGGTCAGACTAAACAAGTTATTTGTACATGCTCAGAGGTTCTAGTTGTTGAACTTTATAGTTTTTAAAACATGTAGAGTTAAGAATTATCAGCTATCTAAAGAAAGTATCCAAGAAGCAAGAGACAGGCTAAAAGAAACGAAAAATAAATGATAAAAATGAGCTGAAGACCATCCAAGGGGGAAAACTCTTTAAAGATAGGAAATGTTGCTTTCATGAGGGAGCAAGAGAATTCTAAAAAAAATAAAATAAAATTTGGAAAACTATTACAGAATAATATAAGAGAAGGACATGATTAAGAAGTGAGAGAGACCTTTCAAAAACAAACAAACAAACAAAAAACAAACAAACCAGAAGTCATTTACTGGAGGGCTAACAGTTATTCAATAATAGTCCAAAAAGAAAGACCAAAATCAAAGGACAAAATTTAACAATAATTCTGCAATGGGCACTTGGAAAACCTGCCTTTGCTAAAGCATCAACTCTTCACTTGGGCCCACAAGCTATCGATAGGATGATAAGACTAAAATATCTGTCTTCATTTTGTATCTATGTCCTTTACTTTGTCTCATATTCCTGCTTCAATATGCTTAATGTATTTCATTCCTGTCAAGGCACACATAAGTTATTCTCCAAAGCCTCCAGTCGCCTTAGATTTACAAAACCAAAACTTTCCAGGAAAGATATTCCCCTTCACAATAAAAGAAATTATCCACAAAGGTGAGGCTATATCCTTGCTAAACTAATCATGTTGTAGATGTCAGATTGGTTCCCTCAAGGAATTACAATGTATTTACAATTTATCCAACCACCTTGTAGAACCAGAGCTGAGACAAAGAAGGACAAGACCACACCTTAACAGGGACTGCTTAATAAACTGTTCATATATTCTTTAGATAATCTTTTTTGTCTCTTTGGCTGAATATTTGAGTCCAATATGGAAATTAATTGCTTCTGAAACTTTCTATGTAATACAACCAAATTATGAATGCCACATAGAAGAAACTTTTTTAAACTTTATTTTTAAACATAGTACTGAAGTAAAGGGGTGTAGCTCAATGGTATATACTTACCTAGCATGCAGAAAGCTTGGGTCTAATTCTTAGGGAAATGAGTCAAAACAACATTATCATATACCTTAACAACTTATTTTTTCATTTGATATTAGTCTTTCTTTTCCAATAAAAACTTCACTAATCAACATATTAATTTGAAAATTAAACTATGAAATTTTTAAAAATTAAAATATGGAAATTAAACTATGATTAAATTTTCAGTGTTTGAAAATTCACTTTCAAAATTAGGAATTCTTGAAGAAATCATAATAACATCCAAATTAAATGACACTCAGTTACAAAAACTACACTGTTATTGATGGTTAGTAGAAACATGGTATCTATACAACAATGTTATAAATTACTAAATAAATATGAAGCATCAAATTCAAAGTCAGAGTTGATACTCTAAATTGCAGGGAGAGTTATAAATGAAGCATTTCTTTCATCTTTCTATTTAATTACAGGCTTTCTTAGTAACTACACTCTACCTCTATTAGGTATCTTATTTTATTTACCTCCATCGGCATCTTATTTTAAGATACTAATAAAGTTTGTGTTTCTTAATCTAGATACATCAGTGAGATTTTATAAAAGCTACAAGTACCTACCACCTGGGTCCTTCAAGCAGTCCTCAATCTTTATCTATTAAAAATAGTTCTTAGTTTACTGTCACTGGGTATTTATAAGAATAAAGAACATAGAAAACCTTCATTGCAATATCCTCATGTTTCAAATCTGTATCAGAATGACTGTAACAAATGCATCAAAAACATTGATTTATTTTTGCTAGCCAAATTTACTATTATTAGAAAATAGACCTTTTGTTTTTACACTGTATTTATATACTATATTTATATAGTATACGATACTCACAATAGAGTTTTGTCATTTAATCAAAGAAAGTATGCTCAGACAAACTGACGTAAGATTTCTACAATGTAACAAATCTTGGTATACAACCAGTCTTAGCCATTTCTGTCTAAGAACTAAAACATTCCAAACATACTTTGCCACAAATTATAGATAAGGTATGAGAAGGTGGAGGGAGTAAAGAAAGAAAGAAGGCAGTTACTTGAAGGAAGTAGTAAAAACAAAAAAAAAATCTATCACTGGTTAAAATTTTTCAGGGAGTTATATACTTGGGAAAACATGAAATGTGAATCAGTTATTTTTAAGGTTTTAATGTTCTCATACTAACATCAGCAATGATTATTATAATCCAACTAAGTTGTACTTTGTTGAAAGAGCCTACCAAGGCAACCTTTTAAATAATTTCAACCATTTCAATAATTGGCCAAGGCTATAATAATGGCTTCATTTTTCCCTCAATGCAATACTAGTTTTATTTCCAGCTTCCATAGGTCGCAATCCTAAAGTCAATTCCTTACTAAATGAAGGCTATACTCCCTACCATAGGATCTAATGTACATCAATGGGTCTCAACTTTGCTACAATCTCCTATCCACTACTCTTTAGGATAAATTCCTAAAAGTAAAATGTTGAGGTTTGGTCTGTTGCTAAGTATTGTAATGCTAAATAGTGGCCCCTCAAGGTCTGGTTGCCTCAGGGATGAGAGAATCCTCACATGCATCAAATGATGCTATGTAACCTTGCTCCATAATTTAAAATTATTGGTTGAAAAAAGCTGCCTATAGCTGAGCAGAAGAGAGATAGGCGGAATTTCATTTACTGGGCTTGGAATCTAAGGAGGACCAAGAAAGGAAAAGAGAGAAGGTAAAAAGAAGTCACCAAGGGGTAGGTGAAACATGAAAACATGATCATGAGGGATGGTCAGTTGGAGCTAAGAGCAGCCCAGATGAAATATGGCAAATAACATCTAGGGGTTATTTACAGAGATGTAGACAGAATAACTTAGAAAGTGGATATTTGCCCAGCTCTTTAAAGGTTTATTATAAATATAAAAGTTTTTTGTCTTATCTGGGAACTGAATGATCAAAAGCAGGGTAGAAACCCCCAACTAAGCTTAAATACGACATATTAGTGCCCAACGTGGGATGTCATATATAAATATAAAAGATGAATTAATAAGGCAGCTATATGTCTTTAGCTTATGCTAAATAATCCCAATAACCACACAGCAGGAATAGATTTATCCAAAACTGCAACTCAATAGCTGAGCAGTTAAATACCTCCTATGCTAATCTGGCTACTTCCCAGCCCCTTTCCATGATGCTTGGATATTGTTATTGATCTGGTTCTTCAGACCTATTCTTCATAGTTCCAATTCCTCCATCCTGCCACTGATCTGCCTCTCTCCCTCTCCCTTTCTCTTTCCTCTGCTGGCAGATGTCCTACCCTATTCCCAATTCTGTCCAGACATTGGGTGATTAGCATTTATTGACAAAGCAGAGAATAAATGGTAAGAACTGTTTATATAAACTTGAGACAGGAGATTCTTGGCCTACCCATTACAATGCTGTGTACAGATTGAAACAAGATACGAGGGCAGAGAAATCAGTATTTGAATTACCCAAGGGTAAAGTTTACACAGCATACAAAACATTATGCCTACAGTAAAATAACCAAATAAATGGCAGAATATGTGTGTGTGTGTATACTTTTAATCAACAGTAAGATAACCATAGCATATCATTTACTCACCAAAAAAATTTTAGTTCATGTAAGACAGGGAGTGGGTGACATTAGGATGATAAATACAGTAAAATCACAACCAAAATGTTTAAAACAGGTTCTACAGTTTACCACGGCAAGCATAATAGGGGTATGCTGTTGTTGTTGCTTGTTGTGATTGTTTCTAAAAGGAACTAAACTCGTGGATATCCTGAGTTCAAGGAATTTTTTAAAAAGAAAACAATAAATCCAGGTATATAACTGAGAATCATTCTCTGCTTAACAAGGCAGTAAGTCCCTACAAATGTGTACTTGGAGCACTGTAATCATAGATTTACATGTTCACTGTATGGTTTATTTTAACTTATCTGTTTTATAATGTTTCTTAAAAATAAGTATATATTTAACTGAGGTCAACAGTTTTCTTATCTTGTGCCAGTTACAAAGAAAGGAGTAAACCTGAGGAAAGAAATGTCTTTATAATTGGTGTAGTGGTTTGAGTGTAGGTGGGTATGTTGCAGAGGCAAGTATTATACTTAACATTGGTTCTTCTTTTAGAGATGTATAAAAACAATTATAAGAATGGATGGGGGTGGGGAGGGATAACTAGTTTCTGGTTTTTCATGGAGCCCTCTCTCCAGTTCTAGCTTGTATTTTAAGACAAAATTATTTATAGGGAGAAAGTGCCCTTCAAACTCTCAAGGAGACCTCATATAGAAGCAGCTACCTTGAAATATGTGATATACCCATCCTCCTCCTCTTCCTGTTAAAAATTAAGCTACTGTCTACTAGCAACAGCCAACTAATCTAATCTTTAAAATGGTAGGTGGGTATTTCAGTACATTTTTTTCAGTAAATTAAATATTTAGATATCGTCTTCTTCTCCCATCTTACTTATTACTGCCACCAGCTAGTTTGTCAGGACACTAACTACTACTTGCTCACATCCCACATTCCAAAACATAAAAGAAAATTTCCAAATGCCCCTTGATTCTTTGTTGTCTTCACAGACAAACTATTTGTTTGTTGTTTACTTATTTGTATTGTAAGACAAAAATCTCAACTCTGTACCCCAGTCTGGTCTGAAAGATACTACACTAGCCTCACACTTAGAGCAACCCTCCTGCCTCTGCCTCCCAAGTGGTGCAGCTAAAATCATGAGCAACCAAACGTATATACATGCATGAGTGTGTTCATGCATGCATGCATTCATGTGCGCAGGAGACCAGGTGGCCTCAGAGGCCAAAAGATATTAGATTCTCCTTGAACTGAAGCTAGTTACAGCTGGTTGTGAGCCATCTAATGTGGGTACTGAGACTCAAACTTTCATCTCCTGAAAAGCAATAAATGTTCTTAAATGCTGAGCCATCTATCTCTCCAGCCACTAACTCAACATTTTATAAATTTAAACTGTAGCTAAATTTACTGAAGTAGTTTAAAAAGTTAAGGGCTGGCAAAAAATGGCTCAGCAGGTAAAGAAATATAGTTGCTGACATGACAGGTTTAATGGCCTATGTTGAGCTCCAGGACGCACATGGTAGATGGAAAAAACCAACTATACAAGTTGTCTTTGACATCCACACTCATGTAACAGTATGTGCATATACATATGTGCAAACACACATATTAATTAATTAATTAGTTAGGACATCTGAAATAAAAATAGAGTTAAAAGATACATGGTTTAGTGATAACTAAGGTCACTAAATGACAGAGAGCCCTATGCTGGTATTTCAAGTCTAGACCCCCTCTTCATGTGTTGTTAAACTAACGTGCCCTCTCAGTACATAAAGGTATACAATTAAAACAAAACAGAATCCAAAGAATTCTGTATACTTTTAGTATAACAGTTTGCTTTAAATAAGTTGCCATCTTCAACTGATGTTAAAATAGTAAGTATTGGGACAGAGATAACTCAGTGGGTAAAAAGCACCTGTCCCCAAGCCTGACAACCTGAGCTCAATCCCTGATACCCTCAAGATGGAAGAAAACTGATTCTTAATGTTGTTCTCTCCATTCCATAGAACATGCATGCCCCCCACACAAAAAACAAGTAAGTAAATACATGGAAAAAATTTTAAGCGCTGTCACTAATGCGTGTTATTCTAATGAACTAAAGCTATTTTGCTCAGTACTAGCTAGTATCACATAACAATCATAAAATCTCTAAGTGATCATTGACTGCTTTTGTGACTTTTACATACTAGAAGATAGGAACTTGGAGATGTTTATATAATCTGCAAATATAAATATCAGAGCTAAACTGGGAATTTCACAAAATATGAACATTTTATACTAAAACTACACTTCCATTAGGAAAATGTATGACCAGACCCAAAACTGGCATGATATAATAGCAATGTGAAATAACAACAAACCATTACTATCCATTAGGCACTCTCCTCACATGTGCTGAAAACAAATACATCCAGTGCATATAGATATTTAGTGGTACACTAAGTTTAAATGTTATCACTTGTAAGAACAGTTTTCCTTTACTGTGTTGTTTTCTTTTTGTACTGGGGAAGGGCAGGCAGCTTTTTAAATTCCTGTATGAGTAAATGCTCTAATTTCGCACCTTAGATCCTTGAAAAGGGCAAATCTCAGAAGACTAACTCCTACATTCAGACATATAACTTAGCTTTCTTGATGAAAAACATTTAAAAAAATAAACTAGTTTTATTTAAGGTTCAAGCTCATGTGTTTCTCTTCCTGTATTACTTGCCTGTCCAGTATCAATCATTATACTGTATAATATATATAAGCATATATACAGATATATATGTGTGTACGCATGTATGTACACACGTATGTATGTATGTTTTGTGTTTTTTTTCAATTGCTCCACAAAAATCCATATATATATATATGGAAATACATATGAATCAACAAGAAAACAATTTACCTTTTGGATAATCTTCCAATAAGAGATTGAAGTGACCTAATTGACAAAAGAAATCAGACTCCACTTTTCCTTCAGCTTTTAAGATCAGAGATTCGTAGCAGCGAACAGCCTACAAAAAAAAGCACAAATGTTTAAGACATAGGCAGCAATCCTAAAAATACATTTCCTTCATAAGATAATGTATATATCTATACTCCAGGAAATCAATATTTTTTCTTATATCTTAATAAAATATAATTGTTTAAAAGAAATTGCTTCTTTAAGTATCTATCAGAGATTCCACTAATTAGGGCATGAATCTCTTTCCCATTACAAAATAATATTTGACAAATAAAGAAGAAGCACTTTAACAAATGACAATTTTGTCCAAAAATCACAAATCTAAACTATTACGGTAATCTCTGCTCCTACAAACAAACCTATTTTCAAATCAAATATTATCCATTTTTCCTACAAGCATGGAGAATTTAATTGAATTATGTGAGAATCCATACAATCTCTATAGTAAGAACAGCTACCATTTGTATTTAATGGTTCACTTTCGCCAAAATCTATACCAGATTTAAAATACCTTTTGTCTTTTCTTTGTTATGAACATCAGTCAAACACATAAATTCTATCTTATACTTCCAAAATATTTATATACCCTTACTCTCACATTTCCTTTCTTGGACAAGAAAAAAGCTATTAATTGGTTTGAACTCTAAAGAAGACAAATGACAGAACAGAGTTTGATGGCATATTCCAGTTGCCATATACTACAGATCTTGGTAACTTCTCTTACCTCAACTTTAAGAGATCTGACAAAATGATTAAGATGTCAAAACTGGACCCTGAGATAGACCAGTATGTGCTTGTAACATAAGCCTGACAAATCAAATCAAAAGGCTTGGGCCGGCATGGTTAACAGCAGGAAAGGTGCTTACTTTAGTATCTGCCTTTGATGTTCAGGAACACCTTGCACCTCCCATTCCCCTGAGGAAGTTGAGAATCAACTAGAATTTGTCCTCTGATCATATTCCTGTACACATTTGCACACCAATTCCTTCTTTTTCACCCTTTCAATATGCTGGATAATGATGACAGCAGGTAAAAATTATGTCCCTGGAATAGGTGGCTGCCCGGAAGATCTGGGCTTACCAACTCAGCTGACACCCAGGCCAAGATCATAGGCTTTGAATAAGTTCACCCTAATATTTACTCCATGTACAAGCTCCTGGAGCACATGGAGGAGCCAGTCCTGCAAAACCAGATCCGGGAGAATATTACTGTCATCAAAGATGAAAACCTGAAGCATGGCTGTGAAGCAGGATGTTGCAGCCCACAGAAGCCTGAGAGACCTAAACAGGATCTGAGAGAAGATGAGGAAGCGGGGCAGAGGAGTCTGCAGAGCCCACTGTACCCCGGAACTAGAGAAGGGCAGGTCCTATGGGAGGATGCTTTTTTCTAAAAGTGGACTTATGAAACTGGAAGGAAAGAGCTAGCATGTGCAACGGAGAAAAGCAAAACTACAGGCGTAACTGTAGTGGGTTGGTATGACACTGCTTGTATTCTAATGCTAAATACTGGTTCCTCAAGATGTGGTTCTACCCCCCATGAACAGATCCTCATGTACTCAAGTGATGCCATGTGAACCTTCTCCCCAGTTGAACCGGTCAATAAAAGGCTAGAGCCAGTGATTTGGAGTGGAGGGGAAAGTTGGAACTGGAGATTCGTGAGACCAGGGGGAGGGGGAGGGGTGTGTGTGTGTGTGTGCAGGTAGAGAAAAAAATTGGAAAATGGAGGAAGCGGCCTTGGACCAAAACCACATGGCCTGGAGAAAGTAACAAGCAGCTTTATAGCTGGGTAATAAGTTTGTCTAGTCCTAGTTCTGCCCAATCTAGACATGTGGCTTGCAAATAAAATACCTGGATTATGTGTCTTTTATATGGGCTCATTAGGATTATAAATTCATAGTACACATAAAAACAAAAGGTATGGAAGCAATACAATATGGGAGCACAGCTGCAGTGAATAAAGAACGTGTGGAATTAATGAATAGAGCAGGCCCTCTGAGGGCCAACCCATATGTAGCATGGAGCTGCTGCTTCTTCTTCCCACGATTGGAGGAGAGTGCAGGCCTTGGTGCTACCTGCAGGCTGTAAGCACAACAGTAGTGCCCAGGAGGCCTCAGAGTGGCCAGCATTAAAAGCAGGGAGGTGTACAGAGGTCTGGAAAGCATACTAATCTTGCCTCTGAATGCTCTGCCTAACCACAAAATCATCTTGACCCTGGGTAACAGCAGGATATCAGATACTACTTCAAGTTCAGTGTTTTATTATGATGCTTCAGAAACCTTGAACTACACTACACCAAGGTCTTGTTGCAGTAAGTATTTGTATGTAAAGCTGTTTGGGCAATATGTATGTATGTATGCATGTATGTATTATGTATGTATATAAACACACACATATGTACATGTGTGTACATGCACACATATGTACATATATGAGGACCATAGACATCAACAGGGCCTCAGGTGGCAGCACTGGCCACAGATATCCACATAGCCTTCAGTGACAGCACAGCCCACAAACATCAACATGGCTTCAGGTGGCAACACAGGCCATGGACATCAACACAGACACAGTCCCTGGCTGCAGCAGGCCATGACTCTCAGCTACAGCACACACCATGGACATCAACACAGCCTTCAGTGGTAACACAACCATGGAAACCAACATGGACTTTAGTGGGAGCACAAACCATGGATATCCACATGGACCTCACCATCAATATGTCCTGCTCACCATATGTCACATGAGCAGACTCAACTAACAATGAGAGATATTATAGAACACTTTTGTGACAACCTCTCTCCCCTACCCCCACTCACACCAAAAAAAAGTTAACAGTCTAGACAGGAAGCAATTGAACAGAACTTTTAAAAACTGTAATAGGCTGAAGTGAAGGTCTTCACAGGTGATGGCTTCTGGAAGGGGTGGAGGTGGGGAAGGATTCAGTTTTCTTTAATGAGCTAGCCACTGAGACTTTTGAACATGAGTATATGGGCAATACAAATTGGACTTGGTAGTTTTTTCTTCTCCTTCTTCTGTTTTGGGGAAGTCACAAGGGTCACTGGTAGACTGGGGAAGATTGGGAAGTGAATGTGATCTGGGTGCATTATTCGTAATTTCCTAATAACCAGTAAAAATATATTTTAAAAAAAAAGCAAGTTTGAGCTCAATACAAAAGGAAAATGTAAACAAAACCAAAATTAAATGTAGCATCTTAAACAATGGTCAATGCAAAAAGAATTATAAACTACTAAAATTGGGCAGGCAAGATGGCTCAGTGTGTAAAAATACTTGTTTTATCAAGCCTGATGACCCTAGTTTGATCCCCAGAACCCATATGGTAGGAAAGAACTTGACCCAAAGACATTGTGACATGTACATTCACACACATACACAAAAATTTAAACTTAAAAGCATTAAAAAATATACATATATTAGAGCTGGAGAGATAGCTCAGTAATTAAGAATATATGTTGCTCTTCCAGGACCCAGTTTCAGTTGCCATCACTCACAAGTCTCAGATAACTGCCATCTATATAACTCTAGTTCTAGAGTAACCAATACCTTCTTCTAGCCTCTGAGCATAAGGCATACATAAACAGCCAGACACAAAAATAAAATATATGATATATATAAGGGAATTACCCTAAAACGGAGACGATAGCCCAACTAGACACATGTAGATGCAAACCCTAGTATCAAGAACAGGTTACCCATTTTTTGAGTTGTTGGCCAATTAATCAGATAGGGCCCCTCACCCCCAAGCATTACAGACTACCACCAAAACTCCTTGTTACCTTCCAGAACCTGATAATAAGACCCTATTGCTGAAAACACCTCAATCTTGAATCACAGAACATGGAGACATCAAACTGATACTTACCTGCAAACTTCATCCCTACTGGCTAACATCCATGAAATCTAGAAGGTTCTATGCATGCTGCTAGAAGAGAAAGCAAGCCTCAATTTCAACCATCTATGAATCCTGCAAACTACAACTATGAATGGTCTGAGAAGATAGGTCTACTAATGAAGAAAGGAAGGGAGGGAGGGAGGGAGGGAGGGAGGGAGGGAGGGAGGGAGGGAGGGAGGGAGGGAGGGAGGGAAATGGAGGAAAGGAAGGAGGGAGGGAGAGGAGGAGGAAAGAGAGGGAGGGAAAGGTGGTTGATAACTCCCATAACATCTGTACCACTATTGTAACTACCTGTTACCATTTTCTGATTGCATCAAAGGCCTCCTCCATAAGATGAAACCACACTTTGCACTTAAGGAGCCACGAATTCTGGGGTCATATGCCCCAGGGAAGAACCAATACTATTACTCTGCTAAATGGACATAGTATTAAAACAACTCCTAATGACTGATTGCTATATTCAGAGATTAGTACATCTCTAAACCCTCAACAAAGAAACTTCTCCTTGACAGGTAACACAGAAGTCTCCAAATGGCCAAGGTACAGAATAAAAGACTATAGAATGCTCAGCCCCAAATCAGACACTGATATCTCACCACAAAGTTCAGGGATTTTTGCAGAACAGAGGACAGAAAGATTGTAAGAGCCAGCAGTGGTGGATAACTTCATGGAACCAGTGTTTTCTAGACATAACAGAGCAGATATGTGTATGTACTTATAGTGATGTGACACCATATACAAGATCTGTACAAATTCCAGCCAAACAAACTCCCAGACTAGAAGGCAGAAGGTATGAAATCCTACCACTAGTTAAGGCACTATTAGCATTTCATGACTGCTGGAAGAAGGAAAGTAAGGTGTTTTGTTTTGTTTTAATGATGTGACCCACTGTAGACTGGCCCACACACCAGTGCAGGCCCCAATCTCAAAACTAGCTGGCAATACAAACTGAACAAAATGGGTAAAGGGGGGGAGGAATAATCTCAAAGCTGGGTGGGAAGTAGAGGAAAAAAATACTAAACAACTTGATTAAGACTCTTACTTTGGGTAAGATATACTGCATTTTTAAAGATTTCTTAGGTTTCTTTAAGAATTATATGAGAAAAAACTGTAATGTGAAATCATTGTCTTAAAGAATCACACTTTTCTCAATAAAAATTTCAATACAGATTTAACTTACTACAGGCTATCAAAAAAATGCTTGGAGTCACAGCTGGATTGACCCTATAATATTAATACTCAAGAAGCTGAGGTGAGCTGCCACAATGTCAGGGCCAGCTTAGACTACATAATAAGACCTTATCTCAATGAAATAAACAAAAGAAATGCTTGGGGCAAAGAGTGTTCCCAATCTGAAGTGTTTTTAATTTGGATACATTTGCATATACACATAATGAAACATCTTAAAAACAGATTCCAGCCCAATACAATGAATTCATTATAACTTGTACACATAGCCTGGAGACAATTTTATATTTTTTAGTGTACCTGCATTTTGTCTATAGACAGATGTAGAAACTTTCCATTGTAGTATCCTGTATATATGCAAAAGAGTGAGTTTGGAGAGTTTTAGATTTTAAATTGTCAGGAATATTCACAGTATTACTTTAGAAAAAAAATGACAATCCTCTATATTACTTTAAAGGATACAAATATTAAACATTCCTACAAAAAGCACTGAAATATTGGCAGTTCATTAATCAGCACAGAGTTTTGGGTTTTGCAAAATGAGTTTGAGAGTCTGGTTGAACAAAAATGTGAATGTACTTAATACTGAACTATAAATGTGACAGCAGGTTGGACTAGAATGAGATCTTCCTCCTCAGTCAGTTCAGTGATGGGATTAAAGGAATGTACCATTGAACTTGGCCAAAGATTTCTGTGGGTTAATTATTATTTTATGGACCAAATTATATAAGATATAGATACAAAGAAATCCTGTTTAAGCTGCAGAGATGGTTCAGTGCTTAAGAATGTTTTCTGTTCTTCAAGAAGAACTGGGTTTCGTTCACAGCATCCACATAGTGGCTCACAATCATCTGCAACTTCTTTTCCAGAGTATCCATTGCCCTCTTCTGACATCTGCAAGCACTAAGCACAAAGTGGGTGCAGAACACACACTGACACACACAGACACAGACACACACACACACACACAGGTGCAAAATAAAGAAGTTACAATAAAACAATAAAGTGGTCTAGAGGGATGTTAAACTCAGAACAATGGGCAGAAAAGTGTCAAAACAACTTTTAGTCTTAAAGTTAGACATAGAGGTTCACACTTAAATCCCAACACTCAGGATGGCAAGACAGAATAATGCAAAGAGAATGGGAGGTTCAAAGCTATCATGGACTACATAAATGAGTTCAAGGTTATCCTGACATACAAAGCAATAGTGCTTATATAGGCATCACAAGGGCCTAAATACACCTAGCATGACAAGCAAAAAACAAAGAAAACCTTTTAAATGTAGGCATTAGGCAGAGACAATTATAATTTCAATAGGAGACACATAACAAAATAGTGCAGGTTTGGGAAGCTTGCTTATTCCAGCTCTAATTTTATTATTATTTTATATGTATGTTTTTTTTTTGACTACATGTACCTGCATGCCTGCTATCGCTGGGACTGAAGTTCTAGACAATTGTGAGCTACCATTTGAATGTTGGAAATTAAACCTGGGTCTTCTAGAAGAGCAGCAAGTGCTCTTAATCACTAAGTCATCTCTAATGTTTTTTCTTGATTTTTTAAAAATGATCCCCAGACATAATTTAGATAGTGGCTCACTAGAACACCAACCTATAGCTAAGAGAGACCCCTCCATCACTGCTTTAACTTAAAACTTAAATGATGGCTACATTTATATTATCTCCCTATCTAAAAGTCATCTGGAAGTAACTAATACTTATTCTAGCCACTCCGACAGCTATCAAAATGCATAAAAGCGGACCACAGGTTCATCACTCTAGAGATCAGCCTTGACAGCCAAAGGCAAAAACAAGGAGCCAAACTAAATAGATGCTCATGTCAGTCCATCAAGAGATTCTAATGGACTTTAATTTAGAAATTTAAAAAATATCCTCAGTTCTGGTTTCTCAGGGTATCCTGCCTAGCACTTGCAATGGTAATAAACTCTTGTCTTTATTTTTTTTCCCTCACATCTCTTCCAAGTACCAATCAAGAGCTTTCTTTCCTCCTTACACCTGGCCATCGTACAACAGAAATACCAAAGGCTTTAGGGTCTTTTGGATACTTACTGAATTCCAGCTTGGCAGGCAACAGAGCAGACTCCCCTTAAGCCTTGCTAAGGGGATAGATGCTATGGTGGTTTGAATAGGAATGGCCCCTATAGATTCATGTGTTTAGCTTGGCCCACAGGATGTGACATTATTAGGAAATGTAGCCTTGTTGGAGTAAATGTAACTTTCATGAAAAACGTGTGTCACTGTGGGGGCAGCCTTTGAGGTTTCCTATGCTCAAGCTACATGACATGCAGTGTAAAATAGTCTCTTTCAGATGCCTTTGGATCAGCTCCTCCATCACCATGCCTGCCTGCATGCTGCCATGCTTCCCACCATGATGATAATAAACTGAATCTCTGAAACTGTAAGCAGCCCAATTAAATAAATGTTTTCCTTTATAAGAACTGTTGTGGTCATGGTTTCTCTTCACAGCAATAAAACCTTAACTAACACAGATGCATAATTAATTCCTTGTTTTTAGAGCCCTTGTCCAGAGGCTCTTTGAGAGGTTTGCACACCCTTAATCCAGCAGAGCAGGCTGAGTTCAAGGCCAGTCTGATCTACAGATGGGAGTTCTAGGACAGGCATGGATACACAGAAAAACAAAACAAAACAAAAAAAACATCAACCATCTGGGGTAGAGAGGGGAACCTAGCTAACCACAAAAGGCTGTGAGGCAGACCCCAGTTAAGGAGGAAGCACACTACTCCAGAATTAGGATAAAAACTATTGAATTTCCTGCTTGGTATTCTTGCTAACTCAGTTTGGATCACGGCACACCCTTCTACAAAATGAAATTGCCTTCCAGGTTACTTTATTTTGTGGGACAACATAATATTCTTTTATAAACAATAACTCACTTAATTCTATACTGTTGAAAGGCACTTTACATAATTCAAAAAGAATAAATTTTAAGATACAAAATGGTAAAAAGCTGCATTCCTTCAGAGAACCTCTTGAATTTAAAAAAGGAACCATTTTCAGAAAATAACTGAAGATTTATTGAATGAATAAAATACCAGAGTTTCCTATCAATGCATAAACAAAGTTCCTATGGTGTGCTAGTTAGTTTTAGGTCAACTTGACCCAAGCTAAAAATCATTTGGGAAAAGGCAATCTCAACTGAGAAAATACTGTTCCATCCCACAATGGCCTATGGGACATTTTCTTTATTGATAACTGATGTGTTTAGGTCACTAGACAAGTGGGTGGTCTTCGATGATATAAGAAATCAGGTTAACAAGCTATGAGTAGTAATGTAGTATGCAGCAGTTCTGCATAGCCTCTGAAGCAGTTCTTGTCTCCAGGTTCCTGGCTTGAGTTCCTGCTGCTCTTATTTCCCTGGATGATGTTCTATAAGCTGCTTAAACTCTTTCCTCCCCACATTGTTTTAGGTCGTGTTTAACCAGCAGTAGAAACCCTAAGACATACAATAAAGCCTTGAGTTTATGTTGAGAATTCTACTACCTATTTCACTTGTGAAAAAGTACTTCTAATCTGCTTTGAGAGTAGAAATGAAATTCAAACTTATAAAAGAGAAATCTGAAACACAGAGCTGGCAAGATGTCTCTGTAGGTAGCAGTGCAAGATACTGCCAAGTTTAATCTCCAGGACACACATATTTAAAGGGGAAAACTGACTCTTATAGGTTGTCCTCTGACCTTCACAGGGTTGTTGGCATGACACATGTGCATGTGTGTGTAAGCACACACAAATTTTTAACATGAAAAGGAAGAGAGGGAATCCAAACAGAAACTAAATACTGTTACAAAACTAAACCATAACAGAATGGAAGAACAAAATGATATATGAAAACTTCATAAAAACTACATTTTTTTCTACTCTTCAGAACTAATGTTAAAAGAAAATGAAGAGAAGCATCACAAACTAAAGAAAATCTTTGCAAAACACATACCTGATACAGTGCTTATACACAAACAAATGTAAAGAGCTCTCAAAACAAAATAATGCGAAAATCCAATTTTGAGGGAGTCAGGGGGAGAGGTAGGCAGATCTTGTGATTTTTGATGCCTCCGGGTTTTTATATAGACAGGGCTACAAATGAGACTCCATTTTAGAGAAAAAAAAATTGCAAGTAAAATAGACCAAATATGTGAAACTGGTACCAACTGAAAAAAGATAAAACATTTGTTATCATTAGAGAAATGTGAACTGAAAACAGCATAAAGATGGCATACTACTATGCATACTAAAATGTTTAAAATTAAGAGTATCTATTCCAAACATTCAGAAGAAATATGGAAGTACTGGAACACTCATATACTACGGGTAGAAACACCCACTTTGAAAGTCTTTTTTGCAGTTTACTATATATAATCCTTAATTCTACTCATAAGTATTTGCCCAAAGAAAAAGAAAGCAAATATATGCCCATAAAGACTATCAAAGTATGTTCATATAAGTTTTTTAAACATAAAAACAACTCACAAATTAAAAGACAAAGGAATATGCAAACTGTGATATATTCATATGCTCAATAACTTCTCAGAAATAAAGTTGAGTATACATTAATATACAGTACAATATGGGTGAATTTTCAAAGGTTATGATGAGAAAGAAACAATGACAAATGAAAAAAAAATACACACACACACACATGATTACACCAAATTAGAACTTTAGAAAATGCAAACTAATCTAATCTGATACAAAGCCAAATTTAGTGGCTACTTAAGGATAGTAAAGGATTGCACACACACTTAGAAGCATCCAATGGTAAAGTAGAGGAATTCAGTCAAAACTTACCTGTCAGAAAAAGGAACTAGAAATGTGGATAAGCCAAGAGTTGAGTAAGAAAGCAAATAGTGGAATGACATGATACAAACAGAGCGCTCAGGTATCTGTATACATTTTCATCTTAAACCACTAAATGGGTATGTGCTGGGTTGGGGGAAGGAATTCCTTAGGAAAATCATGAAACTGGGGGAAAAAAATGCATTGGCCTAAACAGTGACAAAAAAATAATTGCTGCTCCTACAAGTATGTAAGGGTGGTTGGGGAGTGGGCTATTAAGTAGCATCCCAAAGAATTTTTCAAAAGAATATTGCCCTATGTATTGAGGTAAGACTAAAGGCTGCTTTGTTTTGTCTGACACTGTACAAAACAAAAACCCCAAAATTCCAGAAGCTACAAAGGTAAAATTCACACTATCTTAAGTGACCAGGTATGCAAGAAACTATAAACCACATCAACAAAAATCAAAATTATATAAATATCAATGAAATATAAGGTTGAAAACTAGAGCAAAGCATAAACTGTTTAAGGAAAGACCATATGTTTTGTTTTGGTTTTTTTTAAGGGACACAATGAAAATTAAAAAAAAAATATGCTGGGTAATAATAAGGGTAGATTGAAAATTAACCAAAAAATGAAGCAGTAATTGAAAACAAAAGGAATACAAAATAAAACGAAAGGAAAAAACTCTTTTAAAAGAACAAAAGGGTGGGTGGTAAAAAAGGGCGCTAGAGAAAGGTTGGTGTTGGATAAGAGCAAAAGCATGTGACCTTAGTACTGTTTGGGTAGCCTCACCCTTATTTTTTGATCCTAGTTCCACCCCCTGGGAGGGGCTGCAGAGGAGGATTGAATCAATGTTGTGGATAGCCCCAGCCTTGTATTTTAATTCTCCTAGTTCCACCTCCTGGAGGGCTTGCAGAGGATGATTGAATCTGTACACAGATGACATCTTGTAAACCTTTGTCCAATTAAAAGGAGGAGAGTGAAGTGAATTTAATATAAAAGGGAAGTATGAGAAAGAAAGCAGAAGAAAAAAGAGTAGAGAAAGCAAGAGCAAACCAGGCAGAAGGAAGCCAGAGGATAGAAAGAAGCCACGGAGTGAGCCGGAGTCTCGGAGACAAAGAGCGCAGCCGGGATAAACCCCAAGTTATAAGGGATCTCATAGCCGGGAATTAGAGTAGTGTAGTGGTAAATCTGCCCAATCTAGGCATGCTATTTATACTATAATTATTTAATTGTGTCTTCCTTTACTGGTCTCATTCGGGTAGGAGATTTTACACAACAAATTTGAAGCTTAAATAATTTCTTCTACTACAAATTGGCACCCAACGCCAGAGGCCGATTAAATAATTTTTTACTACAAGTATCCATCTAAAATCCAGGCATTACTGCAGCACCTAATATTGAGGAGAACAGAAAGTACATCCTGATAGAATTGTCAAGCTTCCAGTTCAGTAAAAGACCTTGTAACTTCACAGATAGGAATACTGGAAGACATCTGAAATCCAATTCTGGGAGCAGGTACACATACTTTTACACTCACATGCATACATGACACATACACAACACACACAGCACATCAGTAAGATTAAAAAATAAAAACAACCTTCAAACAACATCTTATTTGTGTGATTAGAATGTAAGATGTAAGGGAAAATTTCTGAATACACAAAAACAGATATTTCAAACTGGATGAAAGTTATAGATCACAGATATCAATTAGGAAATATTAAAAATATATTCTGGAGAAAAAAAAACCTACAAGTCATAATATAACCCTGGGATAAAACAGACCTAGCTAACACTAGCAATGAGGAAAAAAAACCACCACAAGTAGACAAAGACATCTTACTTATAGGTGGGAAAGAAAGCAAATTTCACTTTAAAAAACAGTTAAAGCACTAAATCTGGGCTAACACCTCCATAGTGTTGCAGGGGAAGAAGTCAGTTTATAAAGCCCAATTAAGTCCTTATTTTCAAGAAACTCCATTTTGTGGGAGACCAGAGGCTAAACTCCAATTCCAGGAAGAAAAATCACAAAGTCCACCTGAGTAAACATACTATGACAACACCTCCCGCCACCACAACCCCCCTCCCCCAGCAACAGCCAGGATACAACAGCAGGATCAAGAGATAACCTGACATCCTGCAGAGAATAGATAACTTAGCCATCTTGGTAGTCAAGTGTTTTTGACCCTATGTTCAGTTCCTGTAGTGCCAGGAGACAAACCCAGGAAATTACCTGCAGTTCTAGAAAGCCTAGTCAGTACAAGGTTAAGAAAGGATGTTCTCTGGTCTCAGGTCCCAGGAACTTAAAGATCGTCTGGCATTTCCTGGGAGCCGGTTATGACAGTGGGATGGTCTTGGGCAATAAGGATATGACAGTGGGATAGTCTGGGGCAATGAGGATACGACAGTGGGATGGTCTCAGACAATGATGATTCAATATTGGGATAGCCCTAAGCAATGACCCTCGCTTAAACTTCCAGTTTTGCTGTGTCTTTATAACCTGCCCCTGAAATTAAAGTTTCAGAGCTTGATCAGGACCCCAGACTAGCTCTCATTCTTGTGTCTCTTGTCCCTTCATTCTTTCGCCCCCTTCCCTAGGGTCTTGTCGAATCCCTGCGGGCTGGGGCATTGCAGATTATGCCAAAAATGCAGTTTTTAAAATATTAACTTGCTGACCCATATGGAAATTCCCCAAGCTTTCTGAAACTACAATATATACCCTGCACCCCTAGACTCAGGGCTCTCTCACTCTGACTCAGATGGTGAGACACCCTACTAGCGAGCTCATAATAAAGACCCTATATGTTTACATTGGAATTGGCTCCTCAGTGGTGTTTGGTGTTCCTACAACTTGGGCAGAACAATTTAATAATTGTATACCAAGCCAAAACCTTTAAGAAAGAAAAATAAAGTTTTACCACAAAAGCCGAAAAAAAATCAGTACCTACTAAGAAAACGTTCACAAGAAACAAGTCCTTCAGGCAGAAAGATAATACAAGATGGAAATTGAGATCTACACAATAGAAAAAGAAATATAACAACTATGTAAATATTACACTTATACATTAACTGAAATTCCTTAAAAGTTAACTAGGGAGGCAGGAAGACAGCCCAGTGGTTAAAAACATCAATGTTCTTGCCAAAGACCAAAGTCCAGTTCCCAGCACCAACTCCCAGATCACCACCAGCTCTAACTCCAGCTCCAGGAGACCCAATACCCCCTTCTAGCCTCTTTGACCACCCAAATGCACATACTAACACTCACAATTTCTTAATTAACTATTAAACAAAAACAATGGTACCAATGCTTTATGAGACCAATAATATAGAAGTAACATGAAATGCAACTGCAAAAAAAAAAAAAAAAAAAAAAAAAAAACAAGAGGCATTAAACAGAAGTACATTTTACTAAGTTTCTTTACGAAGAAATGATGCATGTGGAGTAAAGATGGAAAAACTCTGGAAAAAAAACACAACCAAAAATCCATATCATAAATAAAATGTAAGTAAAATTGATAAGCTCAAATCTATTATCAATATCTGCCCGTTAGGACAGGAAAAAGGAGCTCAGGCTGGCCTGAAACTATATAGCCAAAAAGTGTGCTGGTAAATCTCTCAATTGTCAGTTCCATAACTACCATACCTACTGATTACCTATAATAGGCCTCTGGGCATGCCTGGGGGAATGAGGCTAACTTGGGTGGGAAGACCTGCCCAAGGTGGGCAGCATCATTCCCTGAGCTGAGATCCTAGACTTATAAAAAGAAGAATGTGAGCCTAAGCACAAGTATTCACTGCTTTCTTCTTCCTGCCTAGATGCAAAGTGACCAACTGATTCAAGTTCCTGCTGCTTTCACTTCCCCACCATAATAGAGTCCAACAATGAGCAAAAATAATCCCTTCCTTTTTAAGTTGCTTTGGTCAGGGTATTTTATCACATGTTCTTTCTATGTCAACCAACCTAAAATCCAGGAGCTATCATCAGACATGCAGAATTTCAGGGAATGTGAGGCCTCCAATTCCTGGATTTTTGAAAACCATATATGGAAGTGAATACTCCCTTTTGTGATGCCTTTCCTAATCATTTTCCTGGCGTTATTATTTGTTCCCTGCCTCATTAATCTTGTTTCTTACATTCCTTCCAACGACAAGAAATTTCTAACCAAACTATTATTCAGTTCCTGTTACAGCATTACTAGCTGCTGTCCACGGAGGAGCCTGATGATGAAATGAACCCTGATGATGAAAGTCAGCTATACCCTGAAATTGACAATGCCTCTAGACAGCAGGAATCAGTTTAAGAGATCTGATGCCCCTATTCACCTTTCACCATCAGCTTCCCCCTCCCCACATTTTTCTTCTCTTTATAAGAAAAAGGGAGGTATGTTGGCATCAGGAACTGGCTTTACAGTCAGGAACCAGCTTTAGGGTCACAAGTCACCTTCCAGCAATGCTGGTAACGTCACCCATAGGGCACAGGGACCGAGCATCTGTTGCCATGACAATCGCCATATGTTCACAGTGTCCACCTGGTCCACCTGCCCACTTTTACCTGCGCCTGCGGGGGGTGCAGTTATGTCACAGCCCAAATAAAAGACAGACACCTCACACACACACACACACACACACACACACACACACACCCCTTCTTCTCTTTCCTTTTTCGTCTTCATCACCCCCTTTTGTCCCTTTGCCCTCACAATAAACCTCTCTCATGGAACTGTGCTGGCCTGGTGTGATCTGTCCAGAGATTCTAGCACAACACTTTAAAAAAAAGTGTTCCTTTTGCTAAACCAGCCTGCCTCCATCTTAGGCTTGAAAGCCATCTTAGAGTAAAGACAAACTAGGTTCATTCCTGTTTATGATTAAATCTCTGTTCCTCAAGAATTACACTATGTCTACCTATAACTTTAACTACAAATAGTTCTATACCCTATACCGCTTGTTCCCAGGAAACAGCAACTGTGCCTTTGTTTCAGAAGGTTGTTATCACCTTGCAACCTATGCCTTAATTTTTTAAAATGTTGTGAACAAATTATGCTTATGTCCTACTTCTGTAACCCTGCCTATTTGCCTGCCAAATCCCCCATCTGAAAACCCTCTACTATTGAACTATAAACATCCTTATATTCCCCATATTGAGGAGGGGGAAGAGGGGAAGGAGGAGGAGAAAAAGAAAAGGCTTACTTTAGTTTGTTTGGCCATGATTTGGGTAGTGGTCTTTGTCCTCACATCTATGGGATTAACACCAAGAACCTCTTTTTTTTTTAACTGATTTGTGTGTGTGTGCATGTTCCTGTTGGGGAGGAGTCAGAGGACACTGTGGAAGTCAGTTCTTTCCTTCTACCAGGTGGAAGATGGAACTCAGAAATTAAAGTGAGACACTTTTACCCACTAAGCTATCTTGTTAGCACCAAATAAAGCTTTAAAACTCCAATTAAAATCAAACTTGAAGTGTTAGTAACTGTAAATGCAAAGGTCACTTTTATTTGTTAAACTCAAGCTGGCATGAGACCAGTACCCACGGCTTAGACTTACCCAGAGCATTTTCTACTCTATTCAAGTATCCTAGGCCAAGACCTGAAGCTTCTAGCTGACTGATTCAATCTGGCTCCTCTCAGCTTCTGACTTAATCACTCTGCCTGGCCTCATATTAACTTTGGCAATCTGTTCTAATCTTCTGGCTCATTCTGTCTTCACCTGTGTCTAGTTTGTTCTCTCTACAACCTGTCTCTGTAAAACTGTCCCACTCAACTGCCATACACACATAACTCTTCCCACTGCTCTTCTTTCATGTGTTGTGGTTCTGTAAGGAGAGTATATCCTAATCTTTCTCTGATTAATCTGCCCTTCAATCAGACATCACTTTCAAACATGGCTGCTTCTTTCTACAAACTAACTTTACCCTCATTGTTAGGGAATAAAGGTGTATACTAAGGGCAAGCTTGTATTCCAGCCAGACCATATATGGTAATCCAGGACGTGTCTGCATTCCAGATGAATCTTGTAGACCTTCTTTTGGATGTGACTGATCCCTTGCCAGAGCAGCCGTGTTGCTAGATTAAAATTCCTCTACAAACAAGGCAGCCAGAATGGAAACTTGGAGAAAAACTTTGAACTTGGATGAGGTACCAGAGCTGAGGAGGTGGTGATCATATTGATTACTTATGAGTATTTCATGCCTTCTATTTAAACTGCCCAAGACCTAGTGCAGCGGTTCTCAACCTATGGGTTGAGACCTCTTTGATGGTCACATAACAGATTTCATGTATACCAGATATTTACATCAAATTCTTAACAGTAGCAAACTTACAGTTATGAAGTAGCAATGAAAATAATTTTGTGGTTTGGGGGGTGGGGGTGGGGGTGTCACCATAGCATGAGGAACTGTATTAAAGGGCTGCAACATGAGGAAAACTGACAACCACTGCCCTAAAAGATGGATGGATCTGTAGGAGAGAAGGGTCCCAACTGGCTTTGTTTTCCTCTTCCCAATGTGGCCACATTAAATAAAGCTTTTTCTGGTTTTCACTATTAATTTTGCTCATTGGATTGGCTTACTAATAAGGATAGGTGACAGAACCTGGCTTGCTCATGTATAAACTGTGACCCTAAGTCTGGTAACAAGTCCCAGCTTTATTATCTGATAACCGTGGGATCTTATTTATGGCCATAAAATCCTAATAGTGAGTTTCCTCACGCATGAAATAAAATACTGGGCACTCAGCCGGGCAGTGGTGGCCCACACCTTTAATCCCAGCACTTGGGAGGCAGAGGCAGGTGATTTCTGAGTTTGAGGCCAGCCTGGTCTACAGAATGAGTTTCAGAACAGCCAGGGCTATACAGAGAAATCCTGTCTAGAAAAACCAAAATAAATAAATAAATAAATAAAAAATACTGAGCACTCTACTTATCTCACACCCAAGAGCTACTGTGAATATGAAAGACATTATCTCTACTTATCTATGACCCACACCACTACCATGCTTTCTGGCCAGAAAATAACAAATAATATACACAGTTCACTTCAGAAAAATAACAATCTTGTTATTATTTTAAAAAACAGATTTAGTCCAGGTTATATACTTATTACACAGACAAAAGACATTTGGACAAAATGAGGAAATATAAAAAGGCAACATGCTTCCTCAAAGTATGTATATGACAGAAGACAGGGATAGTTTGATATGCAATTTGAATATCATGAAAATGATCAACATATGTATAGGACTCTTGACTGGGAAATAAAATGCTTTTCCAATACAAGTTACCAATAATATAACAACTACTGGGTACCTGTTATGTAGTAGACCCTAGCACTATGTTAAGCATGCATTCAAGATTAAACAAAACAGGCATTATCCTCACAAAAATAGCAATCTAGCAGAGAATACAAAAATAGAAGTGCGATTGGCACCAGATTAAATTTAGGTAAAATATACGTAAGTCAGAGTGGGTAGAAACACATTATGAAGAAAAAAATTCATTTTCCTTTATTTTTGTGATGGTTAATCTTCATTATCAACATGACAGGACTTAGAATCTCCACCCCAGGAGATAGCACACCTAGATCTGTCTGGGAGGTTTTTCCAAAGGAAACTTAAAAAGAAAGTAAAGACTGGTAAGCCTGGCTAAGAGGACCAGTTTTTTTCAGAGAGGACCCAGGTTTGACTCCCAGAAGCCATATGGCATCTCACAAGCAGCTGTAACTGTTAGCATTCTGTTAAACTCCACCTCCAGAGTTACCTGGCAACAGCTAGGTATGCTCCTCCCGGAAGCTACCTGGCAACAGCCAGGTAGCCCTGCCCACTATTATAAAAAGGGGCTGTCTGGCCCCTCCTTGCTCTCTTGCCCCTGTGACCCGCTTGCCTGCAGGTTCCTGTCTCCCCTTCCCTCTCCCCTTCCCCTCCCCCTCTCCACATGGTCATGGCCGGCCATCTCCCTCCCTCCCTCCCTCCCTCCCTCCCTCCCTCTCTTTCTCCCCACTTCTTCCCCCATCCTCTATCCAAATAAATCCACTTTCTCCCGTGGAATCAGCTAGTCTGGTGTGGTCTGCTTTAAGCCGCGTGCCGCTGTAATCCGCCGCCCTAACCCTTTAGTAACTCTAGTCCCAGTGGAGTCAACTACCCCTTTTGGCCTTCGTAGGCACTCGGAACCAGGCACAGAACATGGTGGATGACATACATGCAAGCAAAACACCCACACACACTAACTTTAAAAACAATAATTGCTAAGTAACTAGACACCAGTACTTATCTCTCATTTCTTCCCTTCACTTATCGCTTGATGCTCATGTTCAATATGAGTACCTTGTCATATACAACATTTGTGAGGGTATAGTAATAAAGATGCAAATATTCCTCAGCACACAATACAGATACTGCTCTAATACATTTTCTCCTCCAAATACATCCATGTTAAACTTGAAATTCTTTAAGTAAAAAAAATGCACTGGAACCAATTTGGTAGTATATGTCTTAGCTACTTTTGAAAGCTGAGATAGGTAGATCACTTAAGCACAAGAGTTCCAGATGACTCTAGAAAACACTGAAAAGCCTTGTCATTTAAAGAGGAGAGAAGCACTTATTACACCTAACCTGTTATAATCCTAGCTTGGTAGCACAATATACCTTAGAGCATGGGATGGTCCATGGCTGACTAGGATTTGTTCACTGCTGTGACCTAGTATCATAAGAAAACACCTTACAACTAGGCCTGGAGATGATGTAAATTCAATGGACAGGTTCTACTAAATGCATATCACTTTTGTACGAAATAGCAATTAATAATATAAACTTGTATTTAAGACAAGGAATTAAGGATATTAAGGAATTAAGATAATTTTGTCTTGAAAGACTTGGCAAAATGTTTTAAATCTTCACTCAGTAAAACCTTAGTTTACACAAACGCCCAAAGCTCAATTCTAGGAATTTGGTGGCTTGGAGCAGTGACCCTTTTCACCATGGAGCAGTGACTTTCCCCTTCTTCCTCCACTTCCTAAGTGTCAATTTCTTTTAGATTAGCCAAATAAGGCGGGCGGTGGTGGCGGACACCTTTAATCCCAGCACTTGGGAGGCAGAGGCAGGCGGATTTCTGAGTTCGAGGCCAGCCTGGTCTACAAGTGAGTTCCAGGACAGCCAGGGCTACACAGAGAAACCCTGTCTCAAAAAAAAAAAAAAAAAAAAAAGTTTAGATTAGCCATATAAATAAGAAAGTGAGTTTGAACCCCAGCAAATGAGGAAAAGAGACAACCACAACCTCCTTTAGAATAAGAACCAAGAGCATTTCCTGTCTAGTGTGTTGCTCCTCCCCAGTTCACACTTTTAATCAAGAGTAATGTTTACTTTGTCCAGAGTCTACAGTCAGAATGGTGGTTGGTTATCTTTGTGATGCCTATCTTATTTCTAACATTGTTCATACCATTTAGAAAATCAAAACATTATAATATGAATTTATTCTGAGTTGGCCATGTCTTATCTAGGCTGCCTAGTTCACAAGTTTTTGATAATATAAAGCACAGTAGAGCAAATAGACAACATTAACTAGATTTACTGCTAAGGAAAGTTAATGCAAGGGCCAGCCAGATGGTTCAGTGGGTAATGGTAGTTACCATCAAGTCTGACGCCTGAGTTCAATCCCTGGAACCCACATAATAGATTCTGGAAAGTTGTTCTCTGACTTTCACATGTCATGTGGCACATTCATGGGCACGTGCACAAATAAATGCAATTTATACTTTTTAATTAACACAAGATAATGTAAGGTGTTGAGTAATTCTATGACTCTGTTGGAACTACAGCATGTCCTTACCTAAACATACTCTCACAAAAATACCCAGGGTTTGTTAAGCTTTGCTAATACCGCTGACCATCCAATCACAAGAGAAAACATACTGGATACAAATAACAGAAATGTTATTACAGACAAAACATTAAACTCTACTTATTTTCTATAAGTAAATCACTTGACCAGTTTTGATCTACTCATATGTAGTCTTAAAGCTAATAACCAGCAAAGGGCCAGGAAAGATATGAAAGAAAGGGAAAGAAAAACATATACCTAGAACCCACAATCAGAAGAAATACTACCCACTCTTTTCTGCCTATTCCTCCAAGTAACAATTTTTTAATACTCACTCCTTCCTTTTATAATGCTCTTCCTGACTCTCTTTACAAAAATCCTACCTGAGACATACACAACTGCCCATACCAGATATCATTCTAACATCTACTATAATTTACCAAGTCCCTTATCAGAACTAGTATTATAATACTTACTAACTGCTAAACATAGTGCATTTTATAGGCATTCAAATCCATGGGGTGACTACTATCCTGTTTTACAAACGAGGAAACAATGGCATTAAAAGGTGTTAAGAGACTTATTTAAAAGACAAAGAGAAGGCAGTAGAGATGGCAGAGGAATTTAGAGCATTTACAGAGGATAGCTTCAGTTTCTAGGATCCAGGAGGCAGCACACTATTATCCATAAGTAACTCCAGTTACAAGGAATCCAAGGCTCTCTTCAGACTTCAAAAGCACTAGAAATATGTAGGCAAACATTCATATACACAAAATAAAACCTTTTAAAAAATAAAGACAAGGGCTAAAGGAGGTCCAATAATGAGGGCAGATAAAATTTTAAGCTTTTAGTAAAGGATAATGGTTTTTTGTTAAGATTTTATTTTTTATCATATGTACGTGTGTGTTTGGGGTGGGGAGAGAGGATGAATACTTGCAGAGGCCAAAGGCATCAGACCCCTGGAGCTAGAGTTACAGGCTGTTGTAAACCACCTGAGGTAGGAGCTGGAAACCAAATCCAGGTCCTACTGGAAAAGTAATACAAACTCTTAAATACTGAGAGCTACCTCTCCAGTCCAAGATATAATATTTTATTCTTAACCATAACATGTACAAATTCACCTCCAGGTGATAAAAATGCTACAGGGTATATATGGGGCAAATAGAGCAACAATCAGAAGTAGATTAAAAAATGAGTAGGAAGTGCTCTTGTGGTTGCTTACAAATAAACTAAAAGCTAGGAACCTGGCAGTGGCTACAAAATTTAAAGGAAAATTGACAGTAACAAAAAAAGCTAATTCATGCCTCAAAACAAAACTTGTAAATAAAAAGGAAATCTCATTTTGACCACACTTACTTACATAGCCATAATCTAAGTGCTGACTTAACACAAAAGCATATTACAGAGAGTAACAGGAGGCTGAGTAGGGAAGAGGCATTGCATGCAAATGTCTGAAGGAGAAGGGAGGAACAAAAACAAATGCCTGTATTGATAATATGAGATACAGTGATAAGTCTAAAAAGGGCTAAAGGACTGAAAAGTGATACTATTATCAGGAAGCCAGCGTTTCCTTTTCTGGGTTCTTAGTCTACAGGATAATAAAATAACAACAAAATGGTCTGAGATAGAAGCTTAATGACACAAGTTTCAGGTTCTATAAAAATCACAGTACAGGCCCAAAACTAGGGTACTAGGGTAAAAGGAGTGAATAAGAAGGGGAAATTAAGATACGAGTTCTGAGAATCCAAGCACATGAATATGGACTTCTTGGCTGGCCATCTTTTCCTCAACAGTTCCAATGTGTCATGGCCGCCATGTTATCTGATAAAGAAATCAAGTTTTAAGAATCCTATATGTAAGGAGTTTCTATTTTGTTGTTCTTTTAAAGATGCTTTCTTTTGACAGTTTTACTGTTAATGTATATTAATAGGCAGCTGTTTAATCTGCCTCGAGTTCACTGAGCCCTCTGAATGTGAATTATTGTTTTAACACTTTATTTTGTATTCTGTTGTAAAGTTTTCAGACAGTATTAAACTTTTTTATGCTGTTCCCTGTTACAACCCATTTTTTAAAATTACAGAGAGGATGGAGGACACCAAGCAAACAAGGCCCTCTAAATCAACATGAGCAAGGCTCATGTGATCTCACAGAGACTGAAGTAGTATGCACAGACCTAGCATGAGTCTGCCCCAGATCCTCTCCATATATATTACAACTTTCAGTTTAGTATTTCTATAGAACTCCTGAGCAAGTAAACAAGTGGGTCTTTGATTCTTGTGCCTTTTCCATCTGTTGGTTTGCCTTGTACAACTTTGATATAATGGATTTTCTTCTATCTTATATTTTATTTTGTTGTCTCTTAGAAACCTTTCCTTTTAGTATGAGAGACAGAAAGGGAGTGGATCCATATGGGGTGGGGAGACCTTGAGAGGAGTAGAGGAAGGGAAAACTGTAATCAGAATGTATTGTATCAGAAAAGACTACTTTCAATCAAAGACACACACACAAACACATAAAGGGTGGGGAGGGGAGGGGGGTTTGTCAGCACACACTGGTGAGATGGCACTAGCTATTGTTGTAGAGGAATCTGGTTTCATTCCCAGAACCCACATGGGGCTTACAGTTCCTTCTTCTGGTCTTCTTGGGCACCAGGCACATGCATGGTGAACAGCATACATGTGGGCAAAAAACTCATGTAACTGGATTTGTGGCTACTTTATGGGTTCCTATTTCTACCACCCTTATCCCTTCCAACCCCCCAACACTAGGTAGGAAAGAAAGAAGGATAGAGGAGGCAGAGGGTGTTGGTATCACTGGACTACTTCCTATTGATTAGGGGCATTGAGTTCCTTGAGACAATTTTGATCAGGATGTAAGTAGAAGCTGCCTCCACACCCCTCTTGGGATTCTCGAATTATATACTCTCTCCTAAGAGTCCCCAGAGTTACAAATGTCTTACATTTGCAGAAACTATCTGCAGGTAGCAAAATCACACCTCTTCCAGAGCACAAGGCAAGTCATAGTCTTCTGCTGTGGACAATCTAAAGCAACCCCATATCCCACACCTAGGATTAAAACAAAACTATATTTCCATAACATTTCTGTTTTAAGAAACCAAAATTCCCATTATCTACCCATAAAAATAAATACAAATTTTAGAGTTATTCCTCAACCCCTTTCAAGCTGAATTATATTGTTATATGTACCCTGCTGAAATTATAGTTTTGTCTGCCCAGTCCACCCCTACATATAAAAGGTTTGGTTTCCCTTGCCTATTCTGAAATTCATTACTAACCTACATGTGCCGTCTTCTTTTTCCTCTTCCTAACTTCTGTATCAATTTCATTATTTTAAAGGTTCAAGAGTTTAGAAAAGAGATTTTTTTTTTCACTGCTGATTTTAGTATGGTAAAATGAGTAGAATGTTACACTGTTTTGGAATATTTGGGCATTGCATACTAAAAAACACATAAGAAACTGCTGTTTGACAGCCAACCAAAACAGTGGCATTCTACTATATAATTCAGTTATTTTTCAGTATCTTTCCTTGCCTGTAAATATATATTTTAAAGAACAATACAAAAAAGCATTTGATGTTCAAAGGTAAGCATTAATTATATAAATCTTACCCCTAAAATAATACAACTATGGGTCATGTCTTGGTATAATAAAGTAAGTTTATAATGAGGACCACATGTTAAAAATCACTGATGAAACTATCAGCCATCATTTATGATTTTCAGCCAAGCATTTGTAGAGCGTGCATTTAATTTCAGCACTTGGGAGACAGAGACAAGGGGATCTCCGAGTTCAAGCCTGGTCTACATAGTAAGTTCAGTTGTTTTTACTAGTTTTATGTCAATTTGACAGAAGCTTCAGTCAGTTAGGATGAAAGACCATCAATTGTCCCCACCAGATCACCCTAGGGACAAGCCTATAAGACAATGTCTTAAGTAGTAATTGATGTGGAAGGGCACAGCCCATTTTGGTTGTGCCACCCCTGGGTATGTTCTCCTGGGTTCTATAAGAAAGCAGGCTAAGCAAGTGTGAGGAGCAAGCCAGTAAGCAGCACCCCTCCAGGGTGGCTCCTGCCTCCAGGTTCCTGCCCTGCCTAGCTTGAGTTTCTGCCCCGACTTCCCCTCTGTGATGGACTGTTTCCTGAAAGTTTAATATAAAATAAACCCTTTCCTCCCCAAGTTGCTTTTAAGTATGGTCTTTATCATAGCAATAGAAACCATAATTAAGATAACATGAAAGAAAATGAAACAACAGCAGGCTTAAATTAGAAATGACCTAGAGACACTTAATTAAAATTCAGAGGAAGAGTGAATTTATTTAAGTGTCTAACAGCACACTACTGGGGCAAAAAATTACTTCCAACATAACAACCTGAGTAGGTTGAAAGAAAAAGAAAAATGAAACAAGATATACCAGGGTGAGGAGTGGCAAGTGCTTGCCTAGCATATGTGAAGCCCCTAGTTTCACTTCCAGTACAAACACACACACAAACACACACGGGGGGGGGCCGGGAGGGGAGGAGAAAGAAAGAGAAAGAAAAAAAAAAACAAAAAGAAAAAAGTGCTATGCAATCATCAAATATTTTGAAAAGCAAAAGTGTCTATAAGAAAAGAAAGTGGACAATAGAGCAGGGGAAATGACCAATAAAACAAAGGGAGACATTAAATACTGACAAAAGGATTAACATACCAAAAGACATGGGTATAGATGAAATGACAAAACCACAAAGTATGAGAAGCAACCACATATCCACAATAGCAGAGGAAGATATGCAAAACCACACAATGAACAATGAACAGAAATACTGTACAACAATCCAGCCAGGACAGAGAACTAAACACAATCAACCAACATCATTTGTCATGTTGGTTTACACAGTTAGAGTAGTTCATATTCAAGCACCCAGGAATATTCACAAAAGAGAAAACATGTCCTCAATCATAAAATAAATGATAGCAACTAAAAGAGAATGGAAATTATACAGAATAAAAGCTCCTAAATACAATGAACATAAGCTAAAAAACTCACTAATGAAATTAAGAGGAAAAGTCTCCAAATGCTCAAGAACCTACAAAGAATGCTGTTAATACTCCAGAGCTCAGAGGTTTGAAAACTCAGAAGAAATTTAAAAATTCATACAACTGAATGAAAATTGTTACAGAATAAATGAGGCACAGCTAGAGTAGTGTTGAATGGTAATGTGCTATCACTGTTAACATCAGTCAAAATAATCTAAATTCCTAGTTTAAGAAACTAGAAACAGCCAGGCAGTGGTGGTACTAATCCCAAAGGCAGGTGGATCTCTGTATTTGAGGCCAGCCTGGTCTACAGAGTAAGTTCCAAAACAGCCAGGACTACACAGAAAAACCTTGTCTCAAACAAAACAAAACACCCAGAAACAAACAAATGGAAACAAGCCAGCGGTGCATTTGTTTTAATTCCAGCCAACCAGGCCAACCAAGACTACTTGTCTCAAAAAAAAAAAAAAAAAAAAAAGAGAGAAAGGTCTGTGGGGGTTGGGGTGGGGGGAGCAAGGAAGAAGAAAAGAGTATTTTTAGAGTGTCTTTTTGTGTCACCAATGAGAATAGGTGACATATCATATCAAACATATATCAAACATATCAAACAGCTGTTGAAAGAACAGTATTTCTTTACTAGAAATAGGAATAATTCTACATTCTTATATAATAAACCCAACAATTTAGAAAAAGCAAGCCAGTTCCCCCAAAAGTACAAAGTACCAAAACTCAACAAAGATGGCAATCGGAAGAATCTGATAACCATTAATGGTGAATTCCTAATAAGAGCTTCAAAACGGAAAGCTTACATGGTTTCACTGAAAAATTAAAACCCATTTCACACATTTTCATTCAGAAATAAAGGAAAACATTTCCCAACTCATTTTCTGGAGGACAAGAGTAGCTTGATACCAAAGCTAGACAAATGTTACCAAAGTGTTACCTATACCAGAACCTCTCAAAATAAATACAGAAATTCTTAACAGAATTCATCCTCCTTATGATCACAAAACTCAAAAAAAAAAAATGTAAATGTAAGTCAACAAGGTACAAAATAAAGTAAGTGTACATGAAAACCAATTTTATTGGTTTTATTCTGGGTATGCAAAACTGGTTTAGCTTTCATCACATCAACAGACTGAAGGAAAGAAAATGGTGAAAATCACATTAACTGACAACACATTTTTATAAAGGAACTTAACAAAATCAACTTCCATGAGAAAAAAATTTCGAAACAGTTAAAAAGCATCATAAAAGAGAGTAGAGTGGCCACAGGAACTTTCTCAACTGGATAAACTGCATCCACTAAAAAAAATCTAGCATCAGCTGATAAAAAAACAAAAACAAAAAACAGGCTCAGTAGCTCAGTAGGAAAAGGTGTCTGTCCTCAACTCAAGGCTGACATCCTGAGTTGGATCCTCAGGAGAGAAACAACTCCCACAAGCTCCTGACCTCCAACACATGTGCCCACATACTTCCTCCACAGAGGAAGTGTAATTTTTTTTTTTTTTTTTTTTTTTTTTTTTTGGTTTTTCGAGACAGAGTTTCTCTGTGTAGCCCGGGCTGTCCTGGAACTCACTCTGTAGACCAGGGAAGTGTAATTTTAAAGAACTTTTTTTTGGCTCTACTATATATTTTACAACAAATAACTGGATGTTCTCCCTCTATATTCAGGAAGTCGCTAATCTTACACAGTAGTTACTGGAAATGCTAGCCACTGCAATGAGGCAAGAGTGATAAAAGGCATAAAGGTTGGAAAAAAAATTAAATTTTAATACTTAGAGGTAGCACAAGGAATCTTTAATAATAATAAAGATTTTTAGAATAAATGTGTTATCAAGGTTACCATACAAAATTATACATACCTACTGGGCTGGGGAGATAGCTCAGATGGTTTTTTAAAAAAAGGTACCCATACAAACATGCAGACCTGAGTTCAGATCCCCAACAACCACATAAAACCAGGCACAACTGGCCAACCAGTCTAGACAAATCTTTAAGCTTGTTTCAATAAAAGAATTGTCCAAAAAAAAATGAGGTAAGGATTGGTTAAAAATATCAGCCACGGTCCTCCACATGCATCTACATGTGTAGGCACATATAGGCATACAACACAAAACAAATAATTTAAGATTTAATACATCACAAGGCTGAAGGGTATGGCTCACTGATACTTTACCTACCATGCATGAGGTCCTAGGTTTGATGCTCAATTACTAAAATTAAAAAAGTTTGTCAATCCTAGACTCTCCCAAGTTGTCCACTGACCTCCACATGTACACTATGGCATATACATGCATGTACACAAACATGCACAGACAGACAGATACACATATATATGAATATTTACACACACATATATCATTTTTAAAAATTTTAGATCTACCATCACTGTTTTACAGTTGGAATAAGTATAAATTACGGTCTTCAATTTAGATCTACAATCATAATTTATACTTGTTTCAAAGGAAATGAAACACTTAGGTATACATTTAACAAATACAGAATAAGTCAAAGAAAGCAATTTAAATGAAAAAGCACCCTCTGACATGGAGAATGGAAGACAACCAAGCAATTCCTATAATATATACATTCATATCAAGATTTTTTATAATATTTTTAGTGTATTTAGAGTGTGCACAGTGTGTCTTGAGTCACATGTATGAAGATCATAAGGCAAGTTTCAAGACTTGTTTCTTTCCTTCAACCACGTGAATCTTGGGCATCTAACTTGGGTCATCAGGCTTGGTAGGTAGCAAGTGCCTTTACCTACTGAGCCATCTCAAAGACTGAGGCAGGAAATAGAAGGTGAGAATTCCAGTAAATAGAAATTGGAACTTTGGGAGTTGGGGGGGGGGGAGGGATTTGCCATCCAGACATGGAAAAAGTCAAACATGTATGAAACTGAGGAGAGGTAACCAGCCATGTGGCAGGCAAAGGATAGTATAAATAGGGTAATTGAGTTAGGAGCTAGTCAGGGGAAAACAAGCCTGTCATTAAGGACTAGGCACATGTTATTCAATAATAAGCCTCAGGGTCATTATTTGGAAACTGGGATGTAGGTACAAAAGCCGAGGTTTCAACATACACACAAGTAAAAGTTTAAATAATAAAAAGTATTTCTTAAAAAGTCTTCAGGACCTATATAAAAATGTTTTTAAAGATTCATGAAATAGAGCCAGTGATAGTTGAACAGGTAAAGGGACTTTCCAGGAAACCTAAGGACAAGACCTGAGCTCTAATCCCAGATCCCACAAGGTGAAAGGAGAAAGCCAATTCCACCAGTCTCTAACCTCCACATACACGCTGCAACTGATGACATTTTTAAAAATTCGATATGTCTAGAAAAAAAATGGCATTTTGTTGGTTTGGTTGTTGTTTTGGAGGGGTTTTGGAAGGGTTTGGGGGTGGGGGTTAGAGATGGTTTCTCTGTGTAGCCCAGAAATTTACTTTGTAGACCAGGCTGACCTTCAACTCAAGAGAGCTGCCTGCCTCTGGGATTACAGGCATGAACCATCATTGCCCAGATAAAAATTGGTAACTCTTACTTGTGGGACCGTGAAAGGATAGCTTGGTTTCTGGTGGAGCACTGGCTAGAGATGGCCGGAGACCCTGCAAGGGACGGCATACATTTCGCCACACTCCAGGCTCCTGACATGCAGCCAAAGACCTCCACTGATTCAGACCTTTCAGTCACGGAAGACAATGCCCCTACACCCCCTCCCAAAGAGAGGTTTATGTCTTCTAGCACAGGTAGAGGGCATGACTACAGGCCTCAGGGCCTCGAGAGATCTCCATATTAATGAGATACCTAAAGGCCAGAGGGCATAGCCAATTAAGCATTCCTTCCCAGAGCCTCCTCCCTCCATATTTTTAACTCAGGTCTGCCCTAAGAAACTGGGGGGAGGGGAGAAGGGAGGCAACCACATCCACTTTCCACCCTGACAGTAAACCTTTTAAAACGATGGACTTCCTCGTGTCTTTGGAGGCTTGACTGTGTGGAACCCTGGAGAAGGCCTTTGACTATCTAGCCACCACGGAGACTGACAACTCAAGCAAGCTAACCGACCCAGCCCCCCCCAAGGAGCGATGCCAGAGCTCTCCCTCTCGTCCCTCTCTGCTACGGGCCAGTCTAGCCCATATGCCCTCCTATCTCAGTTCTTCCAAGGTTCCCAGCAGCATCTGGGAGCCCAAAGACAAAGACCACCAGTCTCCTGGTCAACTGTTTCGGCCCAGAGAACCCCACTCAGGAGCTCTGCCCCTGCAGGACTTCAGGCTGAGACCTCTCCACGCCCAGACGGAACCCCACAGTTTCTCAGCCCAGCGGCGGCCCAGCTGAGCCACGACAGACACGTGGGATTCACAACACCACCCAACAGGACCCACGCCCACACGCTAGCTACAGCCCCACAACTGGTGGAGGATGCTGGGAAAGCCAGCTCCAAGAGTACCTCCTGCTGGCGCCCACATCCTCCACCAATACATACAAGTCTCTACATTTTATCTCCAGCATTTTTCCAAGACACTTTTTTTGACTCAAAGCCAAAGAGTAAGAGAAAACGATTCAACTAAAAACAGGGAAAAAAATAATTTGAATAAATATTTCACACAAAAAAAGACACACAGATAAAAAATATGACAGATGTTGCCAAATGTGGTGGCACACAACTGTAATACCAGTATAAGAGCTAGGGCAGAAAAAACAACATAAGTTCCCAAACAGCTTGTACATAGAATAAGAAAAGACAAAGGGGGGGAGGGGAAAGGAACTCTGGAGAGAAGGCTCAGCAGTTAAGAGCATACTAAGCCTTCCAGAGAACCTGTGCTTGGTCCCCAACACCCATGTCTGGTTGCTCACAAGTGCCTGTAACTCCAGATCATAAGAGATCTGGGACCCTCTTCTGGCCTCCTCAGACACCTGCATTCATGTGCATATACCCATATTCAGACACTCTGACACACAGTTACAAAATAATAAAATTAAATTAGAAAGGGGGAAAAAAAGAAAAGGAAGCAAGTGAATAAGCAGAATAGTGGAAAATGCCTGCAATCCTAGCATGTGAGAAGCAGAGACAGGAGAATCAGAATTGTTTCAAGTTCAAAGTTAGCCTAATCCACATACCCAGGACCACATGAGACCTTGTCTCAAATAAACCAGGTACATATATTTAAGTGTGACATTTCTTATCAATTCACATCTCAGAAATCATGTGGCCTTGGGCCAGCCATTCATGAAGATGGCTTAACAAGTGAAAAGTGATAAGACATACAAACTTGACAAATTAAGTTTGTCCCCAGAACCCACATAAAAAGCCAGATAAAGGTTACATCTGTAATCCCAACATTCTTAAAGTGAAATGTGAAACAGAAGACAGGAGACTAGCCCAGAAGCTCCTAGGCCAGTTAATCTGGAGTACACACACATAGTGTAACAAGAGAAACACGGCAGGAGAAAACCAATTCCCAAAGTTCTCATCTAGTGTCCAGAAGACCATGTGTGCACATAGTAGAAAATTCATTAATATAGAGAATTAAATATCAGATGGGCCCTAAAATACAAAGAAACAGTTTGAGGAAGTTATTAATAAATTAAATGAACTTTCAAACAATCCAAGACTAACTGAACAGTTAAGCACTAGATTAAAAATAGCATACAACTCTCAGTTTCATTATGTGAATTCAGCCTCTAGTCTCAGCAACTTGAAGTTAAAATTCAAAGAAAATTACAACCTAGAACAAAATTTAATTGTACACTGATTCTAAGTCAAAATCTTAAAGAACTGCATCAACTCTATAAATGAGCAAGCCAGCAATAATGTAGTTATAATCACTTTGGTAATTCCTAATTCCCAGCTCTTCCTGTTAACAGATGACACAGTTGGCTGGCTACCATGGTAAAGTCCCATTAATCCCAGCCCTTGGAAGGCAGTGGCAGGAGGACAGCAAGTTCAAGACCAGCCTAGACTATCTGGGTACACCCTGTCTTCAAAACAACCTACACTGTCGTTGTCGTTGTTTCTTTTAGCAGATGAAAACTAGAGGTCCTTTAAGGAAAGGAAGCAATAAATCCTAAAATTGAGATCAGCTTTCAAACCTACCATTCTTAAGAAACAGTATATCACAGATAAAATTTGCGTTTTAAGTTAATGCCTCTAACCTATAAGCCTCTTGCCCAAAGACAGATACTTCCTGAAATGTTAGAGGCTATTATTTATGAGAAATAACAAACCACATGTTTTCACTCCCCTAAACAAGTTTGTTTTACTCAAAGATACTGAATGTGCTTGATCACATGTAGGTGGGAAGTATGTAGGCAGGAAATATGTTAGGATATATGCTTGCCCCAGATTGGTGTGGGCAGGGAGGGGGTTGGGGTACACTTCAGAATGTGCATAAGGATGTATGTTTGCTCTTGATTGGACCTGATGGAAAGCAGCCTTGTGGGGTTGCCTTTTTAAGCCTCTGCAAGATGTTACTCCTGGCCACTTTCTAGGAACCCAGGAATAGTCCTGGCTAGTATTTAATTAAAGCCTGCTTGAAATTTGGCTCAAAGATTATGGTAGTGGTCTTAATCTGAACTGGTGGGGTTAACAACAGTAGTATCCAAATTATATACCAAAGTCTATTAATAATGTTTTAAGGAATAGCTTCTTTAAGATAAGCAGAGATCCTGACACTCTCTGAAGCCATATATAAAACATATGCAGCATAGTAATACTAACCATCAAAGGTTTAATAACTTTGAAAAAGCAAAATACCAACCTTCTAGCCCTATTGCTAATTTGTGACAAAAAGGTATCTTTCTGTGAAATAAGAAACACAGTAAGAACTGTACCTTTTTGACAAGTTATTTTCTCTTTCTGTAATAAAGAATAAAATATGAAGATGAATGTAAAGTATAAAGTAGCATCAACTATGGCTCCTTCTGTACATATACAAGACATGAATCAAATTAATATTCATGATACCTGGTAATCAATTATGCCAATAAAATCAAAATATAAAGGCAAAATCCACCAGTTAGTCCAATTGAGAGTTCATAGTGCATGTGAAGCAATTGTTATCTTAAGAAAGCATATGAACATATTTTCAATTATGAACCGTACATTCAGAATCACATATAAAAGGACATAAAACAATCTCAAAAATCAAAATAACAAAAATCACCAAATCAATCCGCCCATGAGCATCTCACTATGTGAAAGACTAGACAAACTCTGAAACCCAAGACAATTCAATACTAAATTATTTTCATTTGGCAAGGAATAAACTTAACAAAGCAGTTTAACAAAACATATACACTATGATCTCAAATATATAGGAACAAAGTACAACATAATTATGCTCATGTTTGTGCTTGAAATACTATGAAAGATTACGTAGCAAACCTTTTAGTAGCTGCCTTGGGAAACAGTAACTAAATTTTGAGAGATAACTTAGAAAAGAGATTTTTCTTTTTAGTAATATTATTTCTGAAAATTTTCAGTGTTGAACTATGTTCAAATATACTTATTCAAAAAAGTACATTAAGATAGATACCTGAATATCAAAGACAGAATAGAGGCTGCAAATAGCATGGTAGCAGAGGACAAGTATAAGTAGATTTGAGATCTAAAATGTAGGATGACAAGCTCTGGTAATTGTTAGGGCTTAATATGTTAAAAGAAGAGGTGCTGGTGAATATTCCAAGATTTCTGGGATGACAGGTGTGTGGTATGTGACATTTACAAAGAATGTTAAAAGGCATGTCCTCAAAACACATGTCAGGTAGACAGTCAAGTGTATATATACAAGTTGGAATCAAGATTGAGACCTTATCCCAGAGCGTCCATGCAGAGAAAACATATTTGAAGCAGGGAAAAGTAAACAAAAACCCTAAAGTCAAAAGTCTTTTCAAGAGCTTTCAAACCTACCTCCACTTCTCTTCTATCTTGTAGCTAAATCAAAATCTTAATTTAAATTTAATTGTCTTTCCCTATAAAAATCTATTTTGTACTGAGCACCTTCCATGACATACATACACTATTTTCCCTCGGTGACACAAAACCCTAAAGCCTGGAGGAAATCTATTACCAATTCCATTTTACAAATGAAAAAATAGCCTCCAAAAGATGCTTGCCTAAGGATTACATATCTGGTAGATGACAAAGCAGATTTATACCTAAAACTCCACAGATTACTATTTATCAATTAGTATTTAACACCTAGTGCCCCCCAACACACCTGTAATAATCCCATAAAAACCAACTACTATTTCTATCACTTCTGAGTTCATTCAACTTCTATCTTGAACAGTTGTGATACACAGTTTAAACTATCTATAATAAAGAGGTCAAAAATTGTACCACCTTTTGAGAGCTCATGACACTGTAAATATCTTTATTATTGTATGTAAAGTATTATATTCTCAGTCTTTTGTCTTCTGCCAACATACTATAAAGAAAAACAGGGGAATAGCAAACACAGGCTCGAGCACGAAAGCACAGGCTGTAGAATGGCAAGCAGAGGATCGAGCACAGCAAGTACAAGCATGAGCACGCCAAGTGCAAGCACGAGCACGCCAAGCACAGACCCGAGCAATGCACGCACAGGCCGGAGCATGGCAAGAACAGGCCGGAGCATGGCAAGCCCAGGCTGAAGCACGGCAAGCGCAGGCCGGAGCATGGCAAGCACAGGTCCGAGCACGACAAGTACAGGCCCAGCCACGGAAAGCAAAGACCTGACACGGCAAGCACAGGCTGTAGCATGGCAAACAGTCCTGACCATGGCAAAAAAAAGTCTGTTTCCTTTTTTGGCCATTTCCTCTCCTGACCACCAAGGAACAATACCTGAGAGGACTCCCAGTGAGGATCCAGTACTGATGGAGTACGAGAAGCCAGAGGCCTCATACCAGACCAATGACTCCAAATTGCAGTGCATTTGCAAGCAAAGAATTGTGGACAAAAGGGTAAACACAGAGTGGGACACAGAGTGACACACTGCAGCTTCCATGACGAGATTTTTTTTTTTCTTCTGTTGAGAGGACGATTACCAGAGTGGCGGGCCTGTACAATGGGAGGGAGAGATGAGTGGGATTGGGGTGCATGATGTGACATTCACAATGAACCAATAAAGAGACGGGTAGAGAGAGGAAAAAAAAAAAAAAAAAAAAAAAACAGCCAGAAGTAACTGGTTGTCTCCAAAACTGATACAGATCCTCCCAACAATACAGCAAATGGTTCACAAATTATTGAAGCAAAAATTTTTGTAGTTCATATCATATTTGAAAACCAAAAATCGAAAACATTTAGTTTAACCACTATATACTGAAAACATCATCTCCCTAAATATACAAACTATCTGAACAAAAGCAATTAAGACCCAAGTTCTTAGAGAAAATTATTTCTGTTATGCACTACATAATATTCTAACACATAAAATTCTGTATCACCACAATATCAAAATTCAAATCCACATAAATTTAGCTACTTATCTGTTTTCTACTCATTTTCCAAACAATTTATCCTCAATTTTCATACAGCAAAAAAAAAAAAAAAAACGTGGGAGAAGAGGCACAAGTGTTCTCTGACATTTAAAATAAATAAATAAATAAATAAATAAATAAATAAATAAATAAATAAAATCCTACTTCAAAAAAACAAAAACATAAAAAGTAAAAAAAAAAACAAAACCAAATTTAAAGAGAAAACATTACACACAATGATGTCACTAATTTTGCAGACTTGCCTGAAAATAATAGGAGTGAGGAATAAGATACACATGAAACAAGACTGGCCATGGACTGAAAACTGCTGAAGTAGGTGATAGATAAGGGTCACTTAGCTGATTGGTTGATCTTCTCTTTGAATATTCCGGAAAATTTCCCCAAAACTTACTTTTTTCCTACAAACAGGATCTAATGTTAATAAATCAAGACTAAAAATGGCCCTCTGAAACAATTTCTTCCATTGTTCAACTAGACGTTGTCTATGAAATAGACAATCTTATATACTATTCTTAATCATAACAAAAGCCCAACTATCTTCCTAAGAATAAACTTGGTAACTCCATCTTCTATTTACAGTATCCTTGGAAAGCAACAAATACTACCAGATGAAAATACAGGAACACATTAACAACAGAATGACAGATTTTAGCAATATAGACAAAGGATAGAATAAAGGGAAATGGATGGAGTTAAAAGTGAAAACAGACTTGTAGGAAAAAACTGGCAAATGGCCCCTAAAAATGACTTAGAAACCTAAAACTGGCTCAACAGGGGATCAACCTCATTCTTCTGGGTTACAGTTCCTAAATTAGGTTACTATCAGCCTGTGCCACATCAGTCACAAAAGTAAAATCAGCAATGAAACATCCTAAAAGGGGAAAACAGGAGTACTTGAAAGAAAAATAGTAAGACACAGGTACTATTAAGGCAGAAATGGAAAAAAAAAAAAAAGGCAGGAGAGACCTGGGATGGAGTGGGACAGAGAAGGAGGGAGGAGGAATAAATAACATTAAGGACTTCTGAAAATTTAACATCTATGTATATATACAAACATATACAAAGAGTTTAATAGAAGTCACATCGATTGGGGTGGTAATGTGCCCCACCCACAATGGACTACCATGGACTACCTAACAGAAACCTCAGTTCCAGGTACTCCTTTAGAGCTGTAGTTCAGGGGAGTTCAAGAGACATACCACCTAACCCTATCCCCTCCCCCCAGTGCCACAAAAGCAAAAAAATAAGCCACTGCCCTTGGTTGCTTCCCTGAATTTGCAGCTAAGATACTACTTGAAGAAATCACACACTTTAGACAAAAAAAACTAGGAGGAATCAAGCTGGAACTGACCTGGAAGCCTCCTCTCTGGAGACTTCTCAAAGTACTAGAAAGTACTACCAAGCTTCCAAGGAAGGAGCAAAACAACCAATAATTCTACACAGCTGTGACATCTATAATCCACAACAATGATCAACATGAGAAGAGATCCCTAAAGGTACAAGAGTAGCACTTGTATCTTGGTCAACAGCTGTCTAATTCGACTTAAGGCCTGCTCAACAGGAGTGAAATCATGCCTTATACTAGAAACCTCCCCGTACCTAGAGACTCTGTGGACTCTCAAAGAATCTATTATTGCCACTCTCTTAAACTACCATTTTCTCTAACCATATTCTAAATACCTATTCTTGAACTCACAGATAAGTGTAGCTCTCACCATCATCAAAGATGGATCTTTTTGCAGCAGAGACTATTACAAAATATTTCAACTGATCAAAATGAAGAGAACCAACTGTGGGTACCTAGTTCCAATGGATGCAATCAGCAACACAACTCTTACACTTAAGGCTCAGAGAATACAGAGAAAGAGGGGACAGAAAGATTGATTCTAAGAGCCAATGGACCAAGATGTCTGCTGCATAGTGTCTTCTATATTTGACAGAGAAGTTTCAACCAGGAAATATCAAAAATATGGCTGCCTAAACAAGATCAGCATAATGAAAACAGTAGGTCACGTGCCAACCTCGATGGGGAAATTTTGAAAGGCCCTAGCCCTAAGATGAAAAGCAGACAACAGTTGTTGAGAGAGGAAGTATCACTCTTCCCCAGGAATGAGTTCCCTGAAAGATTCTCTAATCCACGAATACATAAACATATGAGCAACACTAGATTAACTCAACAGATTGTATTTATAAATTTATACAGCATAGATATATAATAATAAAAGATAAAAGGCAAGGAAACTAAAAGGAGAGGAGAACATGAGAAAAGTTAAACAGGAGAGGAAATGTCATTACAGTACTCATGTATAAAATCCTAAAAACAAAGACAAATAAATAAATCATGCTAATGAAAAAAATAAAAAACAAGTTCAGTGACTATCACAAAGCTATCTAAACTGCAAAACAACAGCACCTTCTGTCTATATTTCATTCACTACCATTCCCCCACCAAAAGATCACCAAGTTCAGAAATAGTACAACTATTTGGATACTAAGATGTAATAAAATGAAATAAAGCATTTTAAAATGTTTTTCAATTATAGAAAGTTTAGTCTACACAAGCTTACAGTCATCTTTAGTTTTGTAAAAAAAAAAAAAAAAATAGTAATATTTTCACAATGCTGTAACATTTTTAAATGTCTCTAGTTTAAAAAGGAATGAACAGATGGCTCCAGAGGCCCTGAGTTCAATTCCCAGCACCCACATGGTGATTCATGGCCATCTATAAAGGGATCTGATGCCCTCTTCTGGCATGCCGGTATACATGCAGCAGAGCACTCATATACATTAAATTAAAAATAAATAAATAAATAAATCTTAATGTAGATAGATAGATAAAAATTAAAAGAAAAAAAAAAAAAACAGTCCTTGGGAAGCTGCAGCAAATAGATCCTGAGTTCAAGGTCAGCCTAAGCTAAATAGCAAACTTCATTCAAAAGGACAAGACAGGCTGAAGATATGGCTCAGCAGTTAAAAGTACTTGTTCCTTTTGCAGAGAAACCCCAGTTCAGTTCCTTGCACTTATATAGTGAGAAACAACCACTAGCTCTGGAGGATTCAATGCCCTCTTCTGGCCTTCCAGGACACTGTACATGTGTAGTGTGCAAACACACATGCAGGCAAAACACCCTTATACGCAAAATAAAACAAGCAATTTTTTTCAAAGAAAGAAAGAAAAGAACCTGGAAAAAATGTCTCAGTGGTTAAAAGAATTATCATATGGCTCTTAAAGAGAAACCAGTCCAGTTTCCAGTGCCTATATCAGGCAATTCACAACTACATAAACTCCAGCTCCAGGATATCAAACACCCTCTTGTGGCGTTTAGGGCACTGCATGCATGTGCACAAACCTATACACAGATACATATACACGTAATTAAGAATAAAAATATGGTACTAGAGATGGCTCACTCAGTCATGAAGAACACTAGTTGCTCTTACAAAGAACCCATGTCCAGTTCCTAGCACCCACATGGGAGATCATAACCATCTGTTAACTGCAATTCCAGGAATCAATGTCTTCTGACCTCTGCAGACACATCTGTGTACACAAACATACACTCATACACATAAAATAAAAATTTAAACTTAAAAAAATAAATAATTTTTTCTCAAAGTGAGAAGGGCTTAAGAGTTGACACAAGGTCAAGAGTACATGTTATTCTTCCAGAGGACCTAAGTTTAATTCCCAACACCCACATAGCAGCTCACAACCATCTGTAACTCCAATCCCAGGGGATCCAATGTCCTACTCTGACCTCTAATAAGACCAGGAACACACATGATACACAAATGCAGGTAAAGTACTCATCCACAAAATAAAAGTATTTTGTACACGACAGAAAAGAACTCTATAAAGTAGAAAGTTGTGTTGTGCACTCCAAAATAGTGATTACTTAAACTACTTTGTGAGAAACCTTCCAAAACAGTCAAGAATCTTTTAAGCTTGTTAGGCAAACTCATTTAAGAACCCACAGAAAAGTGTGTATTACTATGAAGATCACAAGGTATAGATCATCCTTTGAAGATCTGAAAAAGCTAAAACTTGAGTTTTAGATTATTTTCCTAAAACAAATTAAAAGGCAACTTGTTGCTATCTAAATTGAGAAACCGTATCTCCAAGAAAGAATTCCTATCCTTTTAAGAGCCTTGTAATCTGTTAAACTGACCTTTATCACAAACATTCAGAGTACCTGACACTTTGTTTCTGTCAGTTATCCTTATACTAATCATAACCCACTTAAAGAGCTTTCAAGTTTAACAAAATGATACCTATATTACCTTGATGTTTCCTACACTGACCAGTTGAGCTTGATGTGCATTCAAATATTACTGTCAAATATTACTGTCATAACTTACAAACCAATATAGAAAGCTTATGCAATTATATACCAAGTTTCAGTATGAATACATGACTGTCAATTATGCATTCATTAAATAAACGCCATTAAATAGTCTGCAAATAATTACAGGTAGGCTGTAAATAGCCCAACCATCACTTCAATTCTTGGACAATGTAGTGGGTAGCTTTTTACCATAAATTAGCTCTCTGGATACCACATTTTAAAGATATTAATAATGCACAGTATTATCAGTCATTAACATCAATTTCAAAGAACTTAAAGTATCACAAATGAGTTTCAAAACAAAAATGAACAAAAACCCTTTCAAATATGCAGAATATTGGTAATATATAAACAAAACTAAATGTTGCATGATCTAAGTGAGAAAAAGATTAACTCTACATCCTGCCAAACAATAAAACTTAAGCATGTGACACCATCATTCTATTCAAATCACAGAAATTTACATCTGAACCAGTTTTTAAAAACCTAAACCATGTAAAGAGAGTCAATGTTGCCTTTTGTAACAGAATCTACAGAAATCCTATTCAATGAAAAGAAAATGGGAAACAAAATTACCCATCATGATGGCTTACTCTGAGGTTGAATCAGAAAGATCAACTACCAGCCACCTGGGACCAGTGTGAGACCCTGTTCAAACAAACAAAACAAGTGCCTACATATGTATTGCTGCAGCTTTATTCTGTGACAGACATATGAACATGTTCTGTAATCTCTTACTATAATTTTGTTACAAGGAACATATCTAATTTTTTTTAGCAAACAACATATTAACTGCATAAAACTTTCTCCAAGCAATTGTGACTATAATTGTTTATAAGGTAATTTTCCAAACTAAGAAACACATTTTTAAAAAAATCCATCAAATAAAATCTAATTTTCAAGCACAAGGCATATGTATTTCTTCAGCATGTTGTGTAGGGGTTGGGGGAGGTGAGGGAGTTAGTTGTTGAAGGGATCAAAACTCAAGTCCTCAGGCTTGCCTACAAGTGCCTTTTCTTGATGAGTCATCTTGCTAGTCCTCATGCTACTATTTCTTTTCTTTTTTTTTTCTATTGGAAATTTTATTTACATTTCAGATGTTCTCCCCTTACCCCATTTTCCCCCCTCCCTCCCAGAAACTCCCTATCCCTTCCCCCTCCTCTTGCCTCTATGATGGTGTACCCCTACCTACCTACCTCCCCCCCAGTATCTTACCTCTTTTTCCGACAGAAACACTAAAGTTCTTCAGCACTGAAAATGGAGACCCTCTTTAAGTCCTTATAAACAGCACACATTCGTTTTCACACATCACCAATAATCCAAATATTGTAACACAAACAAGCCACCTCTAAAAATGACCTAATGATGTCCTTATGTATGCAAAACCAAGTAAAAGAAGTGCTTTGGTGGAGCTTAAGCTACTTTCAGTATGCTTCCCCCAAATCAAAATGCCAAGTATTTCCATAGTATCACTTTAAAAAAATATCAATTTTTCAAATAATGAAAAAATTGTAATTCCTAAGTATTTTATAAAATCTTTCTATTAAAAGAACTATCAAAAAAAAGAAATCCAATCAGAATACTTAAGACAAACTTAACAGGAAGATTATTTAAAACAAACAACTATAGGGCTCGAGATGTGACTCAGCCAGTAATCACTTACTGCCAAATCTGACCAGCTGGGTTCAATCCCTGTGACATAGGGGACAGCAAGAATAAGGAGTTCTCTTACTTTCCACTGATGCTTGCTAGTATGCCTGCTCTTGTCTGCTCGATCGCTCGCTCTTGCTTGTAAATTCATTCATATTCTCTCTCTCTTTCTGTCTCTCTCTCTCTGTCTCTCTCTCACACACACACACACACACACACACTCTCACCCCCACCTCCCTCACACACAAAATGTGACAAGAAAAAAAAAAAACCTATGTATTTCATTTTAAAAATTGATCTTTAATTGTGCATTTCTCTGTGTGTGTGCCTATGTGCAGATAGTTATGTGCAGACAACCATAGAGGTCAGAAATAGATCAGCGCCCCTGAAGCTAGAGTGCTAATAAAGCTGTTGTATGCCTCCCAGTGTTGGTGCTGGGAACCAAACTCTGGTCCTCTACAAGACCAGTACTGGCTCTTAACTGCTGAGCCATCTCTCTAGCTCTACAGCTATGTGTTTCAATGATATATTACCTTCCCCTCACACAGAGACAAGATACCCCAGATTGACAGAGCAACTTTCCTCAGGCCTCTACCGTATTATTACTCTAATGATACTACATACTACTATCTTATTTATACATTTTTACCTTCCTTCTCTCTAATTCAAATCCTTATGTAATTAAAAAATATACCCCCAAAAGTTTTCAAATTTGTATTAAGTAATCATCATAGTTAATTTCTGCTAAAAAAGGTTTCACTTAATTATTTCTCAGCAATTCCAATGTAATTAGGAAAACAAAAATAATGAAATGGAGAGATGGCTCAGTGGTTAAGAGAACTGGCTGCTCTTCTAGAGAATTCAGGTTCAATTCCAAGCACCCACAAGAACAATTCAAAACTGGCTGTAACTCCAGTTCTAAGGGATCAGATCAGAAGCTTTTCTGGCCTCCTCAGTCACCAAGTGGTACACAGATATACATCCAGGCAAAACACCTATAGATATAAAATAAATAATAATAATAAAAATACGGCTTGGCATTAAGAGAAAACTGTAAAAGATCATGCTATATTACAAGAATTCTAAAGTAAGCTCTAGTTCCTTTACAGCCTTATTTAAGGTATTATTACAATACTGTATTACTATTTTCTTGAAATTCAAAACACCCTATTATATATCGAGTGACAATCCTGCAAGCAAACCTTTCAATGACTCTTACATAATGGAATCTTACAAAAGTATGCAGAGTCCAGAAAAAAACATCTGAAATACAGCAGCGTCGCACACATTAAGGGACAAATAAAAAATACCTATGGAATGGTTTTAGTTTCCCAAAACGTTAGACTTGTTTATAAATGTGCACTGTAAAACTTTAAAGACAGAGTAAAACACAAGGGAAAGAAATTTTTCTCAGGACAAGTAGGAATGACTAAATTTCTGCAAGAGAGGTGAAATATGTTTGGCACAGACTAAATTTTTCTGGGAATAACAGAACAAAATTCATAACTAAAAAGGAATCCTAGAAATTGTTCTATTCTATTATGTGTTCAGTAAAACTGCCTGAACCCACTATACCATAGAGAAAAGCCAATACTTTTTTAAAAGAATTACATAGGAAATAATTCTGAAAGCAACATAACATTCCACTCCCCAAGCTTCATACCCAAACATACTGATTCTCAGGACAATTAGAGGATGGATAAAACTGAATAATTTATCACTTCATTCCAAGGACTATATAATTCAGTCATTCTACTCAGAATTCAATTTAAACAAAAGACATAAGGTTTTATTTTATCAAGCATAAATTTATATTACACATTTTACTGAAATGTTCAGGCTAATAAGGACATAATCAAGATCCATGTAGGTGTTCAAAGTACAGAATATAAAATGTTTTAGCATTGAAGCTGTTGAGCTCTGATCTACGGAGCTAGACCCTAAGAAGCCAGAACTAACGAAGATTTTTTTTAATCAATATACCACCCGACATTTATAAAGTCATAATTCTTCCCCCAAACAAAATGAAGCTTCACAATTTTTTTCATGTTTAAGATGTGACTGTATTCAAATATAAGAAAAAATAAAATAATGCACATGTAGAAAATTTTGAAAATGCTCAATTTTTAAAATATGAACTCAGTTGATATTAACTGTAGGTTTCACTATTATGATATAATATCCAATGTTAAGCACCACCCACTGTGATTCTGATTACAAGCATTCTAAGATATAAAATTATGAACTAGCACTTTACACATGCACTTAAAACAAATCCCACTTATTTCTTCATCACTGTAACCAAAAGGAATAAATTTAGCCTAAGTTTCCAAATGAATTATCCCTGCAAGCAACTTTATTAACTCAATGTAAACTAGCAATGTTTACTCCAAAATAAAATGGCCCTTAAATTCAAACACTATATATATCTTTGGAATGACAACTTCACCATAATCTAATCTTTGTACATAAAATACTTTAAATAGGTTGGGGAAAAATCTTATAAAGGGGGGGAGGGGGAACAACTATTGATATTTATATAATTCCAGAGCTAGTCACTGAACATTTTTCTATCAATAATTTTAATGAAAGCTAATTCATACCCTCACTGTCGAAGTTCAATTCAAATTTTCTTACCATTCAAAGAAAATGGACCTATTGAAAAAGATTATGACTGTTTTGCCTTCTAGTCATTGTCTGCAATAACCAGTTCTTATATTTTGATACTTTAAAATAAAAACATAATTGTGATCACAGATAAAAAAAAAAAAAATTAATCCCGACAAAACAAAATACATTCAAAAAGTAAGGATCAAAATAATCAACTTTTTTAAAAGCTGTGAAGCTTTAGTCGTCTTTCTTAAAGTTCTCAATTGCAACAATAGAGCTAACTGTGTCAAATCAAACCTACAGATTTCGGCCAAAAAAGAAAATGTCTAATGAATGCAACATCTATCATACACACTCCAAGTTTCAGAGTCCCAATTAAAAAAAAAAAAAGCCTCTTCATACCATTCCAATCACATTTTGGTCAGGAAATATAGACTGAAGCAGACAGACTAAGACTCCTGCCTTTGTTCAATAGCTTACGATGGGTAACTAAATGTGCTACAGGTTGATAAGCATTTACCAGGCTTATGCACGCTATTTCAAAGCTAGAGAAGGGAACAAAAATTCTACATGCAAATAATCTGTGATCATTTTTATTAACTACCAAGCTACACACTCCAAAGGAGACGCCTATTCTTCTTTGATACTATTTATTTCCATGTTTACCTCTCCTTCTCCCCCCCCAAAATGCCCCCCCTTCACTTTCTCCTCCCACCCTGTCCCGCCATCTTGGGCCGACAGAAGCAGCCATTACTTAACTAAATGACAGTACCAACAACTTTGCACACAAATAAGCAAGAGAATACATCTCGAATCCCCCCAACTGCCCCTGACAGACTCACAGGAAACGAAGCTCCAGAAAACGAACTCATACAACTGTGGTAGATCTATGGCAGAAAGACTCAAAAAGTAAACAAGTCACCTAACTTCAGGTAAAGCACACTCCGATTGAGATACACGTCAACAACCCCATGCAAACTCTTTACCGACCTCAACTACGTGCAACTTCCCCTTCACTGAGCAGAGACAAGAAGTCATCCTGAAATGTTTGGTTAACAGCAGACACAAGGAACAGCCTGCCTAAACTGCCTTAAAAAGCAGGGGAGATAATAAGCGGGGGATTTAAGGGAATCTGCACCCGTTTACGAACTAATGACCCCCCATAGGCACCCCGGAGATCATCGGCCTAGCCCCCAAGGGCGGCAAAATCGGAGGCAAAATCAGCTTGGCCCCAAATGCGCTGCTGCCTCTGTTCTCTGCCTCCAGGAGAAGTAATCTCTCAAGAGAGCAAGCGAGGTACCAGGGGGTGGAGGGGAGCGCAGTAGCAGGAAATAGTTTTCCGGAAGCCCCTCGGCCGTCGATCGAGGCCACAATGAGTGGTGACCCGGCCCCGGGCGCTCGGGCGCCCGGGCGAGCGCGTCTCTGGCCCGAGAGACGGTGTCCGCGCTCCGGCCCGCGGCTGCCTTACCTTGCCCAGCAGGCCCTTCATCCTGGCGCCATCTTCATGAAACCTCACAAACCCGAAAAGGCGGCTGCGGAGAAAGACACACGCGGCTCGTTAGTGCTCCGGCAACGCCGCCGACCCGTCCATGCCAAAGCCTGAGGCCCCGGCGTCAGCGGCGCCGAGAGCGCCAAGCCGAGGTGCCCGCCCCACCGCCGCTACAGGCGAGCCGCACTCCGGCCTCCTCTGAGAGCGGCGCCTGTCTGTCCCGAGCCGCCCCGGCTGTTGCTCGCTCCCCGTACCTGTCCAGTCCGCCGAGCGCCTCCCTTTCCTCGGCTGTCAGGCTGGGGGACGCCTCCTCGCTCTCGCCGCTCGCTTTTCCCGCCGCCATTTTCTTTTCCTCATCACCGAAAGCGGCGGCGGCGGCGGCGGCGGTAGCGAGCGACACTCCGCAGGATTTCATGGAAACGCAGCGAATTCACAACTCAAACGCCGACACCCCCCTCCCCGGGCCGGAGCCCGCAAGAACGCCTCCAATCTCCGCACGGGACCGGCACACCAACTTTATCTCTGCCTCCTCCTCTGCCGCGACAGGCGGCGGCGAAAAATCCTAACGCGGTAGTGGTGAAGGCAGCAGCAGCAACTGGGTCGGGAGCGACGACAGCTCGGCTGTAGGGTCACATCGCGGGGATGGGAAGGGGGCAGCCACAGGCGGGGACGGCGGGAATGGCCGGAGCGCGCGAGGAGCGGGAGCTCTGGTGGGATTCGTAGGAGACACAAACTTCCCCGGCACCAGCACAAAGTTGTTGTAATTGTGTCACACAGCGAACCCCACGCCGCTGCCGTGACCCCCCCTCCCTGCCCGGCCGGCGCAGCCAATCGGAGCAGTCCTCTCACCTCACGTGACCTTTGTTGACTCGCGTCAGTCGTGGCTCCACTCAACTTGCTAGCTGCTTTAGCACCGCCCACCGAGGCAGGCACAGACCCGGGAGCGGGATGCTCGCCAGTTCTGGTCGGTGGTTGGCTGATGGGCGCGTCTGTCCTGAGTAGGGTTGTCACCGAGTGGGAGCAGCGGGTTAGGTTGTGCTATTTAAATACACGGGCAGAGAATGGAGGGTCCCGGCCGTGTCCCTTCGGGAGCCGTGGTGGGATCGGGAGGGGGAGGGGAACGCTGGAGCAGGGCGAGGTCCGGCACCGCCCGCGGCGGGCGCCACGGAGGACGCCAAGGACGGCCTCTGGCCTTCCGGAAGCCCTAGGGTAGGCCAAGACTGTGATTTCGGTGGTCCGGCCCGCGTTCGCGCACTCCGGGAATATCGATCCCCACACGGCCGGACACCAGCTGAGTCGCGGGGAGGGAACACTCGGTCCCAGACCTCTGTCCTCGGCAGAAGGCGCACTCTTTGCCCCTGCTGGAAATAATAATCTCTACGAGGAGTGCGCCTGAGAAGCAGCAGCCGGCCCCATAGCCCGCAGCCCGGGCGCCGCCCTAGACAAGGCCGCACGGGCAGTCCGAAGCACCGTACCCTCAGTGAAGGGGAAAAGGTCCCCTGACCCCCGCCCAAACACCCCAGGCAGGAAGGAGTGAAGAGTCGCCTGTGGGGGGGGTCTGGCGCGCTGGCTCTGGCACCCCGCCACCAAAGGTCTGTCTGTTGGCAGGACCTTAGGGCCAGATATTCCTGCTGCTTGCATATACCCTGCGCCCTAGCAGTAACTCGTTATACTGTAAGGAAAAAAAAAAAAAAAAAGTGAAATTTGTCGAGAGGGATTTCAGAATGTTGGGTTCTGTTGCTGTCATCTCAGTGGGTCCTCCATGGAAGAGTAGGAGCTGTATGTGAACTAGCCTTAAGAGAAATAGAATCCTCAACACATCTTCCTGCCCAGAAAAGCCTTTTTCTGCTTCCCTTACATAGGAAACCCTTAGCAGTAACATTTGTTTGTTCTGTCCCTCAGGTGCAAATAAGTCTGGCGTTTGATCCATAGTATAATCAGGAGATAGACCAAACCTTTCATCGACTATTTTGGAAAGACATATAACGTGATATATCTGGTCACACCTCCAGTCTTTGGGGATAGGAAATATTGTCAATAAATGGACTGTATGAAGAAAAGTTCCCTTTACAAACCGAGTTTTATATGTTTTATATAAGTTTACACCTGTAATCAATATATATTTAAATTTAGATTTCAGAATATGCACGTGCTGAGTCAGTAAATCCTAGCTGCATTCAATGAGAGACTATAAAAATCCCAACTAATTTTGCAGACAGACAGAGCTTTAAATTGTTGCCTGGAGACTAGAAACTAGATGAATAAACTCTAGTTTTATAGGGATTATATTTTGTGTTTAATTACACTTTTAAAAAACATGTTCTTTGGTGTTCTATTTTACTTGAATGAATAAGTACAGGGTACTGAATATTTTCTATAGCTAAATTAACATACAAATTAAGTGTCACAAATGGTGACCTTCAAAACCTGGGAGGCTTTTGGCCCCATTACCACATGGACACTTGCACAAACAGAAATCAAATCTGTCAGTATTTGGCCACCTCCCCAAAGTTACTGGTTCCTGATTCAGTCCCTTTCCACGAATGATATAAGACAACCCTTGTCTCAGTGCCTTCCTGCCCTCCAGTGATAAGGTTAGAGTTTTAGAGATAAAGTGATAAGGAGGGGTTGAAGTCTAGCTAGCACAGCTGGTTTCTGATCCTTTGTACAAGCCCTGTGACCTCCAAAGCTGTTGTTTTTGATGTGGGGAAATTCTAGTTTGTTGGTGCACAGGTTTTATGAGACAGGGTCTTGCTGTGTAGCCAAGGCTGGCATCTGTGTTCTCCTGCCTCCGACTCCTCAGTTCTGGAATAATAGACATGTACCACCATGCCTGGCCAAACCAGGCCAACTACAAACTACAAGGATTTATCCTCTATCAAAGATGAGGCAGTTTTCATATAATAAGTCTTACATGTCTATGTAATTTTGGGCATTTACATAGTTTATCATCTGTCAAATGTATGTAAAATTAGTGTGGAGCCTTTCTCATTCACTGTGAAGAACAATAATGCAATTTTAAATTTACAACATATAAAAATGGAAAATTTTTGTTTTATAATAATTATTACTATAGCAGGGCAGTGGTGGCACACGCCTTTAATCCCAGCACTTGGGAGGCAGAGGCAGGTGGATCTATGAGTCCGAGGCCAGCCTGATCTACAGAGTGAGTTCCAGGACAGCCAGGGCTATACAGAGAAACCCTGTCTCAAAAAAAAAAAAAAAAAAATGACTATGAAAAACAAAGCTGGGCTGATTTAGCTCACTTGGTAGAGTGCTGGGTTGACAGTCATGCTAGGCTACAAATGAGGGCATTAAAATGTAGAAGGCAGAGGAGTATCACAATAGGAACCGGGTCTGTGTTACATCATACAAATCTAATTGCTACCACTTGATAGTGGGGCAACCAACCTTGGTCCCTCAAAATATCTGCCAGAGTCCAAAACTGATTCCTGAAAGTTTTCTTCTAACCTCCACAGACTTACTATGACATACACATGCCTATACACACACACACACACACACACAAATAAGTATAAAAAAATTTACCAGAGCACTTAATGACATTATTTTATAGATTAGATGCTGTGGTCAGCATGGGAGCTCACAGTTTTAATCCCAGCAAATCAAGAAGCAGGGGCAGATGGATCTCTGAGTCTGAGATCAGCCTAGGCTACACAAAGGAACCCTGTCTTGAAAAACAAACAAACACAGACACACACGATTTAAAAAAATGAAACATTAGATATTATAAAATACTAGATATATAATACAGAATTCAAAACCTTATTAAGACACAGGATGTGATTAGTATACTCAGGGCCTTTTAATCTCCAGCATTAAATAAAAAAGTAAAATTTATAATTTTGATATTTGAGATATTTTCTTGCTTACATATATGGGGTCTAAATTGTCACTATATTACACTAAGAGTCACTTCCTCCTATCCTTTACCCTCCCCGTAAGGCCTACCACAGAAAGCCTAATTCATTTCTTGTTTAGGTATATAACCACAGCATTGGTATACCTCTCATTTATTCAAAAAAGAAACATTCTACCAAGTCTAGATTTTTTTTATAGTTCTAACAACACAATAGAAGCTGGAGAAAAATTAATCTCATAAAACTGCACAGGTAAATCAGTATTTTAAAACTATATAAAACTCAGTTTATGGACTACTTCATGAGTAATTTGAAGCAATACTACACATAGTGTAAGTTCCATCAATATCAAACCAGTTACAAGAGAATAAATTGAACATATTTTAAACAACTAAATACTTCACCTGAAGCAGTTGGAAAAACAGTTAATTTTTAATGTTAGTACCATAGAACCTATACACATGATAGAAACTCACATTAACAGGTATGTTTCATCTAGTCTAAATAGAGCTATGTTTGCTTCTAATCCCAGCATTTGGGAGCCAGAGATGATGGTATGGTCATTAGTTAAAGGTCAGCCTGGGGTACATAAGATCCTGTCCCCAAAAAAACTTATAACAAAAAACTAGTCATTTAAGTCAAAATCAAAAAAAGAGTTCAAAGAATTTCAATAATTCTTCCCATAATAATCATAAAGATTACCCAAAGGTGACATTGCTCAGTGAGCAAAAGAGCTTGATACCACTTGAGTGATCCCTGGAACTCACAGACATGAGAGAACCAACTCCTTGAAGTTGTCCTCTGACTTATACATACAGACATAATAAGTGAATAAACATATATAAAACAGTATTTTCTAGAAAAGATTATCCAACAGCTGGCAGAATGAAAAATGGGCTAAAGTTATACTGAGATAAGGAGCCACTATAAATCTTCACGTGTAAGAATGGATTGGGAACTTCTGCTTTACTTAGTGTACACCCCGCCCAGCATTTATGAGGGGTCATTCACCCTCCCCTGAATTGGTGTCAAAGGAGATCTAATGTGGAGTCAAGATTTTCACTACTTCTACCACCCCCAGTTTGTCAGTGGATGCACTATGGGGACCAATAATTTATTTCTTATACCTCCCCACCAGATTGCTATAATTGGAGGCCAAATTCCATCCTCATGAAGCAATGACCAGAAGATGCTGCCTCTCCAATCAGTGTCATTAAAAATTGGGGAACCAACTTCTACTAACATAGGGCATGAAGGAGGCAGGGCCTCTACCCAATACTAGAGCAAGTAGAGCATCCCTATAAAATGAAAGATTTACACAAGATCTGTAGTCACAAAAGGTTCAGGTTTCAATTTTTTAAACTCAGGTTAATCTTAAGTGAGAAAAGATAAGCAATAAATGGCAAACAGTAAGACAGCTTGGATATTTGAATTATCTAACAAAGATTTTGAAGCAGTCATTATAAAATTTTTCAATAAGCTATTATAAACCCACTTGAAATAATGAAAAACTAGAAAGTATCAGCAGAGAAAGAAGAAGCTTCAGAGAAAAAAAAAAATCATAATTCTTTTTTCACCCTGCTAAAACAGGGAACACACTGAATTGGGGATGGACTAGGTGTCCCATAATTTATATTTATGCAAAATAAAGGAGCATACATTTAGTCTGAAACAGAAAAATAATCCCACACAAATTGACAATCCAGCAAAGGCTAGGAAAACTTTGTTTTTTTTGAGATAGAGTCTCACTGTGTCCCAAGCTAGCCACAACCTCTAAGTCCTCTTGCTGAGGATCTCTAGATCTGGGATTATAGGCTAATGTTAAACCCCAGAAGATGTGCTGTTGGAAAGGAAAATGTCCCAGAGCCAAAGACCTATCCTTATGTGGCTGCAGGGTCAAGTGGGAGACAGTAACGGTCCCACCACAGTATCAAATGGGAATCTTTTTTTTTTAATTTTTTTATTATATCATATTTTTATTTTTTGATTTTCTTCTTTCTTTTTTAATTTATTTAGTTATTTAAATCACATCATAATTTACTTATTTACACAGAGGTTATAAACACAAAAAGGCAGGATGTAGGGAAGGGAATGGCACAGGAGCATTGGTGTTCAGGGGGAGTACAGATACCTTTCAGAACAGGGTATCAGCTGGGTGTAGGTTCAGGGGACAGGTCACTATGACTCTGCCTATGATTCACTTGCCCTTATCTAAGTTGGTACTGTCCACCAAGGCTGCCTATTTATAAGACCTGTGACTACTTGAACTGGTAAATTTCCACAGAAGCTGCCTGTTTACAATAGCTTATAGCCTGCTGTTTCAGTGTTTTTCCACAGAGACCCAGGACTTCGTGTTAGCATGCATGTATGTCAGGCCTATTGCTGATTTTAGGCCCATGGCTGATTTTAGGCCTTTAGTGTATATGCAGGGCTGCCCCTGACATCTCCTCCCTTCTCTAAGTATAGAAGGGCCGTGGCGATTCTATTCTTGCGAAGGCGGGGATAGAGGCCTGACCTCCAATAATTGAAGGGGACCTTGTAATGGCTCCAGTCCTCCTGTCGTTGTCCAGTGAGGCATGAGGGCCATACCCATCCTGATGTCTTTTTCCTAGAGAGGGGATACTTTTGACATCAACCCCTATGCAGTCAGGCTTGTCCCTCAGGGAACCCAGATAGATATTTTTAACTTTAATTTATATTAAATGGGAGTCTTTTTAATGTAACCTTTTTTTTTTTTAAATCAGTGTATGAGCTCAATGTCATAATGGAGGGAAAGATATGTGGAGGCAAAAGAAAAATACAAGTGAATGGGCAATAAAACTTCCAAAATTAGTATGTTCTTGTCTTGAAGCTACACTTTCTTTGAGAATTGTATAAATAAATGTTATAGTATAATACAAAGCATTATGGGGTTTGTTCAAATTCCAGTAGGATCTCATAGAAGAAACATCTTTGTTAACCTAGATAAAGGAAGTCCCATGGTGAATGGAAATGAAAATGGTAGAAGCTGGGCTGTCAAGGAAAGGGTTGCATGTGGAGCAGAAACAGTTTCTTATCCATAAAAGTATAAACACCAAAAAATATGGAAATTATGATTAATTCAAAAAGTTGAGAATGAGGCCTTGGGTTCGGTAGTTAAGAACATTTGCTGTTCTTTCACAGGACCTGAGTTCAATTTCTGGCAGTCACACTGTGGCTCACAACCATCTGTGACTTCAGTTTCGGAAAATTCAAGGCATTTGTCTGGCCTCTGTCCCTTTACACATCTTATGCACAGGCAAAACACCTATATAAAATAAAATAGTAATAATTTTTAAAAGGAATTTTAAAAGAAGTATAGAATAGCTGTGACCAAGATAAGGAAAAATATAAATGAAGTTGGAAGATGAGGCAATACTGTGAGTCTACAGTGACAGGCTAAAGTATCACATGAAGAGTTATATGAAACTATTAAAGGAACTTATGCTAAGAAATAATAACCATCACCATAGAGTTATTGGTGGTTCTAGTGCTGTTACTTTAAACTGGAGGTTTTCTGGATAGGGTTTGTAGCTCAGTGATAGACTTACCCATGCTCAAGGTCCTCAGTTTAATCCCTCCTATTAGGCAGGATATTGGCTTTGGGAGGGACTGACCAACAGGCCCTGAAAGACAGTAGATAAAAACAATGAGTGAAGTAAAAAGAATATAAAAAAAAAATCAACATTGTCAAACTAAGCATTCATCATGTTACCAAAAAACAATGTGAACAATTAGAAATATTTATATAATATTTCATCACAGAAGATTTCTTCATGAAATTAACTAAACAAATTAATTCTGAGTGGCTCATTTTTTAACCAAATAAAGGAAAGTATATAGTTAAGTTGTGTTTGATTATAACAGCCAAAAAAAATATGTCCAGAAAAAAGAAACTTAGCTGAAGTGGAAACTTCTAGATTCTTTGGAAAGTTAGTTATGTCAAATGATGTTTTTCTGGAGCACACAGGTGAAAGGATGTCTTGCTAAAGCAGACACATGAAAGGAATGTTGATGAAGGAGTATAAATACGACCCCACAGACAGTGGGAGACAAGCACTGAGCCTTGGTTTGGTTTGCTCCACCTCGCTATTCTTCCCTAAAGACTGCATGTATCGGTTCACCTTACATAGCATTATTGACCTCAACTTGTGGTAATTGGGAGAAAACTTGCCTAAGAACTGCATGTGAGGTTCCTGTGACAGCTTGCCGCTTCCACGGCTTCACCTCAGGCTGGTTGGAGAGCCTTGCAGTTTCTTCAGGATTGAACTACAGCTGCCTGGTGTCTTCCTGCTGTCTGCCTGCCTAAACTGCTGAATCTTATTTGGTGTTTGCTACAGGACTGAACTGTTGACAAAGAAGATTGAGCTCGCCCCCAAAGAACTATTGCTGAACAGGTCCACTTCCCCCATATCCTAATAACTTTTCTCTTCCATTGCTTCTGCTGGGTGGTAGGCTATAGGAGAGGTTGAACCCTTAATAAAAGTAGGTTGCAAAAATGTATGCCTACACTTAGGACTAAAAAACTTTTATCAATGGTTAGTCAACCATGATGGTAGATACAGGTAGGCACATGTTAAGGAGGATAAGGAAGAGTTGTAAGCTTAACTTCAGCCTTGGTTAATCCTTTAAAAAGAAAATAATTTAAAAACAAAGCAATTGTAAGAATCTGTTCTCTGATCTTATGCCATCAAGTAAAACCTTCAGTACCAGGAATAAGTAACTTCTTTGTTGAGTCCCTAGCCTCAGGGATACCATAAACTCCCCCTCTCAAAGGCTATTGGTTAGTCTCCACAATCTTATGTTAAGTCCATATTGCTAAAGACACCATTGACTTAGGTCCTCAAACTTGGAAAACTAGAGCTGCGGCCTAGGGAGAAGCTTTACCTCTCCTGAGCAGCATTCCTGCTGTGGAAGGTGGAAGGTACTGTGTATGCTAGTAGAGGGGAAAAGTAATCATGAATATCACCAAGCCTCAAGCACTGCAACCTACAACAGAGACCTGCCTGCAAAGTATACTTTTACAATAATGGCATGAATGTTATGGAGTAACCAACCACTTTTTTTTTTTTTTAAGGCCCACTCTATTATATGGAACCCATACCTGACACTGCTAAAGTGCTCAAGAACCTGTGGCTATGTAACAATCGAATACTACTATTATTCTGCTAAAGGAAGAAAGCAATAAAATTACTTTTAATGAGATAACACTATACCCATAGATCAGTGCACCACTCAGCCCGCATCAGAGATAGTTCTTCTTTCAGTAGATGTATGTCTCTAAAACACAGACCCACAGCTGGACAGTGTTCAGAGAGTCTTTCAAAGAAACACTTTGGAGCATTCAGCTTTTTGTGGTATGTCCTCATCAAATCCCTTTCTTCAAGGATCAGGGATCTATGTAAAAGGGAAGGCAGAAAGATTATAAGAGCAAGAAGTGATCAGTGGTTCCAAGGAAACAGTCTTCCAGACAAACCAGGACTGATAAGCATATGAACTCACGGAGACCGTAACAGCATACATAACCTGCAACAGCTTCAAACCAGAAAAAAATTTCTAGCACAAAGAAGGGCGATTGAACACAGAATCCTACCCATAATTAAGAAGCTATTTGTAATTGATACCTACAGAGAAATGAAAAATCAGGATTATTTCCCAATGGAGTATGTACAGGGAGGTAGGTGTTGTTTCCTTAATTGGTTCTTGATTGTGTCAATAAAAAAGGCTGAAGCAAGTTAATTGCTGGGCAAAAAGAAAAACGTGGAACTTACGGGTCCCAGGAAGAAAAGAAGGGATGCAGGGAGACAAGGGAAGATTCAGACCAGGCTTTGGGACAAGTTGGAAGCTGCAGTCATATAGATCTTGGGGCACCTAGGGTTTGTAGCCTCCCCAGCAGGTGGGGGGCCAAGGAGGCTCAAGGGAGCTAGTTGATAGGATAAGGGCAGGAAGTTCTTCACTTAGCCATTGAGTTATTTGGCTAGTTTTAAAATAATAAAACTGTCTGGTGTTTTCCAGCTGCAGAGCTGAGGTGAGCAGGAGGAGAAAGCGGGCAGCCGGGATGGTTGTTGGCGGCTTGGCAAAGCTAGCCAGAAGGGGATCAGGGAGTGATTGCAGCAACCAGGAAAAATGGCCAGGTGGCCATTGGCAGAGCTGAGTGAAACTGCCTGTGGATGACCTTGGAGTCTAGCTGAGAGCACAACCCTAGGAAGGTGGTAGAGTGTGTCATGCCCAGTTCTCAGGAACTCCAGAACTCCAGGAATTGCAAGTCCGATGTAAAAACAAAGAGAGACTTTATTTCTCCAGTCAGACTTGGATCGCAAGCCTTGCCATTGTGCAGGTTAGGGATGGGATGCCCACATCCAGGGGCTCAGAGTATATATACGCACATATCCAAAAGCAGGGATCTTCGAACTTTGGGGTTACATGATTGGGGGCGTGACAAGAGAAAGTCATCCTTTCAAACCTGATGTTTGTTCAGACAGTGGGGTGGAACTGTGCAGCTGAGAGGGAACCTTTCTGACCTGGGAAGTAACTTTATGGTGCTATCAGAACTAGTATATTTTTACAAACTGGACACAGCTGTCTGGGAACATTTAATTGTCCTTTTCTCCTGATCCAAGAGTGGGCCTCTTATCATTTCAAGGATGTTTGGTCCTTGTTCCCTTCAAAAGCAGGAGCCATCTGCACCGGAGAAATGTTGGTTATCTATCAAGGAGAGTGTCAGCCTCAGTGACACAGAGGCAAGGGTTTGTTGCTTTTTTTTTTTTTTTTTCTGACATTGATTGACAGGCACGGATGGGGATTTGAACTCCTGAGAGACTGACTGATGGCGCCTCCGACTCCAGAGCCCAGGGACTGCTGCGGGGAGCCACCGCTGGCCAGTATGTTGCTTTTTGTCCCAAAGCTGGCATCTGCCACCACCCCGTGGGGAGTTGTTAGGGGGGAGTGCCACCATGAAAAGGGGAATTGCAATATTCTGGCACCAGGCTGGGCCCTCTCTGTTTGCCCTCTCTAGAAGGCAGGAGGTGTGAATGCTGGGAAAGGGAGAAGGGGAGCTCTTAACTGTGCAAGCAGTGGGAGAGTGCAGAGGCAGGTTTCCTGCATCTATGTGTATTTTAAAATTACATACAACAGGAGTATCACTGGATATATCAACCATACCCCATCCACAGGTGTTGTTGGTCAACATAAAACTGACATCATCTTTTGTTTTTTTTTTCTTAATGGAGGGGGTTTACTTTGTTTTTGTTTTTAATTTCATTTCGATTTTTTATTTCTTTGGAGGGAGGGAGGAAGAGAGAGAGAACATGAAGTCAGATGGGTGGAGAAATAGAGACAATCTGGGAGCTGGGGAATGGAAAGCAACACGACCAAAATATGTTTTATGAAAAATTAATTAAAAAGAATGTTTTGTCTAAAAATGCCTGTTCAGTTTTTATGGATGAAACTCTACCCTTTACTTGATTGTATGGAATGTTATAATAGGACATAGTAATAGTGGTGATCTGATATAGAAATGATGGGGAGACAAAAATATACAAGTGAGATAAACTCAGTATTTTAATAAAGTGGAGAAAAACAAGGTAATTAACTCTGAGTAGTTTTTCTTGGAACATCATCAATTAATAAATATTACCGATACTACCTAAATGTTAAAAAGTCAATACCATGTTTGAAGGGCTTAAACGATTAGCTTTTGTGATTAATCCACATGAAACAGCTATAGGTGATAACAGCTTTAGAGAAGCTAAGAAACACTTTTCAGCCACAGCAGTCATCTTCCAGTAACTCAAATGATAGACAAAGAGTAGAAGCAGTCGCTAAATGTTCTCTAGACATTTTAAGAAATATGGACTTGTTTCTTTGGCCACATATATGTGAATCATACAAGAAGAATGATATTGTAGATATCAAGGGAATGGGCACCGTTTAAAAAGGAATGGCCCAGAAGTGTTACCACGGCAAACCTGGAAGAGTTTGCAAAGTCATTCAGCACGCTGTAGACATCAGTAAACAAACGAGTTAAAGGCAATATTCTTGTCGAGAGAACTAATATGTGGACTGAGCCTATTAAGCACTCTAAGACCTAGAGCAGCCTGAAATGGGTAAAGGAAAATGATAAGACAAAAGGAATCCAAAGAGAAAATATACCTGGGTTGAGCTGAAACACCAACCTGCGCTACTCAAAAAAAAGCATACTTTGTTACAACTAATACAAGGAACCTAAAAAAAAAAAAATCATCTCCCTGATTTCTTATATATAGACATTTAGGAAATTTTTATGGCACCCAAATAAACTATACATGTGAGCTTCCTTTCAAATATGAAGATGACAGAAATATACACTGTTACTTGAAGGATTGTGAAAGACAACACCGTCTTATAGATATTTTCTTTTCAAAATGTATTGTCAGTTTGTGTGTGTGTGTGTCTGTATGTCTGTTTGTCTGTCTGTACGCTAGAAGATAACTACATGGAATTTGTTCTCTCCTTCCATATTTATGTGTAATTCTGGGCTTGAACTCAAGTCACTTGGCTTACACAGCAAACACAATTACCTGGTAAGCCATCTCACCAATTCAGAAGACAACTCCTAAAAAATTAGTTTATAATCTAATGTAAGCAGCCAAAAGATTAAAAAAAAAAAAAAAAGCTCAAGAATGAAAATGATCATAGAACTCATGAAAAAATGCTGGGTGTAGTGATGTGTGCTTGTAATTCCAGCACTGAGGAGGTGGAGACAAGAGGATCCCTGAAGCTTGCTGGCCTGCCAGTCTAACCTAATTGGTAAGCTCCAGGTAAATGAAAGAGCCTTTCTCAAAGAAGGAAGATGGAATTCGTAAGGGTAACACATGAGGTTATCCTCCAGTCATCATACACATGTGCCTGGAAATGCATTTGCACCCCCCCACACACACACAGACACACATGAACATGCACAATCACACACACACATAAAGCAAGAATGAAGATGTCATGGAATGAGGCATTGTCATGCTGTGATGCTTAATCTTCACTGTCAACTTCATTAGATGGAGAATCAACTAGGAAATAATGCCTGGTCAGGTCTGTGAGAGTATTTCCAGAGATGTTTAATTGAGAAGAGAAGACACCTTTTAACTCTGGTTTACCAAAGGAGAAAGCAGTTGAATACCAGAAAACAAAAAGAAAACTAAAAAACAAAATACACACAGAGACACACAACAACAACAACAAAATCCCCCAAAACTGAGTACTTACTAAAGTAATGGACTTACTCTATGAAATCAGAAAGTAGAAAAATGTATCCCCTTTCCCTGGGTAGCTGCTTTCAACTAGAAAAATGGAATGCTTTCTAGAAGAAGAAGAAGAAGAAGAAGAAGAAGAAGAAGAAGAAGAAGAAGAAGAAGAAGAAGAAGAAGAGGAGGAGGAGGAGGAGGAGGAGGAGGAGGAGGAGGAGGAGGAGGAGGAGGAGGAGGAGGAGGAGGAGGAGAAGAAGGAAGAGAAGGAGGAGGAGGAGGAGGAGGAGGAGGAGGAGGAGGAGGAGGAGGAGGAGAAGGAAGAGAAGGAGGAGGAGGAGGAGGAGGAGGGAGGAGGAGGAGGAGGAGGAAGCAGCAGCCACTACCAACAAACTGAAAATAAAGACAACAGCAGAAATAAAGAAAGTTAATATAACATAGTTATGAAGAATAGTAATAAAATTGCATAATACATTAGAAACTAAAAATCAAAGATATTAGACAAATACAGAGCCAAAAAAAAGAAAAGGAATCAATAAGTTAGTAATTTTGGTCAAGCAAAAACCATTAACCACACAGGAAGTCCATTTTCTGTTAATAATTGTTGGGAGCTGACTTCTAGCAGAGAGCAGCTATCATCTTTACAGCCATCTCGAGCCATATACCCTGACAAGAGACTTATTTTCAACAGCCTACAACCAGCTGAGCACACTCTGATAAACATCTTGTTTTTCTCACATATCTTGTTTTGCTGCTTAGTGCCCCCAGCTGCTAGGTGCACGTGGTCTCCACACTGCAAGATACATGACTTAGTGCCTTCAGCTGTGCTTGTCCATGAGGGCAAGGCACGTGATAAAGGGTATAAATTCCCAGGATTTCCTTTCAATAAACGAGACTTGATCAGACTCTGTCTTGTCTCCATTCATCGCATCTCTCGCCCCTCCATCCCCACTCTCTCTCTTGCTAGACCCTGACCAGCGGACCAGAGCAGCAGCTCTGGGTGGGTACAAAGTGGCCCCCCGAACGTGGGGCAAAATGGGCCATTACAAAGTGGTGCCTCAACGTTGGAGCTCCAGTAAGCGGGATACAGTGAAGGACACCGTGGGAATTGGATGCGTGCATGCATCCTCACTCCTGCGCTGGAGAACCTGTTGACTGACCTGAATGGACCAGGTTGTTACAAAGTGGGTTAGGGTTAGCAGCAAGAACGAGAGACCCAGTGAGGGATGTTACTGGAAGAAGGGTCAACTGAAAATTCAGAAGTGAAACAGAGGTGATTGCCGAGGGAAACTGCTGCGGTGAGACCAGTAGGTCATAGTAATGATAATGGGGCAAGAAATAAGTCAGCCTGAACTCAACTCTCTGTTTTTGTTTTGTTGTTTACTGTTTACGTGTGTTAATTGTCTGCTTTTGTTTCACTGTTTAAATGCAGTCTTTCATGTCCAAAAGAAACACATAGAATCCAAAATATGACCAAAGGTTGAAGTAATCAATTTGTCAGAGCCAGATTGTGCTAATCTAGAGGAAGAGACAGCTAAATATTTGGATCCTGAATGGCCTTCTTCCCAAAGGCCCCCTCCTTATGCTCCTCCACCTCCAGATGCTCCCTCTATGGAAACGGTGGTTGTAGATTACAGAAAGGAGTTGCAGGACAAAATTTCTTTTCTTAAACAGCAGATAGAGTTAGAGAAAGAGTATCAGGACTTAATCAGTTGCAAAAATTAAGGACAGGGAAGATGTTTCGAGAGGGTGAAGCCAACTGCGAAAATCCCCCAGGTCCTGGCTTTCCTCAACCCAGAGTCCAAAGGCAGCCCCTGTCCTCTGGTTTTAGTTCAGCCACAGATCAGCCAGAGGAGGGAACGGCTGAGGTTTTCCCTGTATCAGAGACTAGGGATGCTCAAGGGTTTCATGGAGACATCACACAGGGTTTAATTTTCAATTTATTAAAGAATTAAAAAAATTCAGTGTTACAATACGGTGCCACTGCTCCCTTTACTCTTGCAATCTTAGAGTCTGTTGCAGAGGAGTGGCTGACTCCTGGTGATTGGAATAATCTAGTGAGAGCAATTCTTAGCGGTGGCGACCATCTTATTTGGAAATTAGAGTATCATGAGAATTGTAAAGAGACAGCTAGGAGAAACATTCAGGCAGGTAATGGTTGGTCCTTTGATGCCTTAGTAGGAGAAGGGCAATTTGCTTCTAGTGATAACCAGATGCAGTATGACCCAGGCTTATTTGCTCAAATTCAAAATGCAGCCATGAAGGCTTGGTGTAAACTCCCAGTAAAGGGAGACCCTGGTGCATCTTTAACAGCAGTCAGACAAGGGCCTGATGAAAGATTTCCCAACTTTGTTCATCAATTAATGACAACAGCAGGGAGGATTTTTGGTAATGCAGAGGCAGGTGTAGATTATGTGAAACAGCTTGCATATGAAAATGCCAATCCTGCCTGCCAAGCGGCCATTAGACCCTATAGGGAAAAGACAGACCTTACTGGGTATATCAGACTCTGTTCTGACATAGGGCCCTCCTACCAACAGGGCTTAGCTATGGCAGCTGCCATGCAAGGACAATCAGTAAGAAATTTTTTGGCAAGTAGAGACAAAAAGGCCTGTTTCAAATGTGGCAAGCCTGGACACTTTGCAAAAGATTGCAAGGCAGAAAATGAGTTAACCCAGAGACAGCCTAGAAAACAGCCTGGGCTATGCCCACTTTGCAAACGTGGAAGGCATTGGGCTAGTGAATGTAGGTCCAAGACAGATGCACAAGGAAATACCCTTTCCTATAATCAGAGAAATGGGAACAGGGGCCAGCCCCAGGCCCTGAACCAACACAAGCCAAAACAGGCTTATGGGGCAGTCAGTTTCATACCAACAAACAACAACCCTTTTCAGAATTTATTCGAGCAACACCAGGAAGCGCAGGACTGGACCTCAGTTCTGCCACCCACACAGTAGTAACCCCAGAAATGGGACCTCAGGCCTTACCCACTGGAGTGTTTGGACCACTCTATCCAAATGTGTTTGGCCTGATAGTGGGAAGAAGCAGTACAATCATGCAGGGACTACAAATTTTTCCTAGAGTTATAGACAATGATTATCAAGGTGAGATTAAGGTAATGGCTAAGGCAATACAGAATATAGTCACCATTCCTACAGGAAGGAGGATAGCTCAACTATTGTTACTTCCATTGATTCCTACTAATCACAAATTTAAGAGTCCTAAGAGAGGGGATCAAGGCTTTGGTTCCTCTGATGAATACTGGGTACAACCTATAGTTAAACAAAAACCTATGATGACAATATGGCTTGATGGGAAGGCATTCCAAGGTTTGGTAGATACAGGAGCTGATGTGATGATTATCAAACAAAGCGATTGGCCTGCCACCTGGCCTCTGACCCCAACCTTAACCAATTTGAGGGTATTGGCCAAAGTCAAAATCCACAACAAAGCTCTAAGGTGTTGATGTGGAAAGATAAAGAAAGAAATACAGGGAATATACAACCCTATGTCATCCCAGGCCTTCCCATTAATCTCTGGGGCAGAGATCCATTATCCCAGTTGGAATTGATTATGTGCAGCCCTAATGAAGTAATCACAGCTCAAATGGTAAACTCTGGATTTTCCCCAGGGAAAGGATTAGGAAAAAGTGAAGATGGGATTACTCATCCTATTGAGGTCCGTGGTAACTCTGGAAGAAGAGGCTTGGGGTATTTTTGATGGAGGCTATTGATTCAGCTGCATCCCTAGGGCATTGTGCTGATCTCATCACCTGGAAGGGGGACTCGATCATCTGGGTGGATCAGTAGTCCCTAATCACTGAAAAATTACAAGCTGCTCAGTTGCTAGTGAAAAATCAATTTGAAAAAATTAAAAAGGGGGAATGGTACCCTACCAAGGGATCTCCCAGAAAATTTAATTTTTTTAACTTTGGATTCTGAAGGAAAATCTGCTGCAGATAGATTCTGGCATCCTGATACCAAAAAGAATTTTGCAACAGTCCTCTGGAAAGACCCATTAACTGGAACCTGGAATGGGCCAGATCCAGTACTTATCTGAGGAAGAGGTTCTGTCTGCATATATTCCCAAACGGCAGATGCCACACTCTGGCTGCCAGAGAAACTGATTAAACAAATAGACAATAATAACAAATCCAAGGAGGAGAAACCCCCTGAGAAGCGTATTTTTTCTTTGCAGGAAACATGAAGATGCTTCACAATTGTCTTCAAACTGGAGCAGATCAACCACCATACCTGACTTGGGAAGTTCTCAGTGTGGAAGAAGACATCACCACCCATGCCTCCAGGGTGGCTCTATTGGACTCTTGATTCCCTGATTTATGATTTAGTGGGGTACATTGTTTAGACCCAGGAGAGAACCCATTACCACAGTTACTATAGATGTTTTTTGGGTTTGAGATTGACGGAGGCAGGACAGGGATTTCCTTACTTGTTTTGTTAAGATCAAAGCTATGATCAGTTCTGTACTTATATAGATTTAGATTTAGAAAAAATAGAATATATTGCATTTGTAGAATTCATTACCCTCCTTATCTGAAATAGTGCTACAGAATAGAAGAGGCTTATACTTTTTACTCCTCCAACAGTGAGAGTTGTGTGCTACCCTTAAAAAAGAGTGTTGCTCTGAGGCAGAATGGTTTACACCAACCATTCAGGTATTGTTAAGTCTCTTGTCTCTTGGGTCCATGCTGTTCAACAGACTGATGGCTTTTGTATGACAACAGATAGACGCTATTCAAATGAAACCCATACAGGTCCGTTATTACAGGCTGGAAGTAGGGGACTCTAAAACCTCTGTAATCAAGACTAACAAGGATTAACCCCTAACTTACACGCTAAGCCGGGTAGTCAATGACGGGTAAGACCCTTGCCCCTAACTGGGAGGCCTCACCATCCTACGACAGGAGGTCAACTATTGGCTGTTGCGTATCCAGAGACGGGAAAGGGAGGCTGGGGTCCTTTGTTCCAACCTAAGACATGCATGGTTTCCTTAAGTTTTCCCAGCCTTCCCTTTTGAAAAAAATTTTAAAAGTGGGACCTGTTGGGAGCCGACTTCTAGCAGAGAGCGGCTATCATCTTTACAGCCATCTCGAGCCATATACCCTGACAAGAGACTTGTTTTCAACAGCCCACAACAGCTGAGCACACTCTGATAAACATCTTGTTTTTCTCACATATCTTGTTTTGCTGCTTAGTGCCCCCAGCTGCAAGGTGCACGTGGTCTCCACACAGCTAGCTAGGCGCACTTGGTATCCATGCTGCAAGGCACATGACATAGTGCTTTCAGCTATGCTTGTCCATGAGGAAAAGACACGTGGTAAAGGGTATAAATACCCAGGATTTCTGTGGTAAAGGGTATAAATACCCAGGATTTCCTTTCAATGAACGAGACTTAATCAGACTCTGTCTTGTCTCCATTCTTCATGTCTCTTGCCCCTCCCCACTCTCTCTCTTGCTAGACCCTGACCAGCGGACCAGAGCAGCAGCTCCGGGCGGGTACCAAGTGGCCCACAAATGGGCAGAATGGGCTGGTACAAATAATGGATAAAAATAAAATGCTTATTGTCTTGAAGTTAGTGCCAAACTATCATATCACCAAAATATATGAAAATCACAGATTAGGTGGCTCAGCTGAAAAAAAGTGTTTGCCTGTGTTTGATCTCTAGGTCTCACATCATAGAAGGAAAGAAGTTACACCCAAAAGTTATCTCCTGACCTCATTATGTGCACACTGGCATATCCTTCACCCCCATCCCCACAAAATAAATGAAGATGATTTTTTTAAGTGTATGAAGAAAAATTACTAGATATTGTACTGGTCAGCATTCATCAGATCTATTAGTAAGCATTAGCTACATCACTAAAACAAGATACCTGAGATAAGATACAATGAAAAAAATGTGGTTTATTTAGCTCACGGTTTAGGGGACTTTACTCCAGAATTAGGGGATTGTATTTGTTTGGGATTCTGGTAAGGGTGGTACATCATGGCAGATGTAGGTAATGTCAGGGGGACAGGGGGAATGGGAACCAATCACTCATATCACAAACAAACAGAAGAAAACAAGGCCAAAGTACCTTGTTTTCAAAGGCATACTCCAAGTAATCTATGGATTTCCAAAAGGGTCCTACCTTTTAAAGGACCACAGTGGCCCTTAATAGCCCACTCTGGAGATAGACCAAACTGGAATCTATTGCATGGACCACTGGAGCATAGACTATATAGCATAAAGCGTGCAAAACAAAAGCATATAAACATATAGGTGTGTGTGTGTCTATGTGTGTGTGTGTCTGTAACCTCATAGTACTCTTCAAATACAGAGATGAAATAAGAGAGGTAATAGGTGAAAGATGGATACATAGATATGTGCACAGACACATAGAGTATAGGCAGGAAACAGAGAGACATAATGTGATTAAGATTTTAAGGAATTACCCTCATGACCACTGTTGGAAATGGGAAGTCTGAAATCTATAAGGCTGGTCAACATACTAGAAACTAAGAAAAGCTGCTGTTGCAGTTTTTCACTCTAAATCCTACAGATTAAGCCAGTTAGCAGTTCTGGAAGGGATTCTTTGGTGGTGTGGTCTGTTTTTAAATATGTGTGTTCACATGTATGTATATGTGCATGTATGTGCAACTGTGGGCCTGTGTGCGTGTGGTACCACATACATATGTCAAGGTCAAAGGACAACTCTTGGGAGTTAATTCTTGCCCTTTTGAGGCAGGGTCTATCTTGTTTCTGTCACTGCATACTCTAGGCTAGCTGGGCTACCAGCTTCCAGGTAATTCTCCTGTCTCTGCCTCTCATCTTATTATTAGGAATGTTGGGATTACAGATGTACAGTAACACATGTGGATTATGGGAATTTAATTTAGGTCCTTAGGCCTTTACTGCTAATACTGTTACTTCCTGAGTTGTCTCCCCAGGCTCCTTTTTCCTGCTGTCTTGAAGCAAGATTGCATCTTTGGGAAACCTCAGTATATGCTCTTAAATAAACCCTGCTTACATTTTGGAGGGTAATTTGATTCACTCACAGTCAACTGATTATAATATTAATTAAACCGTTTATACAAAACACCTTCACAGCAACACATTGACTAGTATTTGACTAAATAAATGTGTATGGCAGTCTAGCCAAGTTGATCATATATTAATTATATATGAAACATTTCAACTTACTTTATGAAGTATACAAATAATGTACAAACAAGTATGTATCATTAAACCCATTTCTCACATTTTGTACTGGAATATGTTCCTGGTGGGTCAAACATTGAATTGTAAACACCTAAATCACAAAAGTAATTAAAGAACCAAGGTAAACTTTTAAAATATCTAGAGTATGAAAAGCTTTTCTGAGAATGACTTAGAATCCACAAATCAAATGGTAAAAGGACTTATAAGTGGATTAAATTAAAATAAATAATCACTTCCTGGCAAAAAGCATTCTAGAAGAACTTTAAAAGAAGGCTGAAGGGGAAAACTTTTGGATTTTTTGCAAAGTCAGTTATGTCAACTGATATTTTGCTGGGACTGACAGGTGAAAAGACATTTTGCTAAAGCAGACACATGAAATACATTATACTGAAGCACTCCCAGGTGAAAGGATGTTTTGCTCTAGTGGACACGTGAAAGGAATATGTGCTGAAGTGATATACATATGATCCCGTAGACAGTGGGAGCTGGAGCATTGCTTTGTTTTGCTCTGCCTCCCTATTCTTCGCTAACAACACGCATGTATTTGTTGACCTTACGTTGCTGAGCTCTGCTTGTGGTGATGCCGGAGAGACTGCTTGTGAGGTTTCTGTAGCTTCTTGCTGCTTCTGCAGCCTCAGACCAGTTGGCGAGTCTTATGGTTTCTTCAGGATTGAAATGCAGCTGCCGATTTGTGCAAGGTGCCTGCCTTTGAGAGGACTGGACTGCAGCTGCTGATTTGTATTTGATGTTTGCTACTGAACTGAACTACTCATATCCTGACAACAAAGATTGGACTCACCTCCAAAGAACTATTTCTAAACAGGTCTACTTCCCCTGTGTCCTAATAATTTATCTCTTCTACTACCTCTGGTGGGTGGTGGGCTAGAGGGGAAGTTGAATGCTTATTAAAATAGAGTTTGAAAAAATTATGCCTACAAAAATCCAAATAAAAAAATTGAAGAAATAATATCAATATGAGTGCCAGAGTTAGGATTCAAGAATCACTGAAGAAGACCCCAGACTCAAATAGTATTCAAAGGCAAAGAGCATTTATTCTGCAGAAACTCAGTATTCAGGGGTCTATTATTCATTAAAATGGAGACCTAAAGGTAAGCTCACACGCTCAATTAAAGCCAGTTAGGGGAATTCCAGGGAAAGGTAGGTAACCTTTACTCTGATTAGTTGGTTCTATCTTTAGGGTATGGGTGGCTCTGGGATTGGTCAGGGCTCTAAAGGCTTTTCAAAACTGTTTCTGGGGGCTTGGGAACTTTCCAGAACCCTTGCTGACTAACTCTTTTTGGCTCAGGCTAGCTGGACAGCTCCTGATTGACTGCCCATGGGCTGTTAATTTTCATGGAACTGGTTTGTTCTGTTCTGGGAAATAGAAACTTAGGCCTAGTCTCCTGAACTGGCATTTTGTATCCTGTCATGGAGTCAGCCTGGCTCATTCCTTTCACTAGGTGGTGGTGGCAGCTATGCATGCCTTTGATCCCAGCACTTGTAAGGCAGGGGCAGACAGATCTCTGTGAGTTCAAGGCCAGCCTGGTCTACAGAGAGAGTGCCAGCACAACTGGGACTACACAATGAAGCCCTGTCTCCCCCAACCCCAAACAAAACAAAACAAAAATCAATATGAGCAGTCAGTTCTTACAAAGGTTGGTTGTTACTTTTGGTTTGCTGGGGGAAGAGTTTAATAAACCTTTCACTTTGTATAACCCTATGAGCCCCCTGCAAATTGAATCATTAAAACATTGAAAATTTTTAAATGCTAAAACTCATAAACTTAGAATCTTAACAAAATACATCTCTTTACTGCTCAAGAAACAATTATTTGGGCTAAGGATGTAATGCAACAGTAGAATACCAGCCTAGCATATGCAAGACTCTTGTTTCCAAAAAAAAAAACAAAAACAAAACCCACAACTACCTAGAAAAATCTCAATTTTATAAAGCAAAGATAATTCAGGCCACATTCTTTGGCCACCATATAAGGAAGTGAGAAATGAATGCAAATCTTCACAGCATAGGCCCTAGTCTTGCCTACATTTGGAGTTTCTAATGTTTTTACCAAAGACCTGATAATAAGGTGGGTGTGGTCTTTCACATACCAGTAACCCCAACACTGAGAAAAACTAATAATACAAGGAGGCTTGTTGGGGCATGGAGATTGTAAGACTATCTAGAAAGGGGATGGGGAGCCATTTAGGGAGAAAGCCTATGCCTACCTTAAAGGAATAAATTGGAAAGTGATAGGGAAGATACTTGCCACCTTCCTCTGGCATCCATGCAAACATAGGCGCACACACAGAGGAAGAGAAGGAGGGAAGAAGGGAAGAGGAGGAAGAGAAGAAGGAAAGTGAGAGAACAAGAGAGCAGGAGAGCAAATAAGGAAGAGAGAGAGACAGAGAGACAGAGAGACAGAGAGACAGAGAGAGATATATATAGAGAGATATATAGAGAGAGACAGAGAGAGAGAGAGAGAGAGTGAGAGAGAGAGAGAGAGAGAGAGAGAGAGAAAGAGAAAGAGAGAGAGAGAGTATGAAGCTGAAATGGTCACAGAGGCTTTCTTGGCAGATCCCATGCTGACTTTATTCCTTTGCCATACATGCTGTTGAGAAGAGATGCTAAATTCGGGTTCAAGTTCCAATACTCTCATGAGCTCTGTTGTAGAAAACCTTATTAAATGCACTTCATGGGGCTGGAGAGATGGATCAGGAGTTAAGAACACTTTCTGCTCTTGCAGAAGAACTAGGTTCTGTTCCCAGCACCCACATCATGGATCATAACTTTTGTAACTTCAATTCCAGGGATTCAAACCCTCTTCTGGCCTTTAAGGGTACCAGGCACATATGTGGTACACATACATTCAGTCAGCAGTCACACATATAAAATGAAAATATATAAATCTTAAGATAAATAAGAATAAATACACTTTTTGAATATAACTGTGTTGCTGAGACTTTGATCTATCTGTTCTAAATTAATCTTGATTAATATATTAACAGTAATTTTAATTAAATGCTAATTTAAAAGTCTTAAATCTTGTTACAACTATTAAAATTTTCAGCATGGCAAAAAGACTCTAACAAAAATCTAAAAAACCAAACAATCTCTCCACTCTCCTATCTTCTATCTCCTCTCTCTCTCTCTCTCTCTCTCTCTCTCTCTCTCTCTCTCTCTCTCTCTCTCTCTCCCTGTCTCTCTGTCTCAAACATTTACAATTAGGAAGAGTGTACTTTCCCTTCTAGATATTATAGACTATAAAACTATATAAATTTTAAGTAATCTAATATGAATAAGGGAAAACATAGACAGTGAACCAAGCAGAAGGAATCAAACCAGATGCAAATAAGTATGATGCTCTTGTGAACTCTCAGAAGTATTTAAAAAGATTAAATCACTCCAACTGTAGAATATACCAGAATTAGCTTAGGATATATGTAAGAGTTAACTGTTCCCCAGTCATTAATGTATTATAATACCATTCCATGGTTTTTTTTGGTTTGTTTGTTTGTTTGTTTGTTTGTTTTTTTGTAGATGACAATGTCTTTTTATATAGTCTGGGTTGGCCTTGACCTTACAATCCTTCTCCCTCAAGCTACCCAATGTTGAAATTGCAGGTATCTGCTGCCATATTTTGTTACTTCCTAATTGTTTTGTCTTGTTTGTTTATTTGAGACAGTTTTGTTAAGGTTTTGTGTTGCTCTCTATGGTAACACTAATATTGGGCCTCCAAGACCAGGTTGTGCCAGAGAGGAGAGAATCTGTAGGTAGATGCAAGTGACATTGTTTAACCCTTCCCCCCAAGTTATTTCTGATTGGTAAATAAAGATGCCCACAGCCAATACCTGGGGAGAATAGACATAGGTGAGGTTTAGGGTTCCAAGGTTTAGGGGTCAGAGGAGAAGCACAAAGGGAAGAAGGTGGAGAAGGAAGGAAAAGCCACTATGGGTTAGGTAAGTCATGAAAACATGGCCCTGAGGGCTGGCCAATTGGAGTTAAGAGCAGCCCAGATGAAACATAGTAAGTAATAATTCAGGGTTATTGATAGGAAAGTAGATTCTAATAGCATAGAGGGTAGATATGTGCTCAGCTCTTGTGCTGTTTAAGGCTTATTGTAAATATAAAGGTTGTGTGTGTGTTTTATTTGGGAACTGAATGATCAAAGGCAAGGTAGAAACCCTTGATTGGGATTAAATAATTTCTAAAACAGAGCTTCATTGTGGCTGTCCTGGAACTTGTTGTGTAGACCAGGTTGAACTTGAACTCACAGAAATTCACCTGCCTCTGCATCCCAAATTCTGGGATTAACATTGTGAACCAACAATCCTAGCTCCTAAATTTAAAGAGTAGTTACTACTTTAATGAAGTAATTCCTCTTAATATCACTGCTAATGGAGCAGAATATCCGTGTTTCCAGATATAGTCTAGCAATATACCACTTCTAAAGGGTTGTAGCTAAAACTCTTAACACAAATCTAATCAAACCTCTAGATTCAGTTTCTTATTTAAAAGAATAATAAAAAATAAGAAATAACTTAAGCATAGCATGAGGTAATCATTGGGCAAATCATAAAACTGGTTGTTATGACACAAGATTGTTCTGGACTCATCAGGAAGTTAGTGCTAGAGGGGAGAAAAAGGAAAAAGAGAAAGAACAGAGGTACCAGTATAGATGAAAAGAAATCCAGTTATGACTGGTTGGAAGGTAGCTTAGCTGACATGCTTTCTGGGTAAGTATGAGAATCTAAGTTCAGGTTCCCAGTTGTAATCACAGAGCTTTGGAGCAGAGAGAAGTGGATACCTGAAGCACATTAGCTAGCCAATGCAGCTGAGATCCATGAGGTCCAGGTGCTTTTGAGAGCCTTTGCCCTCAAAAAACAAAAACCAAAAAATTGGAGAGTAACTGTGTAAGATACCAGCCTTCAACTTATGAACACACCTAAAACTGACACACACACACACACACACACACACACACATTTAAATGAAGTCTCGACATGTGGAACAATAATACTCCCTTCAAAGGCCATAGACTATTTAACAAAACAAACAATATCAGGTATAAGAAAACAATTGTTGGTCAACAGTGTCTAAGAGATTCCTCAAACAATATAGGTTGTTGCTATTGCCCTTGGATGCCAGAACTTGAAGCTAAATTCTTATTGCTGAAGACACCATGCACTTTGAATATAGGACTCAGAGGTTTGGAACTGTATCTGACCCAAAACCTTTCTTCCCTGAGAACTAGCTTCTATAGTACTAGAAGAAGAAAGCAATTAAATAGTCCTACCGAGGTGTGATGCTTATGAATTATAACAATAACCAGCATGGTAAGATATCCCAAAAGTGTGATAGTAGGACTTATCTTTTGAGGATAACCAACAACTCTCTAATTGAACTTGAGACAGGCTTAACAAGAGGAAAATCATTCCTGGTACTGGAAACCTAGTCAACTGTTCATGCCTAGTGAGGCCAAGAACTCTAGAGGAGGACCTGCTATGGTCACTTCCCTAAACTAGTATATTTCCTTACTATATTCTAAATACTTCCCCTTATACTCACTGTAATGGCTATTCTTGGTTGTCAACTTAACTATATCTGGAATTAACTAGAACCCCAAAAACTAAGGGGCACACCTGTGAGGAATTTTTTGCTTAACCTGAAGTAGGAAGATCCACTTCTAATCTGGATCTTTGAGGCAGAAAGACAACTTTAGTAATTTTGAGGTGGGAAGAGTCACCTCTAACTTGGATCATGCCTTCTGTTAGAAGGCTATATAGGACAGGCAAGAGGGAAGATTACTGTCTTTGCTTGTTTGCTCTTGCCTCACTAGCATGTCCACTTCTTCACTGCCATTACAGCCTACTTTAGGATTCCAGTGTATCCTGAAGACCAGCTGAGGCACTCAGCCTTGTGAACTAAACAACTACTAGATTCTGCTGCATGCCACTCACTCCATTCCAACATCTTCCCTGCACCCCCAATTCCGTGAAACAACTTTTTAAAAGCATCTTCCCATAAGACTTACCATTGTTTAAGTGTTTCCCCAGCCAAAAGGGTTCGTATCACAGTTTCAATTGGCCTCCTAACTTGGTTGGTGTTTGTTTGTTTGAGACAGGGTTTCGCTGTTTGACTCTGGCTGTCCTGGAACTCATTCTGTTGGTCAGGCTGGCCTCAAACTCAGAGATCTGTCTGCCTTTCCCTCCCAAGTGCTGGGATTAATGGTGTGTACCACCACAGCCTGCCTCTGATGGGCATCTTAATAAGAAAAATTTGAACACAAATATACACAGATGGAAGATGGATGTGGACACATAAGAACAATAGCCATGTGACGAAGCAGAAATTGGAGGAATGTGTGCCAGTATCACTAGTGGCAAGGAACAGACAAGCAAAGACTCATACAGGTTTCACAGGAAGTGTGACCCTGCCAACATCCTCATTTAGGACTTTTTGGCCTCAGGACTGTGAGAAAATAAATTACTGTTGTTTTAAGGCACACTTTTTGCACATGTTTCTTTGGTATTTTGTTATAGCATTTCCTAGGAATATAGTATAAAGTCTCATATCCTTATATAGACTATTCTGGTATAGAATCCTAATATCCTTCTATCCTGATAAAGAATCAACTTTGTTATACATTCACACTACGGAGCACAATACAAGTGACTGTTACACACATTATACTGAATGAAAGTCACTCTTCAGAGACTCCTTCCACATGGTTCCATTTATATGACATTTAGTTCAAAGAAAATCTACAGGGAAGGAAAACATCAGCATTTGCCAGAGGCTAGCTTCTGCTGACTGTCCTGTCCTGCAGGACATTAAACAGGAGTCCGGGGAGATCACCTGAAAGAGAGCTGGGGGGTGGGGGGGGGGAGCAGACAAAGACTCAAAGAACCACAACCTGTCTTGTTGATCAGATCGCCATGTTTACTCTTTCACACACAGATTATATACACAAAAAGGCAGGATGTGGGGAAGGGGATGACGCAGGAGCGTAGGTGTTTAGGGGGAGTACAGAAATCTTCCAGAACAGAGTGTCAGCTGGGTGAAGGTTCAGGAGACAGACCACTATGACTCCACCTATGATTCACTTGTCTTTATCTAAGTTGGTACTATCCACCAAGGTTACCTATCTACAAGGTCTGTGACTACTCAGGCTTGGCAGCCCTCCACCAAAGCTGCTTGTTTACAATAGCTTTAGCTATCTGTTTCAGTGTTTTTCCAGAGACCCAAGACTTGGTGTAAGCAGGCATGTATATCTGGCCTATTACTGATTTTAGGCCTCAGTGTATAAGCAGGGCGGCCCCTGACAGCTGACTACAGAAAAGAATGATGGAAATGGATTCTGAGGCATGGAACTGCTTAGTAGCTTGGTTACAGTTGTGGTTGTATCTAGATCTATGCTTGTGTCACAGCTCCTAGCACAGTATATCCTCAAAGAGCTCATTTCATGGGATATTTAAGATTCTGAAAATGGGCACACACACTTACACCCAAATCATTTTCTTTTCAATAATACATGTAAGGAAATTTCCTGCCTTGGATCCTGCCAGAAAAGTTATGTGACTGGGATTCTGCCACATTCACATGAGTTCTGTGAACCATTCTACTTTATAGGGTTTTGGGTTTTGGTGGTGGTGGTGTTTGGTTGGTTAGTTTTATTTTTGAGTAATGTATTAAGCATCAGGTCCTCAAGAGGTCCTTGCAGACCCCCACCCTCAGCTGCCTCTCAATGGGACATTAGATTTTTTTTCCCAGATCATGTGCTATGGTTTCTTCAACAAATGCATAAATCCAATCTAGAAAATAAGAGTTAGGTCACTGGAGTTAAAAGGCCAGACAGGGATGGCCTTTTAGACAGGAATTTGCTGAGGCCTTTGTGGAATTTGAGGAATTTGCAGAGCCTGGTGTGAAGGCTTGGAAGCATTTATCCAGTAGCTTATTACTCCCTTGAGGTGTGATGATGTCAAAGGCTCTGACTTTGAGATGGAGTGGTAAGAGAATTTTTTTTCAGCGTAGGTAGCCCAGGCAGGACTCAGGATCTCTCCATCTGTAAGCACATGGTACTATTGGCAGGTGTGTTTAAGCTGAGCAGCACCTGCTGCTGGCCCCACTCTCCCTCATTCCTACCTCACAGCTCTCTACCTCACTACCATCTTAACTACTTCCCTTCTCCCCAACCCCACATTTTAGATCCACCCTACTTCCCACCTCCCACCTCTACACATTCCTACCTCATCATTCCACTGCTCCCCTCCCCACCTTCCATTACTTCCTGTACTCCTACCTCATAATCCAACCTTCTATTCCGCTGTCCTTCCCTACCTCCCCACCTGAATGTAACTATACTTTACACAGTCCTCCCACCCTTATTCTTTCCCACCTCAGCAGACCCCTACCTCAAAATCTCAGCCCTCTTCTCCCACTCCCCAGAATCTTGTCTTGCCCTGACATTTCTACCTTCCCACACCTCGCCTAACATCTCTAGCCCCCCAGATACAACCCCTCCCCACCTCTCTACCTTACACCTACATCCACATCTTTCCCATCCCCTGACCTATATTTCATGTCACCTCCCACCCCTGCCTTCTGCCAGGTCCCAGCTGTTCCTTAAGAGGTAAGAGACATTTCACCATTTTCTATTTACTAAATTTTATTCTTCAAAGATAAGATTTAGAAACATTTCATCATTTTTCATTCAACTTTATTTGAAGATATGATAATTACAAATTCCAATCCTTTCTCTCCCCCATCCTACACCATCCACAGGTCTTTTTTCCCTTTTCTTTCAACCAACCAGAGGTCCAAGGTCATTGTTTTTGTCTCGATGTAGGATCCAATCAGGGGAAGGGACGGGTGGTTTACATTAGCTCCATTAAATAGGCCTCCTTTGCATAGATGTTAGGAATCAAACCCACAGGAGAGTAGATCATGTGAACAGTATTCCTACTAAACAGCTTGAACTCGTAATGAATCAGTTGTTCCCAAAAGCCATTGTTGGGGCGGATGATGGGCGGCGGCAGGACTTGGCCCATGTATGTGCATCCTGCAGGGTCATGGTATGGTATTTCATGAGATTAGGCAAGGCAGAGTGCTGCCGAGCGGCTCACTCCTGCGGCACAGTGCAACAGCGTGCGGCCATTCCTCATTTCCACGCCATGGATGTGATCAGCGATGGGGTCGAAAAAGTCATAGAGGTAAGAATCAGGAGCATCGCTCACCGGCACGTGCACGTACTGAATGTCATCGAAGAATGTGTTCACAACTTCGACAGAGGCATTGATGATCGTGGTGATGTGGTTGTTGGACAAAGTGAGCTTGTCGTTAGCTACTGCAGAGTTACTAATAAAAAGACTGGTAGTTATTTGAGAGAGACCATAGATGTTATCCTGTTGGATAGCTTGAGACGGAAGGACACAAGCTGCTGTTGTCATCACGGTGACAGGTCAGCTCTGCACTAGATTCCTAGGCACCAGCCTCTGCAACTTTGGGAAAGCAGCTGCTTCTCTGGTCTCAGGCAAAGGTATGAGGAGAGGTCAGTAACCTTCCTCTGTCCTCCTCTATACCCATCTGTCATAATGGTTATCAATCTGTCTTTCTCCTCCAGATGTCACAATCTGCAAAGGCACAAGGTTTGAGCTTCAGGGCAAAGCTAGCTGGGTGGTCACAGCTACCTTCACCTCTCTCTCTCTTCCCCCGCTGCTCTTTTCCCCTTTCTCTCTTTCTTTTTTCTTTTTCCTTCCTTTCTTCCTTTCTTTTCTTTTTCTTTTTCCTTCCTTCCTTCCTTCCTTCCTTCCTTCCTTCCTTTCTTCTCTTTCCTTCCTTTCCTTCCTCCATCCCTTATTCTTTCCTCCTCCCCCTGCTTCTCCTCTTCCTCCTCTTCTTTTTTGTGGCTGTTTGTTTATACTTGAGACAAGATTTCAACATTGAAGCTCAGTGTGGCCTCAGCTTCCCCAGGGTTTGGGATTACAGGCCTGCTGTATGATGTACAGTCTCCATGATTTTTCTTCATAACTTATAGTTTATTTATTTTTGAGATAGGGTCTCAGGTATCCTGAGGTGATCATGAACTCATTAGTAGACAGATGGTCTTGAACTTCTGTTTATTCTGTCTCTACCTTCTGAAAACTGGGATTACAGGTCTGTACCCACTTATGCAGTTCTGGAGATTGAATTCAGGGTCTTGAATTGTAAAATAAGCACTCTGCCAACTCAGCTATACCCCCAGCCTTAGTCATTAAAAAACAAAAAACAAAAAACAAAAACAAACAAACAAACAAACAAAAACCAGAAAACACTTAACTTTGTTTTGCTCTTTAAAATGTTCTATTATACCATATCTGATATATATTTTAGTTATTCTACCACACTGAACACAACACCTAAGAAGGCATCTAATTCATTACCACTGAAGAACAGAGTTTATCCTTTCCCTACACAGCAGTAGTCTCATATTTGAAGTTGCAACAGCCTTTGGCTCATGTAATGTGCTAATTGCTATAAAAACTGCAGCAAGAGAAGGGTTAGTTTGCTGCTCTGGCTCTTCATGGCCAATTGTAACCACAGACTTTTGTTCCTGACTTCAAACCCATTAGAGCTGCTTGTAAGGAAGCATGCTAACTGATTTCTAGCCTTTTATCTAGGCTAGAGTTGGCCTGTAGTGGTCACTTGTGACTAATTCAGCTGTGTCACTGTCATTTATACATACACCCCAGTTGATTCATCACTTGATTCTTTTTATTCCCTGAAACAATATCTCAACTTTTGTCTGCTTCCTTCAAAAGAATGCCCATGTGCTTTGTAAACTATACATCATTTTGATTATAACCAAGATGTCCTGTGAGCAATATTAAAACATTTTGGAAAAAGTTAATGTCACATTACAGTTGGGCCAAAATTTTATTTTTAAATTGCTACCCAAGCCTTACATTTCCTTTCAGCTAAAATTGTCTTGTAGTTTGACTGAAATTGAAAGAAAGATATTTTAAAACTAATAAATTCTTTCCACAGACAACCCAGCAACTCATAGTCTTTATTTCATCCCATCATCAATAAAAACAAAATTTATTATTAGTGTGTATGTTAAGGACACACACGTCACAGTGCACATACGGAGATGAGAGGACATATTTGAGAGCTGAGGATCAAAACTTAAGCTACCAAGCTTGCACTGCAAGTCCCTTTAACCATGGAGCCACATCATTGGCCTATCATTTTGATTTGTGTGCACAGTGTCCTATGGTTATGAACAACGATGCAACAGCTGGTATTCTCCTCATAATGTTAGGGAAATAACCTCAGGACACAGTACAGTTTTCATTTTCTCAAATGTGGTAATCAATTTTTTTGTACTACTTAAATTATTAGTTTGCACAAAAATAAGGAAAATAAAATATAATGCAAACACTAAATAAGTATGAGAACTACTTGTTGGGATATCTCAATTTAGCTAAAGTTATTTTAAAAAGTTTAGTTCATGGCAGGATGTCTATATTGCACAGCGATAGAATATATGCTTGGTATGTAGAAGCTCTGAGTTCCATCCTCACCACTACAACAATAAGTAAACAAACAAAACAGTAATAAAATAAAAGGCTTATTTGAGATACAGTGCATCCTATATAGTAATAGAGCATTAGCATTAGTGATTTCAAAATTATGAACTATTTAAACTTGTAAATGTAGCATAATTAACCAACATAAATTCAGCCCTGTTTTCAAATGACCAATATTAAACAAACTAATCTATTCTTTCAGCTGCCACCCACCCACTCCTGCTTTCCTGCCCTGGTATTCCCCTACATTGGGGCATTGAACACCCTCAGGCCCAAGGGCTGCTCCTCTCACTGACGTCCAACAAGGCCATCCTTTGCCACATATGCAGCTGGAGCCATGTGGTTGGTCCCTCCATGTGTACTCTTTGTTTGGTGGTCCAGTTCAGGAGCTACAGACGGTCTGGCCAGTTGATATTTTTGCTACCCACATGGGGCTGCAATCCACCTCAATTCCTTCAGTCCCTTCTCCAACTCCTCCACTGGAGACCCCATGCTCAGTCTAATGGTTGGCTGTGAGCATCTACATTTTAATTAAATTCTAAAAAGTCTTCAATTTCTTTCTTTATTTCTTCCTTGAGCAAGTTATCTTTGAATAGAAAGTTGATCAGCTTCCATGTGTGTATGGGCTTTCTGTTGTTTTTGTTGTTATTAAACACCAGCCTTAGTCCATGTTGATCTGATAGGAAGCATGGGATTACTTCACTCTTTTGTATCTGTTCAGACTTGTTTTGTGACCTATTATATGGTCAATTTTGGAGAATGTACCATGAGGTGCTGAGAAGAAGGTATATTCTTTTGTTTTTGGATGATATGTTCTATAAATATCTGCTAAATCCATTTGGTTCATAACTTCTCTAAGTTTCACTGTGTCTGTGGTTTAGTTTGTGTTTCCATGATCTGTCCATTGCAGAGAGTGGGGTGTTGAAGTCTCCCATTATTATTGTGTGATGTGCAATGTGTGCTTTGAGCTTTAGCAAAGTTTCTTTTACGAATGTGGGTGCCCTTGGATTTGGAGCATAGACGTTCAGAATTGAGAGTTCATCTTGGTAGATTTTTCCTTTGGGGAGTATGAAGTGTCCTTCCTTATCTTTTTTGATAACTTTTGGTTGAAGGTCTATTTTATTTGATAGTAGAATGGCTACTCCAGCTTGTTTCTAGGGACTATTTGCTTGGAAAATTGTTTTCCAGCCTTTTCCTCTGAGGTAGTGTCTGTTACTGATGTATGTTTCCTGTATGTAGCAAAATGTTGGATCCTGTTTATGTATCCATTCTGTTAGTCTATGTCTTTTAATTGGGGAATTAAGTCCATTGATGTTGAGATATTAAGGAAAAGTGTGTGCTTTCTGTTATTTTTGTTGTCAGAGGTGGAATTATGTTGTGTGGGGAATCTTGTTTTGGGTTGGTTGAAAGAAGATTACTTCTTGCTTTTTCTAGGATGCAGTTTCCTTCCTTGTGTTGGAGTTTTCTATCTATTATCCTTTGCAGGACTGGATTTGTGGAAAGATATTGTGCATATTTGGTTTTGTCGTGGAATACTTTGGTTTCCCCACCTATGGTAATTGAGAGTTTTGTTGAGTATAGTAGCCTGGGCTGGCATTTGTGTTCTCTTAGGATCTGTGTGTCATCTGCCCAGGATCTTCTGGCTTTTTAGAGTCTCTGTTGAGAAGTCTGGTGTAACACTAATAGGTCTGCCTTTACATGTTACTTGACCTTTTTCCTTACTAGTTTTAATATTCTTTCTTTGTTTTATGCATTTGGTGTTTTTGATTATATGTGATGGAAGGAGTTTCTTTTCTGGTCCAGTCTATTTGGAGTTCTGTAGGCTTCTTTTGTGTTCATAGGCATCTCTTTCTTTAGGTTAGGAAAGTTTTCTTCTATAATTTTGTTGAAGATATTTACTGGCCTTTTAAGTTGAGAATCTTCACTCTCATCTATACCTATTATCCTTAGGTTTGGTCTTCTCATTGTGTCCGTGATTTCCTTTATGTTTTGGGTTAGGATCTTTTTGCATGTTGCATTTTCTTTGACTGTTGTGTCAATGTTTTCTAATGGTATCTTCTGCACCTGAGATTCTCTCTTCTATCTCTTGTATTCTGTTGGTGATGCTTGCATCTATGACTCCTGATCTCTTTCCTAGGTTTTATATCTCCAGTGTTGTCTCCCTTTATGATTTCTTTATTGTTTTCTATTTTTATTTTTGATCCTGGATGGTTTTATTCAATTCTTCACCTGTTTGGTTGTGTTTTCCTGTAATTTTTAAGGAATTTTTGTGTTTCCTCTTTAAGGGAAAACTGTTTACCTGTGTTCTCTTGTATTTTTTTTTTAAGGGAGTTATTTATATCCTTCTTAAAGTCCTTTATCATCTTCATGAAATGAGAATTTAGATCTTAATCTTGCCTTATAGGTCTGTTGCGATATCCAAGACTTGCTAACTGGGTTCTGATTTTGCCAAGTAGCCTTGGTTTCTGTTGTTTTGTTCTTCCCTCTTGCCATCTGGTTGTCTCTAGTGCTACCTGCTTTGCTGTCTCTGACTGGAGCCTGTCCATCCTGTGATCTTGTTCTTTCAGATCTCCTTGGAGTCCAGCTGTCTCTGATTCTGTGATTCTGGGATCCTGAGATCGTAAGTCTGTCAGAGCTTCCTGGGAGTCAAGCTTTCTCTGGGTGTTGCAGGGTGAGTGGGAAGCCAGAACCTGGGTTTTGCTCCAGACACAGGTATAAGCTGGATGGAACCCCCGTGCCTCTGGCTGGGCAGAGGTTTGTGTTTCACTGGTTCCTGTGGGGTTCCCAGTTATGCTGGGTGTGGGAAAGATGTTGTGGTCTCAAATGTGATCTCGAGTGTGTCAGAGCTCCAGTGCTCCTGGGTTGTGTCCGATCTCCTGGGATCGAGCTTCTCTGTGTGATCCTGTGATCCAGTGATCCTTGGCATTTCAGAGCACCTGGGAGTCAGGCGCCCTCTGGGTGTTGAAAGAGTTTGGGTGCAGAGCCAGCATGTCAGGTCTTCTCCGGGTGCAGTTAAAATTTGGAATGAACCTTTTGCCACGGGACATCCTGGACCTGGGGTCCCAGTTACCCCGGGGTTTTTGGAGAAGATGGGCCTCAGGGTGATGTTAAAGCCCTGGGATTCGAGCTTTCTCTGGGTAATTTTTTGGGGCTGGATGCAGAGCCAGTGCCCCAAAGGGTTCTCAGGGGGACAGGTTCAGACCGGGAAGGAAAGGGTAAACTTAAATAGCGGGAAAATTTCCAATATCTACGTTTTCGAAGCCTTCCCCAGCTTGATGATACTAAAAGCCATGGGATAACATATTCAAACGTAAATATATATATATATTATATATTGAATTACCCAATTGTGGGGGGGGGAATAGATTCGTGACTGTAATAGAATTTTGACAGCTTTTAGAAAAAATGAATAAAAGTTTTTTTCCCCCCTTAGCCTTGAAAAAATTAAAAGAAAAAAATTTAGATTTCTTTTTACGGGAAAAAATTTGCAAAAATTAATGGGATAAAATCCCACCCATGAAAAAAGCTAAATTTTGGGGCCCCCGGGAAAGAATCCCCGCAGAGAGCTATTTCCCAGAAAAAAATGAAGCCCCCAATTTTTCCCAATTTACCTTAAGTCCCCCCGATTTCCCAAAAAAGGGATAAGGGAAAGGGGGTTTCCCAATTGGAGGGGAAGGGAAAATGGACTTGGGGGAACCCCAAATTCCAAAGGTTTTTTTGGGGGAAAATTTCAACCCCAAACCCCTTAAAATTTTGTTTTTTATCTTGATTGGAAATTAATTTTCCTGGTTAGGGGGTTTTCTTTAAAAAAAAAGAAAAACCAAACCCAACTAAAAAAGGGTACTGGGGGGTTAGTCCATAAAGGGGGAACAAACCTAAAAAGGGAAAAATTTTTGCAATTTTTTTTTAAAAAAGGGGGTTTAATAAAAGGTTTAAAATTTGGGGAAAACCCCGGGTTTACTTTTGGGACCCTTTTCCCCCGGGCCCAAATTTTGGGCCCAGTTGGGGGGGCTCCCAAAAGAGAGGGGGAATAAGGGGGAAAGAATAAAGAATGGGCAAGAAAGGGGTTGTTAAATTTTTCCTTAAAAAAAAATTTATTTTTGCCCGGGGAAACAGTGAGAATTTCCCCCCCCCGGGCTTGGGCGGGGGCATCCCACCAATTTTGAGAAAAAAAAAATTTTCGGGGCTTTTCTTTTTTTAAAGGCCCTTTGGAGGTTTCCTAAGGCAAAAAAAAAACCCGCCTTTTTTTTAATTTGGTTTCCCAACTTGGAAAGTTGAAAAAAAATAAAACGGGGTTAAAATTTTTTTTTTGGGGCCCAAAAAATTTCTTAAAAAAAAACATTTTTAAAAAAGGGAAAATTTGGGGAGGGTTAATAAAGATTTGAAAAAAATTCCCCCAAAAAAAGGGGGGAAAAAAAATTTTTCCTTTTTTAAAAAAATTTTAAAGGTAAAATCTGATTCTTAAAAAAAACCCCTTTTTAAAACCCTAAAAAAAAAATTTAAAAAGGGCCCAAACTTTTAAAAGGCTTTTTTTTTCCCTTTTCCGGCCCTTTGGGGGTTAAAATTTTTTTAGTTTAAAATTATCGGGTTTAAAGGGGGTTCCGGTGGGGGCCTTGGTAAACTAAACCCCAAAAAAGTGTTTAAGAAATGAATAATAAAGAAAATGAAAAAAGGCCCAAATTACCCTATCCTGGACTTGTTAAAGGCCCCCGGGGGAAAAGGGGGCAAGAAATTGGGGTTGGGGCCCTGGATAGGGAAAAAAAAAAGGGGAAGGGGGGAAAAAAATTTTTTGGGGAAAATTGGGAGCAGTAAACAGCAAACAAGATATGAGAGAAAAAACAAGATGTTTATCAGAGTGTGCTCAGCTGTTTCAGGCTGTTGAAAACAAGTTCTCTTGTCAGGGTATATGGCCTGAGATGGCTGCAAACATGATAGCCGCTTTCTGCTCAGAGTTGGCTCCAACATGTGGGATAATGTTGGAAAGAACATAAAACTGGATCATGATGAGTTTATTGATATTGACCCTCTGACTGAAGATTCTACGTTTACTATAAAAGTTCACACAGTTTAAGAAAAAGGTGTCAAAGTTTGTTTGGATGGTTAACTAAAGTATTTGTCAAAATATGGCCTACTAAAAAGGAGTTGGAGATGCCTAAATATCCTTTGTTTAATGTTGATAAAGAGGTTTTAAGGCTCAGGACAATTGCAATGCTTGAGTGGGTACACTGTATAAAAACTAATCCACCTTCACTAAGCCTATGAGATGAAAAATGATAAGAGGGAACCAACACATTTGAAGAGCTTTTTTGTTCCCTTTTCCTTGTGTCATACCTTAGGGTTGAAATTGCTGCCATTCAATTAGATAGATTAAATGCAATGGATTTAAATGGGCTCCAAGGTAAGGGGCCAGGTGGTAACACTGAATCACCAAAGACAAGGTGATTGTAGCTATTATAATCGCAGCATAATAAAAGTAATGTCCATAATGGCCTAACCATAATGACCCTCACTGCGCTCAGAGATCATTGTGCTGACATTGGTCCACAGGGGAAAAGGGAGCAGAGACAACTAACAGGGGGGTTTGGAAGCCCTGTGAGTATGGTGAATGATAGATAGCACTGGGACAGCTGTGGGAGATACATCAACTTACTTGGAGTATATAATTTTGGGGACTGGAGGTAGGAATATCCAGGATGGGCAAAGGTCATTGGCTGAAGGCTTAGGGTACTGAAATACTTCATTAGCACTGGGAAGCATTTCAGGAATCTCAGGTGCTAGCTGAATGGGTTCTTATCAGGAGAAAGGAAGTTTGAACCTGTAATCTAACTAAGGTTATGTGATGTTCTGCAGGTAGAGGTGTGTAAATTTTTTTTAACTCCCCCAAGGTTAGAGAAGGGAAGCCCTGCTAATGAAGGGGATCCTCCACTAAGTGGAGCTCAGAAGGCTGTCTGGACTTTGACCTTAATTAGCAGGGCAACAATGGTCAGTGCATGTGTGGTGGTTTGAGTAAAACTGGGCCCCATAGAGAGTGGCACTATTAAGAGTTGTGACTTTGTTAGAGTATGTCTGGCAAGAGAAGGTATGTCACTGAGCTTTGCAGTCTCAGAAGCTCAAACTAGTTCACTTTCTGCCTTCAGATCCAGATGTAGAACTCTTATCTACTTCAGCATCATGCCTGCCTGCATGCCGCCATGCTTCTTGCTATGAAGATAATGAATTAAACCTCTGAACTGTAAGTCAGCCCCAGTAACTGTTTTTTCTTTATAAGAGTTACCATGGCCATGGTGTCTCTTCACAGCAATAAAACCCCGAAGACAACAGGCCAAGTGAATTTTATAGTGGCATGACTCATATGGACCTTTGGTCCAGGCATGAAATAGATAAGAAGCCTGGTGTATTTTTGTTTGATCTGTGTAAGCAGAAAAATTCTCAAATAAATGAAAGAAAGTTGACATTGTATCTTGGCAAAAGGGAGTCTTGGCTGATGAATAAATTTCCAGACTTGACCTAGTTTGCAGACCCAGAATCCTGTGAATGAAGAGAAGACCAGGTTCCTCTGAGGAAGGACCTTAATAAAATACCTAAAAGTTTTATTTTTAATCCTTTCTTGAATCCTTCCTCAGAAGGACCTACAACCTTTTACAAGGACAGCTATACATTGGGGGAAGGTTAAAAAACAGACTTTCTGGGGTCTATTGGATGCTGGTTCTGAATCTGACTCTGAGAGATCCCAAGTCCTCCAGTTAAAGTAGGAGTTTATGGAGGTTAGGTGATTAATGGAGTTTTGGCTGAATTCTGATTCACAGTAGGTCTACTGGGTCCTGAACTAATCATGTAGTTACTTCCCTAGCCCCAGAATGTAAAATTGGGATGGATATAATGAGAAGTTGGCAGAATTCCCACATTGATCCCCTGACCTGTGGAGTGAGGGCTACTATGTTTAGAAAGGCTAAATGGAAGCTTTTACAGTTGCCTCTGCCAAGGAAAACTTTGACTCAAAAACAGTATCACATCCTGGAGGAATTGCAGAAATTAGTTCTACCATAAAGGACTTGAAAGATGCAGTGGAGGTGGTTCCCACCACATCCCCCTTTAACTCTCCTATCTGGCCAGTGTAGAAGACAGATGGATCACAGAGAATGACAGTTGACTATCTAAACTAAATCAGGTCATGATTGTAGCTGCTGTACAAGATATAGTGTGCTTACTTGCGTGTATTAACCCATCTTTTAGTACATGGTATATAAGTATTGATCTAGCAAATGCCTTTTTCTTGGTACATGTCTATAAGGACCACAAGAAGCAATTTGCTTTCAGTTAGTTGTCAAGGTCATCGCATAACCTTTATAGTTTTTCCTAAAGAATATATTAATTCTCCTGCCCTGTGTCACAACTTAGAAAGATCTTGATTAGTTGTTTCTTCCATGAAATATCACATCCATGCACTATATTAATGACATTATGTTGATTGGACCAAGTGAGCAGGAGGTAGCAACCACTTTGTACTCATATATGTAACACATATGCATATCATTGGATTGTGTAATTATGATCTGGTTAAATATATAATGTGTTTGTGATTGTATGTGGGATAGCTATTGTTTAGGGTGTTACAATGACCTGGTTATTGTTTTCCTGGGGAAATTAAACATGACATAAGGAGGTATGATTGTGTGTCAAGTTGACAAGGGGTGAACTTGTGATGCTGGTTCTTGGTTTGTCAATTTGACTACATCTGAAATTAACTGAGACTCAAAAATAGAGGACACATTTGTGAGGGATTTCTGATTAAACTTGAATTGGGAAGATCTAACTCAGATCTTTGAAGTAGGAAGACACACCTTTAATTCAGATCTTTAATCCAGATCTCACCTGGACTACACCTCCTGCTGGAGGCCTATATAAAGACATGGAAGAAGGAAGCATTTGCTTTTACCTGATTGCCTCTCAACTTGCTAGCAAGTCCATGCCTTCACAGTCATTAAAACTGAGTTCTTCAGGATCTCAGTGTATGCTGAAGACCAACTGAACCTTGTAGATTGAGAAACCAGTGGATTCGTGGATCTTCTGTTTGTAGACAGTTGTTGGATTAGCTAGGACATAGCCTGGAATTAATTCTAATAAATTCACTCTATAATAACCATTATTTTAGAGAACCCTGGCTAATATGTATGTCAACCTAAAAAGTTAAGGAAATAAAGTGGATGAAAAATAATTTATGTTTCTCCATTTAATAGTCAACCTTTTTCAATTTGAACTAAATTTGAACTAAATCATGTTTTTCATACTCATTCAGTCGATTTTTATTAAGATTCTATTGCTTGGGCTGCAGAGATGGCTCGGTGGTTAAGAGCACTGGCTATTCTTCCAGAGGTCCTGAGTTCAATTCTCAGCAACCACATGGTGGCTCATAACCATCTGTAATAGGATCTGATGCCCTCCTCTGGTGTGTACAAGAAGACAATGTACTCACATACATAAAATAAATAAATCTTAAAAAAGATTCTATTGCTAAAGGTATTAGGTTCAAGTTCCAATAGCAACAAATAAATAGATTAATTAATTAAATTTAGAAAATTATCTGAGCATGATGGCTCACACCTCTTACCCTGTCATATGAGAAGCTGAGGCAATAGGATTACCAAAAGTCTGAGGCCAGCCAGTGCTATAGAGTGAGACCTTGCCTTAAACAAACAAAAAGAATGTATTATATTTTATATGTTTTTCTTAAACAATTCTCAGCTATAACCAAAGAAAGGAATTATTTTTAGTAAATACAAAATGTACATTTCTGCTTTCTGAATCCTATTCATATACAAGGTTCAAGATTGTTTGATTTTAAAAGGAAACTAAAGGCTGGATGTGATGGTACAGTTTATTCCCTGAACTGGAAAGTTCAAGGTCCCGGACTGAGGAGATAGCTCAGTTTATAAACTACTAAAAACTGTTAATCTGATGCCCAGAACCCACATAAAAAAGTTGAGTGTAGTGGTGCATGCTTGTAATCTCAGTACTGGGAAAATGGAGACAGGTGGATCCCTGGGACTCACTAGCCAGTAAACCAACCCTAATCAGTAAGCTTCGGGGCAATGAGAGACGTAGTCTCAAAAAACAAAGTGAGACTTAGCATGTTTAATAAATAAAACATGTTTATTAAATATTTGAATAACTTTATGAATCTTATTTATGAGATATTAAGTATATAAAACACCTTTGGGTACAAAATAAGAACTCTATAATGTTGAATTTTTTTTTCTTTTCTGATTGTTTTTCTGCCATATAGTCTCATGTAGCCTAGTTGACTTTTAACTTGCTATGTAGCTGGGGATGACCTTGAGCTACTGATCCTCACCTTGACAATGCTGGATCATTAGATATATGTCACCAAGTCCAGTTTTATATTACCCTAACGATAGAACCCATGGCTTCATGGATAGTGGGAAAGCAAGCACTCCAGAAACTGAGGTGCATACCTAGAGTTTTGAGTTTGTTTCCGTCATGGGTTCTATAATGTACACAACTAAGGAGTTTAAACTTTTTTCTTTCCTCTCTTTCTATCCTTTTCCCTTGCTTTTTTCTGCTCTTCCTCTCTTACTTTCTCCACTCTCTTTGGTTATACAAGACAGGGTTTCTCTGTGTAATCCTAGCTGCCTTGTAACTCGATGTATAGACCAGGATGGCCTCTAACTCAGAGTCAGCTGCCTCTGACTTCCAAATGCTGTTATTAAAGGCATGTGCCACCACATCTTGGGTCTCTCTTCTTCTTTCAATAACTCAGGGACTTGTGCATATTATATTAGGCAAGTACTTTACCACTGAGATACCACCCCAGCCCACATTTTAATTCCAATATTTAATAACTATTCAAACTGACAGATATTTTTATGTTTTTAAATTGATAACAATTTGTGCATATAACATTATGCTTTGATATCATTTTGTGAATCTTAGGCATTTGATATTATATTTGAGTAGTGGGGTTAAAGAGGAATTTTTAATTTATATAAAACAAATCATGTCATTATATAATTAAGGAAAATAATTAACATGTGCTTAAGCATTGTCAATGTCTAACAGTAACATTCACAAGGGTGAGAAAGTGTTGAATCTAGTAGTGACAATAATTCTGAGAAGTGGATATTCTTCCTCATTGTCAGAGTTAAAGTGGGAAAATAGGTCAAGTCATATGGTGACAAAGATGGTAGGACAATGCAATTAACAGCTTGGGGTAGGATGGGGTAAAATGATCCTACCAATTTGGAAATTAATTTAGCAGTATCCAGGAAAGCTAAAGGTACATGTGTTCTGTCCAACAGTAGCTCTACCTCAGGTAGAAACACGTGTTCACACACACAAGAAGACATTTGAAAGAACAATTAGAAGCCAGGTATGGTAGTGCATGCCCTTAATCCCAGCATTTGGGAGACAGAGACAGAAGGATCTTTGTGAATTCAAGGTCAGCCTGATCTATATAGTGAGTTCCATCACAACCAGGACTACCTTGTCTCAAAAACAAAACAGAAGAAAAACAACCAAAAAACCCATTTAAAGCAATGTTACTTATTATAGCAAAATATAGAAACAATATAAATGTATGCCAGAAAGAATCTTAAATTTTAATAGCATGGCCCACAAATGAATACCATACAAATAGCTATGAAAATAAGTGAACTAAAAACACATGTATAAACCTGGACAAGCCCCAAAAGTACAATGGTGCAAAAGAGAAGCATATTTCAGGAGAATATATGCAAAATAAAGTTTAAAAACAAGTAGAACTGTGATATATATTATCTATGTATGTGTATGCATATATGTATATATGCATGTATAATCTTTCTCTTTATATATAAAATAGGTTTCAGACTTATGTGGGTCTGTGAAATAGCAAAACAAGGATAAAATCCTCCAGGAAATAAAAAGACTCCAAGAGTATTAGATGGTTCATTTCAATATTCTTCATATTTTATTTTGTTAAGAAATAGACACTAGCAGGGTAGAGTGGTACAAGACTTTAATCCCAGCACTTGGGAGGCAGAGGCAGGTGGATCTTCGTGAGTTCGAGGACAGCCAAAGTTACATAGTGGGGCTTTGTCTTGAAAAAATTTAAAAAAAAAGAAAAAGAAACAAAGAAAATGGATGCAAAGCAAATATGAGGGCTAGATATGTTTAAGATTGCTTGAATATCTCATAATAAAAATATGGAGAGGAAATATATCTGTGCTTTGAACTAGAAATTTTCATGTCAGTAGTAATTTACTTATTTAAAACATATCCTTAGATTTATTTTATTTTATGTGTATGACTGCTTTGCTCATATATGTATCTGTGTCCCATGTCCCCACCTGGTGCCAGACTAAGCCAGAGGATTCCCTAAAATTAGAGTTAAGAATGGTTGTTTGTCTGAAGGAGGGGCCTTCTGCAGACCATCCCACCTGGGTATCCATCCCATGTGCAGTCACCAAAGGTAGATGATGACATGGGTGTCAGGAGGTGCATGCTGACAGGAGCCTAACATAACTGTCTCCTTAGAGGTCTGCAAGAGCCTGACATATTCAGAGGCGGATGCTCACAGCAAACCATTAAACTGATCATGGGGTTCCCAACGGAGAAGATAGAGTGAAGACTGAAGGAGTAGAAAGGGTACGGGACCCCATGAGGAGAGCAACAATACCAACCAACCAGAGCCCCCAGGGTCTAAACCACCAGCCTGGGAGAGCATAGGGAGGGACCCATGGCTCCAGCTATATATGCAAGGGAGCTATATATAAGTGGGAGAAGAGATCCTTGGTCCCATGAAGGCTGGACGTCGTGGTGGGGATATTCGAGGGTGGGGAGGTGAAGTACGGGGGAGGGTGGATGGGGGTACACCATCATAGAGGCAGAAGGAGAGGGGAAGGGATAGGGAGTTCCTGGGAGGGAGGGGGGAAAGGGGGTAAGGGGAAAACACCTGAAATATAAATAAAAGTTCCAATTAAAAAAAAAAAAAAAAGAATGGTTGTTTGTAGTCATCTGAGTGCTGGGAATTGAACCCAAGTCCTCTGCAAGAATAATAACAAGTGCTCTTAACTGATGAGCCATCTTTCCAGCCTGTTTTTCTTTCTTTTTTTTTTTTTAAACAAAATCTCAGTCATTTAACTTTACGAATGAAGATTTGGTAGCCAGATGCTGTGGTGAAAGCTTCCTTGCTCAGAAAGGCAGAGAAAGCACCCAGCTGACCTCCCTCTTTAGCTAAAATCCCAGAAGAAATGCCCTTCTTGCATGCCATCTCCATGTGCATCTCTCTATTATCCTCCTGACTCCTCTTCCTCTCTGCAGGTTTTTTCTTAATAATCCTACATTCACTTCCTGTCAATTGGTTGCTTGCTCTGTCTCTTGACCTATGATTGACTTCATTTAATTCTGTTTACAATAAACAGAAAACTTTTGGATTAAATGTGTGCTAGCCACATCAAACAGGTTTTTCCAGTAAAGAACACAATCTTGAGGTTCACAGTGTGAACAAATATCCTGCAACATTTTCCCCCTTGTTGTCTAAATAAAAAACAAGTTTTAATTTTAACATAGTAAAATTAATTAAGATTAACTTTCTTAACTGATTTGAGATGGTTAGCCTGTGAGTTAAGGGCCTATAGCAAATTCATGGCTCTGAGTTTATTGTTAGAGTATTTTCTATATTTTATTTAGAAATAGCTGAGCGGAGTTCACAGACAACAGTCCAGATTGCCTTACATGGATAGTTGGTTTTCAAAATGTCAGAAGTCCACAGAATTGATGTTACAAACTTTTCTGTATTAATGTTCATTTTGATTAGAGACCTGTCTTGGATTAGCTTCCTGTCTTGGATTCTAAGAAGAAATTGAGTATCTTTGGAGTTACTCCAGTTGTGGTGAGACAGCCCCTAGGCAAGAATTGCCTCTTTTCATCTACAGACAAATTAGTGTCCTGAAAGGACACACTTGCAGAATAGTCAACTGATTATATCTGCCAAGACAGCATAATCAGCCCTTAATAATTCTGCATCACTAGGTCTGTCAGATGATCCTGGGCCAGAAGGCTGAAGATCAGATGTTCCAACGTTTTGTAGTATAGGGACTGTCCAGGTGTTCAATGGTCTATATAAATTGACTAAGTTTTAGAAGCTATGCTTTGTTGCTTCCCATAATTTCAATTAATTCAGTCATTCTGGATTTCTGACAGGGTTGAAAACTAAGTCTTTTAGTTAGGAGAGATGACAGAGGTTCTCGTTAGTCAACAAAATGTTAGATTGAGTATTAGGTCTATCTTGTACCTTACCAATACAAATTGGTATATTTATGCTCTAATTGTATTTTGAGATAAAAGTTTTATTTTAACAGGAAGGGTGATATGTAGGAGGAGCTAAGGTGGGAGGAGTAAGGAGAGGAAGAGGAGGAGGAAGGAGAGGAGGAGGAGGAGAGGAGGGGCTAGGAGATGAGAGGGAGGGAGGGGAACATGGACGCGGATGTTCAAGTGTCTCCTCCAGTCAAAAATAGTTGGTATATCTAGGTTGGGTATTGGGTTATACTTCTGATTGTATGAGCATTTTGTTATTGAGCATTACCAAACTTATAAAGCCTTTGATTAACGTTAAAAAAAATTACTAATAAAAAAAAAATACTTCAAAAAAAAAAAAAAGATTAATGAAGGTTTTTTTTTTTTTGCCAAACTTCCCACAATGTTCAACTTAGTTGTATTTGTAAGTCTTAGGATTAAGTATTTTTAAGTTCAAAGTTCTGTAAAATGTTTGTGTCAGTTTCATACGAACTCAGCAATTTGAGTGTCCTGAGCCTTTTGTAGTCTGAAGCTGAATTTTGGATGGTGTTTGTCAGCTTAGTGGCAATCCTGGCTAGGTAGAACACAGCAGTCAACCCAAAGGTGTCCACTGCTGTGGGGTGGTAGGCTGTGAGAGGCAGCTGGGTACATGGACATCCTCTTGTCTTCGGGGTGCCATGTGGAGTGAACTCAGTCAAATTCCTGTGTGTGTGCCATGGCTCAGGAGGTCAGACACACAGGAATTTGACTGAGTTCACTCCACGCAGCAACAGGCAGATGTCAGGCTGTGAGAAGCTACCAAGCTCCACTTCAGCATGGGGAGATCTCAGACTGAGGTCCTGTGGGAGAAGAGCTCTTGGGTCAGAGGTCTCCAGGACAAGGCAGCTGGAGGGAGACCAGTAGTCTCAGCCCTTGGGCATCAAGGCACTGCTGGGAGACCACAGAAGGACTGAGACAGGGTGGGGGGCATATGGGGTGGATCGGCTCACAGCTGAGAGGGATGAGGGAGAGAAGCTCTGGTCATGCCCCATGGGGTAGAGACTCTTGGTCATGGTGACTCATTTGGCTGGATCATGGCTGACTTGGCTAGCTTATTTGAGTTGGCAGAGAGGTCCTCCATCGGGGGATTAAGAGGCAGCTCGTTGGTTGAAGGCCCTCTCTACGATTCTCCATGTTGGGCCCCAAAGATAAGGGGAAGTCCATGGTTTAAAAAGGTTTATTATCATGGCAGAAAGAAGATGAAGTTGTACCCTGTGTTCTCAGGGTGGGCCTGAGGTTAAATATCTTTTGCAAGGAAGAGTGTCTGGGAAAAAGTGGTTAATTGGCTACACCCTCTGGTCTTTAGATATCTCATAAATATGGAGATATCTTGAGGCTCTGTGGCTTGTAGTCATCCCTCTATCTGTGATATGTGACCAATGGCCACAAACCTCTCTGCGGGAGGGGCTGTAGCTATATGAAAGGAGCCAGGGGCCCAGGAGCAAGGCTGAACTCCTACTATCCCTGGAGGGTCTCTGGGGTTCAAGGCTGAATCAACCAGGTACCCAGCTGCATCGTACAGCCTACTGCCCCACAACTCCTCTTTTTCTTATTTTAAAAGAGAGGCATCATTGGAGTGACTGTGTCATTTGTAGTGAAAATTGTGGTTGAGTCAAAAGAAAACACCATACAGGCTATAGGGGGTATCACAATTAAGTCACAGGGTAAGGATAGTTGAGGGTGGGGGTTGGGAAAGCAAGGGATCATTGAAACAATTAATTGTTTTATAGGTTGTACAGTTTGAGGGTAATAACATCTGATTAATCTAGAGAGACATTATGTTTTCCTTACTAACATGTAACTTTTCTAAGTTTAGTAGCCATTTGACTTTGGCAAGAGAGTTCATCTGTAGCTGGAAGGTCTAGGTCTGTCTTCTGTAGGACTCAGCACATGTCTCTGGAGTTTCCAGTCAGATGAGGTGTCTGGAAAAGGCAGCTTGTTGTTCCAGGCAGGTTTCAGGAGATGGTGTTGTCTCTACTGGATTTGTAGGAGCACCTGTAGAGTGATCACAACAGGGGAGCAGAACCCCAGCAGGGGGATGTCTGCAAAGGGTGAGTAGCAAGTATTAAGCTACTTGGGAGCAAGCATGTCATGGTCTGCCTTTATGATTCTAGAAAAGCAAGGGTGTTTGAGGAAATTTAGTACTAGAAGGCACCTTTGAGTTTGTTTTGGATGGCTGAGAAAGAAAAATGTCATGTTAATTATGTATCTGGGACAGGCAGCAACAGAGCAACAGTTTGTCTGCAAAAGGAAACTAGTTGTTAATTAAGGATTGAAAAATAGTGATCAGCATAGTTGATTTGACCTGTGGAAGTAGACTTTTGAACCTTAAAGAAATCTCAAAAAGGTTGAAAAATTTTTTGGACATATATCACAAATATTAAGGAGAAAAGGAAACATTTTAAAAAGCAAGAAAAATTTGGGTTGAAAAGTATGAACATTGTTTTAGGTATTCCTGTTAGGGAGAACAAGCATTTAAAAACATGGGTTAAGGGTCTCAGGTGTGCTTCTCTATTGTCCTTGGTGGGTTTAGAAGCAGTGGGGGAGGGGCCTGTTCTGCCATGTGGTGGCTGGGTGCTCTACCAGAGAGGTCTTCTGTATCCTTCATTTGTTTTTCTTAGCCACTAAATCCTAAATGTAGAGAAGGAAAAGAAAGGCCAACCTTGAAGTAAAGCTTAAAGGAAAAATGTAGAGGCTAGATAGGAGAGTCAGAGCCAGAAGGAGTGAAAGGCTGTGGAAAAGACTTGACCCATGGGGAAATGTGGAAGCTGGGTTGGAGTCGGCACTTCTGAAAGCAGTTCCTCCAGGCCCAGTCTGAAGTTCTCAGCCTCGAGAAAGAAACTGTCTCAAAATGAAAGGGGAATATCTCACCCAAGGGGAGGAGTCCTAGAACAAAGGTCTAAGGAGCACAGTGGGGAAGGGAGAAGCAGGGTCCCAGACACGCTGTTTCAGGCAAACTGGCTGAACTAAGTGGTTGCAGCTGGCTGCAAATGACGGAGGAAGAGGGGGAGAGGCCTATGCTAGCAGGCACTGTCATCAGAAAGGCAACTGTTAGCTGTGAAGGAGCCCTCTCTGTGGGGCTGGGGGATTGCTGCCATCTTGCCCTTGAGTTGGAGGCTGTAGCTAAAGGTCAAAGGGAAGAAGCTGGCCAGGAACACATGGAGAGAGAGAGAGAGAGAGAGAGAGAGAGAGAGAGAGAGAGAGAGGCCTAGTCTTTTGAACTAGACTGGGAGTTACTCACTGTCCTTGAGTTCCATGGAGTGGTACTTCATGGGCGCCAGTAGGGGTACTCTTGAAGCTGGTTTTGCCCTCATCCTCCACCAGTTGTGGGTCTGTTGCTCGTGCATGTGGATCCTGTTGGGCCGAGTTGTGGTTCCCATGTGTCTGCCGTCCCAGGCAACTGGAACTGTGGCTCAGAGGGCAGAAGCTCAGGAAGTTGTGGGGCTGTACCCCATGTCCTCAGGGCGGGCCTGAGGTTAAATATCTTTTGCAAGGAGGAAGGTCTGGGAAGGAATGCTTAATTGGCTACGCCCTCTGTCCTTTAGGTATCTCATTAATATGGAGATCTCTTGAGACTCTGGGCCTATAGCCACACCCTCTACCTGTGTTACCTGTGCTTATGTGACCTAAGGCCACAAACCTTTCTTTGGTAGGGGCTGTGGATAAGTGAAAGGAACCAGGGCCCAGGAGCAAGGCCAAACACCTACCTACCTACCATCCCATTAGGGTATTATCCGGGATTCAAGGCCTTTGCTCGACCAGGTACCCAGCTGCCTCTCACAGCCCCACACACTGCTTGTGCATAACCTGGCACCAGAAGAGTCATGGGACAGTTTTTCTCTGTGGTTAGTATTACCGAAATTCTGGCGGTTCATTTTTGCAAGAATCCATCATCTTCTTGTACACTTTAAAGGTTGCTGTTAGGAATGGCCATGGTTTATTGTAGAAAACTTAACCATTTTAAATATCATATTCAGCAGATCTCTAAAAGATTTGAGGACCATAATTTATTTTGTGCATCTCAGATACACAAACTTGGTTCCTAGTTACCTGTTTCAGACTCAAGACTGAAAACATGTACAGGAAGCTAAATGAAGCTTATTTCTAGAATTAGTACTCTGTATGTCTACTAGTATCATGATAGAAAGTTTATATATACATAGTAACTGTTGAGGTTTAGGAATCACCACACAAAACACTCAGACTCTAGTCTCAGTTAAACAGGGCTGGTTTATTGAATACTTACCCCAAGACTGATCAAACAGAGCTGGAGCTCAGACTCAGGAGCTGAAAGCTATGATCTGGAACATTTCTCAGAGCTAGTTTATATAGGTTAAAACTGCAAAAACCACAATGAGTTCATGTGCAGGTACAGAAAGTACTGGCCTGGTGGTCAATTCTGACACAAGCTATTTTGGTTAGCTAGACAGAACAGTTCTGACTGACTTTTATTCTGATTGATCCTAAGCGAAGCTTATGGTTCTGGAATTCCTTATGATTAACCAATCTTATAACATACAGAACATAACAGGGAATGTGGTCAGTATGACCCTGTTCCAAGTCAAGCTATTTTTCTGTGTCAATGTCTAACAGGCATAGAACAAAATGGCTATAGCTCTGCTGGATGAGGGGCAGGCTTCAATAATAATCTTTTAGATTTTGAGATCATATTTATACCTTAAGAAAAATTAGAGAGTCAAATGAAAACCAAAAGATTATGAGATTAGTGGCAATAAAATAGTCCAACCTCCCTCCCCCCCCCCTTTTTTTTTGTTTTCTCTGTTTCATACCAAGTGGCTCTTCTGATATGAGACAGAGATTTTGGATTTTTCTTTAATAAGCATGTGTGTCTTTAAAGAAGGAGAGAGCCATGCTCCAACCCCAAAGCCAACGTTAATTTTTAATTGAATTGGGAGCACATAAAGACCATTTGCCACTTATATCTGCAGAAGGCGGCAGGAATAAGCATTTGAGAATCTCCCATGGACAGGCTACCCACATAACAGAAACAAGAGAGTGCTCACCTGGACTGTCCTGCCCCTGGCCTGCATTGGGTGGTTGTCCAGTGGGAAGGAGTGGTCACTTGGGCAAGATGGTGGCATGTGCCTGTACTAATTCGGGGCTCTGAGCTGTAATTTCAAGCCAGCCTGCTGGGGCTGGGCAATAGTACTTGGCCAATTTACTCTTTTTCTTGGGATATTTTCTCTTAGTGATCAATTTGTCGTTGTTCTTCAGATGTTTCACTTGTCCAGAGGTCTCCAGCTTCCTTAATTGAATACCTTTATTCTCCTGGAAAGATAAAAGCAAAACTCTGTCACAACCTTAACCCTGGGGAGTTCCTTTTTGTCAGTTTATATTTTTCCTAGGGTAAAATGTGTCTTGGCAACAAAAAATAGTATCTATCAAATGAAACTTAAAAAAAAATTCTATTGAAAATTTGAAACTAAGTATATCTTAGTATGCATGGATAAATATACCTATATTCACCTTGCTCTTTATATATAAATTCAAAGTTTAAGTATATTTACTTTTAGAGAACAAAGGACATTCACTTTGAATTTCAACCTGCCTTTTCGAAAGTGGGTTAGGTTTAAATTACTTTACTTCATATGTGCCTGCATCTGAATCCCAAGTGTTGGATTAAAGGCATATGCCTCCCAAGTACTGGGAATAAAGTGTGAACCACTGCCTGGTTATGGATTCCTTACTATAGTTATTCTCATAAGGTTGCCCTGGTTTAATTTGGCTCTCCATTTACCTTTATTTTTTTTTTTAGTGTTAGAGGTAAACTTTCAAGTTTTTCAAATGTGTAATCTCTTGTTCTTGCTGGTTTATTCTAATTTGTTCCCTGGCAAACCTTAATATTCTAATCTTAATTAAACATGATGCGAATTTGTCCACTAGTTCATTATTTTCAGACCTTTTGTCTGTCTTTCCTATATGAGCTATATAAAATTTGATATCTTTGCTAAGTTTTGTGGGTTTTACCATTTCCACTCAACTTTTCCATGATATCTTTTTCATTTACCTGTTGTTGTGCCTGTTTCTTGAACCCCCAAAGGTCACCAAGGTGCCAATTCTAATGCAATCTCACCAGGCCCTTTATTCAAGCTTGAGTTTGGGCCATACCATTGTCACTGATGCAGCAAGACATGAGGGTGAAGTCCTGAGCCCAGTTTCAAGCAAGCATTTATAGAGGCAAAGGGGTTTCCAGCTTAGCACATATCTAAATAGGGGTGGGTATATGGAGTTTGTTGCCCTTTAAAATGATTGGCTGGTGCTGGGAGCCAAACCATAAACTTTCATAAGAAAACATCTTTATTTTTATTTATTTATTTATTTATTTTTGGTTTTTCGAGACAGGGTTTCTCTGTGTAGCCCTGGCTGTCCTGGAACTCACTCTGTAGACCAGGCTGGCCTCGAACTCAGAAATCTGCCTGCCTCTGCCTCCCAAGTGCTGGAATTAAAGGCATGCGCCACCACCGCCCGGCAGAAAACATCTTTAGGTACATCTGTAACTTCTGCTTTTTTCCTGATTGGTGGTTGTTAGGGAGTGACCTGGAGACCAATACTAGGTATAGGCCTGGTGTTTAACTCAAGTTCAACCTTAGGTCAGGTTCTCTAAGATGGAGCCTGAACCCAGGATGGAGTTGGTCTGGTCTCTCACCTGCCAATTTCTATTTTGGTGACTACAGCTATACCATTACATACGCACCATGATTTGGAGAAGATAGGAATTTTCCTTTTGTTTTCCTAGCTGTTTATCTTATAGCCAATAGTGTTGTGCTGATTTTGTGGTTCCTTTATCAGTATTGACCATTCCATCCCAAGATCTATATTGCTGTCTGTGACTTCTCTCTGCCTCTGGGGATCATCAACTGATATGGGTCCATGAGGGTAGAAGGATCAGAGATGATGGACAGTGAGGTTTGGAAGCCCTGTAAGTACATGTGGACATGATAACACCAGAACAATCTGTGTGGAGGCATGTCGCGTCCGCCTTGACCAGCAATTAAGACATGACACGGTCAAATCCTTCTCAGTCAGCTTTATTGCAGGAACGAATCTTGTCTTAAGGATGGGGACCCCCAGCAGCAGAAACGAGCTTCTTATATATCTTCCCAAGGCAGGCTGGGTGACGTGTTCTCTCAGGATAAGTTAAGCTGCCAATACCTCATTTGCATAAGCCCGCTGGGGAGGGGCACGAGGTGGACTCATGCACAAAGGACTTGTTTACCAGTTTAGCTGAGCTGGCCATGCTAGAAGCCAGCTGCCTACATCTTCAGGTGCTAGTCATAAGACTTTGCAACCATCCCAGGTGCTATCTTAAACATGGCTGCCTACATCTCCCCCTTATTTATTTATTAAATTTGAAGTAGGTTACCTCTGGACCCTTCAGACCTTAGGCATCCTACACCCAAGCATGCTTGAACTCATTCATTAGGTGGTTGGCGAGAGGTGATCGAGAGCACACCTAGAAGGTCGCCGCTAGCGCAGCAAGTCAGCGGTGGAAAACAGAGGTCCGAGCCCTTGTGCAAAGTGAAGGCATTGTAATGGGAAAGTTTATATTTCTGCCATACCCGCCTTCGTGCCTTTTTTCAGGGAGAGGTACATTTGGCACAAAACGTCTATGCATTCGAACATGCTTTCAGAGAATCTAACTCAGGATTGAGAACATCTTTAGTTGAGGCGCCCCTCGTACTCCCCACTTCAGAAACATTGAGGTGATGCTGTAGGAGCCTCATGAGTGTACACCCTTGGAAATGGTCAAGATGCTCAGGATCTAGGGAATATGCCTGGACGGCCATTACTGGGTCCAGAAAGCTCCCCACTATGCCTCCCTAAGGGAGGCCAGCCAAATACCTCGGGGAGTACCTTCCTCCATGGCAGTCAGCGCCTGGTAAACTACAGCCTTATGTCTTGCATGGTCACGGTGCAAGTGACACAGGAACCAAAGGCAGAAACCACATCCCAGGAGAACAACGGCTCCCCAGATAAATACTCCCGCCCATTCTTTAAAGAAATTGAGGGCATCCTTGACCCAAGTGGTGAGCCCCTCCAAAGTAACAGGATCCAGGCGAGTGCCATTCAGGGTAGCGATCTGCAACAGGAGCCTCCTGGATAGGTCCTCATCTTCTTTCGACCATTTTCCTTTCAGGTACTCAGACAGGAGGCGGCTCTGATTGAGAGACTGAGAAGAGTTATATGCCAAAGGCGTAATACACAGTCCCCTGAGAGAGGAGACACAAGAGAGCTGAATAAGTTTATATAGGTTACCAAGCAGGAAGAAAAACGGTGGTTGGACATACATCGGAGCAGGTTTAGTGGAATGGAGCCTGATTTGGTACAATATAGGGTGCATTACGAGCACAAGAAGTAGGGAAAAAGGTAGGGAGGACCGGGGAGTTGAGAATGGACCGGCATAGGCACTGACCAGGTACGTGTGACGGCCCACAAAGGTATAAAGTCACCCGGTATCCAACGCAAATCCCTCTTTTATTTTAAAGCCTCTTTGTCTTTCCCTGTCTCTTTGGGAGCACTGACTCTTAAAGTGTCCCTGGCGGCTACAGTTGAAGCAAGCCCCTGCAGCATGGGTCCTGCCTTTACCCTTAGACAACTGCATAACTGCAGCTGCCAAGCCAGAGTTGGACAATGGTCCACCAATCTCCCTACAAGCCTTCATCCAAGCCTGCAAGCCCTTTGCTTTCCAGGGAGTGATGGCCATCCTGCACTCTTTGGTGCACTGTTCAAACACCAATTGTTCTATCAATGGTATGGCTGTATCAGGATCGCCAAAAATTCTCCCTGTGGCTTCCATCATGCGAGCCACGTAGTCAGAAAAAGGCTCAGTAGGACCCTGGAGGATTTTTGTTAAATTGCCAGAAACTTCTCCCCTATTGGGTAGAGCCTTCCAGGCTCTAATGGCCATGGTGTTAATTTGGCCTTACACCGCCGGCGAGAATGCTGTCTGGTTATCTGCCCATTGTCCCTGACCTAGAAACATATCCAGGTTCCATAAGGGCTGTCCTGCGGCAGCATTGGCTCGAGCCTGCCCTTGAGAATAATCACTGTAAAGAGATTTCCAGTCATGATATTGCCCCATAGTTAAGCAGGCTTTCACAGTACTCATCCAATCAGATGGTGTCATGGCCTGTGTCACTATCCTTTCTATCAAGGATTGCATGAAGGAAGCATTAATGCCGTAGGCCCTGACTGACTCTGCTAGATTTTTTAACATCTTGATATCCAAGGGCTCATGATATCTTTGTTGATTCGGATCTTCAAAAACTGGGAAGGCCATACGCGCTTCCTTCCAAGTCTCAGGGCAGAATGATTGAGTCCCTGGGGTGGACCGGCCTGAGGAACCTCCGCATATGGAGGCGGGCCTAGGGGCAGAGGCGTGGGTGTCTCCCAAGCAGGTGGTTTAAGCTTCTCCGCCCCATGTTTGCCTTTCTTCTTCCTAGAGAGGGTCACAGACTCCATTTCAACTAATAGGTTCTCTAGATCCTCCTCCATCTTTTCTAAATTTTCTTCTTCTTCCATCTTGTCTAAGTTCCCTCCTTCCTCCTCATCTGAGCTATCGGAGCTGGAGGAAATCTCTGTCTCTAAATCTTTTATGCTAGGATAAATGTTGGAGGCCTTTTTTCGTCCTTTGTCTTTTTTTACATCCATGCCCTGGACGATGACAATTTAAACAGAAACAAAGACTATACACCAGAGAAAACATAATTATGACACCCAGACCGACCCACACCAAACAAACACAAACACAAACAGCAAACACTAACATGATACTTCTAAGGTCTCTCGTGATTCAATTGCCACTTTACCACGGACCTATGACTGCGGACCTTATGACCCCACTTTACCACGGACCTTATGACAGCCCCACTTTCCGGGCACTTTCTGTTGCAACAAATATACCTGTACCGCCGTTCCTAGCAGCTGAGTTCTGAATCCACAAAGGCGAAGTCCTCGGGTCCCCATACGGGCCACCATATGTCTCATCCACCTTGACCAGCAATTAAGACACGACACGGTCGGATCCTTCTCAGTCAGCTTTATTGCAGGAACGAATCTTGACTTATGGACAGGGACCCCTAGCAGCAGAAATGAGCTGCTTATATATCTTCCCAAGGCAGGCTGTGTGACGTGTTCTCTCAGGATAGGTTAAGCTGCCAATGCCTCATTTGCAGAAGCCCGCTTGGGAGGGGCACAAGGCGGACTCATGCACAAAGGACTTGTTTACCAGTTTAGCTGAGCTGGCCATGCTGGAAGCCAGCTGCCTACATCGTCAGGTGCTAGTCATAAGACTTTGCAACTGTCCCAGGTGCTATCTTAAACATGGCTGCCTACAGAGGCAGATCAAATTTACTTGGGGGTGATTCAAAGCTTATATAGTTTTGGGGATGAGAATAAGAATATTCAGGATGGGCAAAGGTCATTGGCTGAAGGCTTACAATGAAATGTATCATTAGCATACAGAGGCATTTCAGGAATCTCAGGTGCTAGCTGAGCAGTTCTTATCAGGAGAAAGGAAGTTGAAAGGAACCTATAATGTAACTAAGGCTACATGACATTCTGCAGGTAGAGATGTTGTGTGGGTTTTTGAACTCCCCAGACAAGGTCAGAGAAGGGGGGGGGGGGTCCTGCTAATGAAGGGAATTCTCTATTTTGTTCTGAGCCCAAAAGGTTATCGGACAAGGGTAGACTTTGATCTTAATTAGCAGGGCAACAGTTGCCACTTTCCATTAGTTTTGATTCCATTAGTAGTTGATGAACCATCAGTAAACCATTGGTTAGCCAAGTGTTGTGACAATTCTGTAGGTCCCCCCAATTCAATAGGTGCCTCTTTTGGGGTAGGGGTGAGCAGTTTAGGCAACTGGGCTATTTCCTCTGTGTGGGATGGCACAGACTCCTTTGCTATTGGACCTTGGTTATGAAGGAATTAAGATAGATACCAGTTCCATTGTAACACCTTTCCTTTCATGGCTATGTCTGGGAAGAACTCTGGCTTAGAATAGATCCAGTTCATCATTGTAAAGAGCCTCCTTATGACCACAGGGTGGTTGACAATGACTGAGTATAAAGTTCTCCATGCCTCAAAAAATGTCCAGACTTCTTTTTCAAAAAGAGAATATTTATTCTCCATATATGAAAAGCATTTGCAATAGAAACCCACAGGCAAATATTAGTGGACTCCTTTTTCCTTTATGAAGAATCCCCAGTTGCCAATTTGCCAATAAATATAATATTCATGGCTAGAGTACATCTGGTTCAATAATAGAGTTGCATGCACAGTTAACCATGTTAAAGGTAGTTTGGTTGATACCTTTCAAAGACTAACAGCTCTTGTTTCCTGCTCATATACAACCTGAATGGTCTGTTACTACAGTTTTTCCCCAATAATTATTTTATTCACTTTACATATCAATTGCAGTCACCCTTCTTTCCTCCCAATCCTATCCTTACAAATACCCCTTACTATTAACCCCTCTCTTCATCCCAGAAAAAGGAAAGACCCCCTTGGGTATCATCCAAATGTGTAGGGGATTGAGGTCCAGCCTCTGAATGCTTTTTAGTTGGTGATTCAATCTCTGTGAGGCCTCATGGTCTAGTTAGTTGACCCTTTGCATCTTCTTATGGAATCCTTGACCCCTCTGACTCACTCACTTTTATCCCCTACTCTTCCACAAGACTCCCTGAGCTCCACCTGATGTTTGGCTGTGGGTCTCTACATCTGTTTCCTCCAGTTCTGGATGAAGCCTCTCAGAAGAAAGTTATGCTAGGTTCTTATCTGCAAGAATAGCAGGATATCTTTAATAGTGTCAAGGGTTAGCTTTTCTCACATGGCATGTGCCTCAAGTTGGAGCAGTCATTGGTTAGCTATCCCCTCGGTATCTGCTCATCTTTATCCCTATACATCTTGTAGGGAAGACAAATTTTGGATTGAAGATTTTGTGGTGGATTGATGTCACCTTCCTTCCTCTGGAAATCCTGCCTGGCTACACAGGTGGCCAATTTCAGTCTCTATATTGGTAGGAAACTTAGCTAGGGTTACCCCATAGATTACCCATAATCTTCCCCATCCAGGTCTCCAGTTAGTCCCAGAGATGCCCCTCATACTCTCTCTTCTTTTCTCCTAGCCCTCTTCTGCTTCCCTCCCCTCATGTCTAATCACCATCCCCACACCCCTACTCATATGCTCCCCACCCAGTTCCCTCTCTCCATCTACTTCCAATTTTGTTTTTGCCCTCTGAGTGAAATTATGCATCCTTCCTTGGGTCCTCCTTTATTGCCCACTTTCTTTGGGTCGGTGGATTTTAGCATGGATATCCTGTGCATTATGGCTGATGTCCACTTATAAATGAGCTCATATCATGTTTATCTTTCTGGGTCTGGGCTTTCTTACTCATGATGATATTTCCCTAATTCTGGATAATATCTTTTAATATTTTTCTCAGAAGCATTATTTATTTTATGATTTGTTTCTGAGAATGGAGGAATGTTAATCTGTGTTTTCCATTGCTGCAATAAATCATGTCCCCATAAAGTCATGGCTATATTACCCACATATGGCTTTAATTTTCCTATTGATTCTTCTGGCCCTTTACACTCAACCCATGTTGCACTTTGTTTCATCTGAGTATAAAGTTCCAACTCCTAGAAGATGAATATTTACCTCCTGAAGATGCCAATCTGGATGCTAAGACTTTGGTAAAAATGTATTGTTACATCTGCTCCTGTGTGTATACTAAGCCTTCAATTGCAATGTCATTTGATTGTATTTTTAGCTTTGTTCTCTGATCATTTATAGCAGTTTGCCAAAATATTTACTTTCTGTCTCTCCTAAATTTTTTGTTTTATTTACTAAAAGCTGTTTTGTCATTGATTATACCCAGAGCGTGTTGTTTTTAAAAACAGGTATTGAATCATTAATTGCTCTGTGAATGAGTTTCTGCTGACAGGGAATGTGTTGTGTATAGCTTTTTTGCTACCCACCTTAGCTCCAGAAATGGGCCTCACTACCAGTCGCCACCCAGCTTCCCTTGAATCCATGGATAAATGACACATAAAATTAATTGTTTTCAACTTGCCTTTTTGGCTACTGTCTCCTGCCTGGAAAAAACATGCCCTAATCATTACTCTTAGCTCCGAACCTCCCACCTGCCCTAAACTTTAGTAGCTAGTCCTGTCTAGCCCCTACTAAGTGTCCCTGAACACCCACCTGTTAGGAACAGCCTGTGTGGCACTCCATTTTGAGATCTCACGTCAACCCTTCTCCATCAGAAGCATGATGAAACTCTCCTCTCTTTCCTTGCATCTCTCTGCTTGCCTGCAGGTCCCAGAAGTCCCGGCCTATCCCTTCTGACCTGCAATTGGCCCATGTCTTTCTTTACTTACAGATCAAGAACCAATTGGGGAACAGGACCTTAGCATCAGAACCACCCCTACACCTCATCTTTTCTGTCCAATAGAAAAAAATTATTCTCTCAGGCATAAATAGAACAAAATCATACCAACCATGTAAACACAGTATGATATGCAAATGAAATCCAGTCTAATCATGTTTGTCAGTTAGATAAAGTACTCTACCATCATTCTTAACTCAAAGAATTATGATTCTATCCCTAGATTATACGTAGATGTTAGCCTGTAATGCTATCTGAAAATCATGTCCTCCACTCTATAACCTCTCTCTCAATGTTAAACAACTTGAGTTTGATTATGAGACTAAAACTAGTCTTCAACCCCATCAGAAATCTGAGAAAAACTGAAACATTACCTGGGTATATAGGAAGCACCAAACATAGCTTCTCAAACTTAAACAATTCTAGAGACAGCTGACTACCTGGACAGTCCCCTGATTCCTCAAAATGTTGGAGCATCGGTCTTCAGCCTTCTGGCCCAGGATCATCTGACAGACCTTTGGCAAAGCAGAATTATTGTGGATTGCTTACTCTGTCTTGGCAGAGCCAACAGTCGACTGTTCTGCATAATGTGTCCCTTTCCTGGAAAGTATTTTGTCTGCAGATGAAATAGGGAATTTCTGCCCTGCAGCTACATTGCCAAGATAAAACAACTTCCTGGAGTTGAAGATGCTCAATTTCTTATTTGAACCAAGAAAGGGGTGCTGTCAAGAGCAGATATGTCTCTTTGTCAAATGATTAACGTTGCATACCAACATCTGTGGATTTCTGATGTTTTTGAAGACTATCTAAATAAAATATCTTGAACTTTTACATCTTAGTTATTCTTAGCCATTTCTATTTGAGTAAACTGAAGGTAGTTTATTATAATTAAATCAAAAATCTAACATGTGACCCTTAACTTGTGTTGCTTAATCATCTTTAGCAGTTGTAAAGCAGCTATTTGAAGGCCTGGGTCGAAGCATTATATTCTTAAATGAGTTACATAGGTACAATGCCTATCTAGAATAACAATATTAATTTTAAATTTTATATCAATACAAGAAATTAATATGAATTGAAAAACTTTGATCTATATCAAAATAAATTCTGTACCAATATAAGAAATTATAACTTTAACTTTGTACCAAATGTAAGAATTATAACCAATTAAGATTATGTCTACATAATCCATTCCACCTATTTCCTCCTTATTCAAAATTATGACCATTCTCAAATTATCCCTTAAAATATAATTTTCTCTATAATTTGTAAAATAACCAGTACCTGATGCCCAAACACATGGTAGTGGGCTGACAACTCTTCATAACTTCCTCTTACTGGGATAGATATTGATATAAATAATTACAATATATACAAAAGTAAAATAGAAACATATCTGTAATGATGTACTTTCTCTCTCTCTCTCTCTCTCTCTCTCTCTCTCTCTGTCACTTGGCTTTGGTGATTAAGCTTGGGGTTTCATGTATCCTAGGCAAATACTCCGTCATAAACAAAGATATTCTAGATTTTAAGAAAAAGGAAAAGAAAACAGACAAGTTTAGTTCATTCAAGCAATGTAAAAAAATTGTGTAATGATATATTTTGAATAAAAAAGTAAATTAGTAAGTTAGTTTAGAGTCAGGAAATAGGGTAAATGATACTGGAGATGTAAGAGAGAGAAGCTCTTTAAGAATTTGATCACCATAATAGAGATAATTAGCTTTCTGAATGATGAGATGGCTCAGGGTAAATAAAGGTTTTTGCTGCCAAGCCTAATGACCTAAGTCAGTCCTTAGAACCAACATTATGAAAGAAGAGAATTAACTCTTGCAAGTTTTCTTCTGACTTCCACATGATTACCACGTTACTTGTGACCCCCTTAATAATAAACATAATAATAACTTTTTAAAAAAATAAAGAAAATTAAAACCCCCTAAGTGTTCTGGTTAGCCTTGTCAACTTGACAAAGCCTATAGTTGTCTGCAAAGTAAGCATCAACTGAGGATCAATAGGCTTATGGTTCTGTTATGTCAGTGGGGGATTGTCTGGATTCTTAATGGATGTAGGAGGGCACAGCCCACTCTGAGCAGTATCATCCACAGGCAGGTGGTTCAGGGTTGTATATGGAAGCTAGCTAAGCATGAGTCAGTTAGCAAATCAGATAGCAAAGCAAGCAAATAGTGTTCTTTCCAGTTTCCTGCCTTGAGTTCCTGACCTGATATCCCTCTATCCCAACTATTGGTCAACATGTTACCTGGAAGTATAAGCTAAAATAAACTCCTCCTTCCTAAGTTGCTTTTGATCAGAGTGTTCTATCAGAGCAACTATAGAGGGTGGTTCTGATGCTAAGATCCTGTTTCCCAATTGGTTCTTGATCTATCAAAAAAGATGCCAGGGGCTAATTGCTGGGCAGAAGGAAAGAGTCAGGACTTCCAGGTTCCTGGAGGTAGGCTAAGAGATGCAGGGGAGGAAGAGAGAATTTCACCATGTGTTAGAGAGAGAAAAGGTGACCAGCTATGTGAGATCTCAGGTGGGGCAGCCATAGGCTGCTTCTCTGGGCTCAAGATTAGAAATGTAACTAAGCTGAGGGCAGATTTAGGGTATTAAATTGGGACTGAAGGCAACTGAGCAACTGAAGCTGAGGGTAGATTAAGAGGTGCTAAGCTAAGAGTATTGGAAAGGGCATGCTAGTGGTGGGAGATTAGAAGTGCCCAGCAATTGAACCAATAAGGCAGGATGAAAATAAGTTAATTGTGAGCTCCATCTGCAGATCCTAGGGAACCTGGGCAGGGCTGGTAGGATAGTCTTCCAGGAACTTAAAGTTGGTAGCAAAACCTGCATACTACATATGGCACGCAATGTAGAAGGCAAGAATCCACTATTATTTAGACATTCTCAGATGGATTACACACATACAATGATATAATTTAATAGGGAGGAGAATTGGTTTCTTAGTGGAGCAGAACCTAGTCATGTGGCTCCAGTGCCTGAAAAACTAGACAAAGTCATATAGCAGTTGCCAAAGAGAGATTTAGCCAAGAGGCTGAGAACTCCTGCTGTGCAGTCAGGCTGTTACTAGGAGAAAGGCAGTGAGAGACAAACAATAAAAGCTGCCTGCTCCTATAAGCAGGTAATCAAATGATAGATATTTAAATTTTGATTTAATTGTTTATAAGGATAGAAGGGAATACAGATTTTGCCCAGGTCAGGTAGGGATTCTTCCTGTGGTTCAGAATACAAAGAGCTTATGATGAGACATAGAGTGCCAGTTGATAGATGCAGCAAATATTACACTCCACAGAAGGGAGAAGTTGGAGAGATTGAATGAAAAAAATGCTTTAGAGAAAATTTGAAAAAGTGTTGCCAGGATAATTTCTCGGATCTTTGAACATGGTATACTCTTGGGATTTCTTTGCCTGGTATGGAAAATAGAGCCTGGAGATAGGCTTATACAGTATCAGTAGGAAACTTAATTAAGGTAAGTTATAAAAAAATAAAAATATTGAATGCATTCAGTCTTAAAAAATTGGATCAAAGGCAGGGTGTAGGTCACCTAGCCTATCTCAGGCAGTAGAATTTTAGGCCTTAAAGAGTTATATAAAAAGAGAGTCTGGAAATAAGCTCATACAATAAGTAGATATATATATATATATATTTTTTTATTGGAAATTTTTTTTACATTTCAGATGTTCTCTCCTTACCCCATTTCCCCCCCCTTCCCTCCCAGAACTCTCTATCCCTTCCCCCCTCCTCCTGCCTCCACATTGGTGTACCCCCACCCTCTCTCCCCCATACCTCACCTCCCCACCCTCGAGTATCCCCCCCCCCCACAACATCCAGCCTTCTTTAGGACCAAGGATCTCTTCTCCCACTTATATATAGCTCCCTTGCATATATAGTGGAGCCATGGTCCCTTCCTAAGCGCTCCCAGGCTGGTGGTTTAGACCCTGGGGGCTCTGGTTGGTTGGTATTGTTGCTTTCCTCATTATGTCATGAATCCTCTCAATTCCTTCAGCCTTCACTCTATCTTCTCCACTGGGAACCCCAATCACAAAAGAACATACATGGTATTCACTCACTGATTATTGGATTTTAGCCCAGAAGCCTGAAATACCCAAGATTCAACTCACAGACCACATAAAGCTCATGAAGAATGATGACCAAGTAGGGGGGGGCTTCAGTCCTTCTTAGAAGGAGTAACAAAATACTCAAGGGTGCAAATATGGAGACACAAGTGCAGGACAGATACTGAAGGAGGGACTGTCTACAGACCATTCCACCTGGATATACATCCTATCTGCAGTCACCAAAGGTAGAGGTTGATGTGGATTGTCAGGATGTACATGCTGACAGGAGCCTGAATATTTATTTTATTATTGGGAAATTTTATTTACATTTCAGATGTTCTCTCCTTGACCCCATTTTCCCCCCTCCCTCCCAGGAACTCACTATCCCTTCCCCCCTCCTCCTGCCTCCACGTTGGTGTACCCCCACCCTCCCATCCCCCGTACCTCACCTACCCACCCTCGATATATCCCCCCCCGGCCAACTTTCATGGGACCAAGGATCTCTTCTCCCACTTATATATAGCTCCCTTGCATATATAGCTGGAGCCATGGGTCCCTCCCTAAGCGCTCCAAGGCTGGTGTTTAGACCCTGGGGGCTCTGGTTGGTTGGTATTGTTGCTTTCCTCAGTGTGTCGCGAATCCTCTCAACCCTTCAGCCTTCACTCTAATCTTCTCTATTGGGAACCCCATGATCAGTTTAATGGTTAGCTGTGAGCATCTGCCTCTGAGTATGTCAGGCTCTGGCAGACATCTAAGGAGACAGCCTATCAACTATATCAGGCTCCTGTCAGCATGCACTTCCTGGCATCCATATCAGGTCTACTTTTGGTGAGTGCACATGGGATGGATACCCAGGGGAACAGTCTCCAGAAGACCCCTCCTTCAGTTTCTGTCCCACACTTTGTCTCCATATTTGCTCCCTTGAGTATTTTGTTAAGAAGGACTGAAGCACTTATACTTTGGTCTTCCTTCTTCATGAGATTCATGGGGTTTCGTGAGTTGTATCTTGGGTATCGTGAGCTTTTGGTTAATATCCAATATCAGTGAGTGCATATCATGTGTGTTCTTTTGTGATTGGGTTACCTCAATTCAGGATGATATTTTCTAGTCCATCCATTTGCCTAAGAATTTCTCAAATTTATTGTTTTTAATAGCTGAGTAAAACACCATTGTGTAAATGTACCATGTTTTTCTGTATCCATCCTCTTTTTGAAGAACATCTGGTTTCTTTCTAGATTCTGGCTATTATAAATAAGGCTGCTATGAACATAGTGGAGCATATGTCCTTGTTATATGTTGGAGCATCTTCTGGGTATATACCCAGGAGTGGTTAGCTGAGTCCTCAGGTAATGCTATGTCCATTTTCTGAGGAACCACCAGACTGATTTCTGTCACGTCCACCTTGAAAAGCAATTAAGACAGACATGGTTGGATCCTTCTCAGACAGCTTTATTCCAGGAATGAATCTTGACTTATGGACGGGGACGGGGACCCCAGCAGCAGAAACGAGCTGCTTATATATCTGCCCAAGGCAGGCTGGGTGACGTGTTCTCTCAGGATAAGTTAAGCTGCCAATACCTCATTTGCATAAGCCCGCTGGGGAGGGGCACGAGGCAGACTCATGCACAAAGGACTTGTTTACCAGTTTAGCTGAGCTGGCCATGCTGGAAGCCAGCTGCTTACATTGTCAGGTGATAGTCATACAACTTTGCAACCGTCCCAGGTGCTATCTTAAACACAGCTGCCTACATCTCCCCTTATTTATTTATTAAATTTGAAGTAGGTTACCTCTGGACCTTCAGACCTTAGGCATCCCACATCCAAAGCATGCTTGAACTCATTCATTAGGTGGTTGGCGAGAGGTGATCGAGAGCACACCTAGAAGGTCGCCGCTAGCGCAGCAAGTCAGCGGTGGAAAACAGAGGTCCGAGCCCTTGTGCAAAGTGAAGGCATTGTAATGGGAAAGTTTATATTTCTGCCATACCTGCCTTCGTGCCTTTTTTCAGGGAGAGGTACATTTGGCACAAAACCTCTATGAATTCGGACATGCTTTCAGAGAATCTATCTCAAGATTGAGAACATCTCTAGTTGAGGCACTCCTCGTATTCCCCGCTTCAGAAACATTGAGGTGATGCTGTAGGAGCCTCATGAGTGTACACCCTTGGAAATGGTCAAGATGCTCAGGATCTAGGGAATATGCCTGGACGGCCATTACTGGGTCCAGAAAGCTCCCCACTATGCCTCCCTAAGGGAGGCCAGCCAATACCTCAGGGAGTACCTTCCTCCATGGCAGTCAGCGCCTGGTAAACTACAGCCTTATGTCTTGCATGGTCACGGTGGCAAGCGACACAGGAACCAAAGGCAGAAACCACATCCCAGGAGAACAACGGCTCCCCAGATAAATACTCCCGCCCATTCTTTAAAGAAATTGAGGGCATCCTTGACCCAAGTGGTGAGCCCCTCCAAAGTAACAGGATCCAGGCGGGTGCCATTCAGGGTAGCGATCTGCAACAGGAGCCTCCTGGATAGTCCTCATCTTCTTTCGACCATTTTCCTTTCAGGTACTCAGACAGGAGGCGGCTCTGATTGAGAGACTGAGAAGAGTTATATGCCAAAGGAGTAATACACAGTCCCCTGAGAGAGGAGACGCAAGAGAGCTGAATAAGTTTATATAGGTTGCAGAACTATCGGTGCCATTGTAAATAGATCTGCGTAATGTTTGTGGTGGCCCTGTGTATTAGAGGGGAATCCTGATTTGGTACAATACAGGGTGCATTACGAGCATAAGAAGTAGGGAAAAAGGTAGGGAGGACCGGGGAGTTAGAATGGACCGGCATAGGCACTGGCCAGGTGCATGTGATGGCCCACAAAGGTATGAAGTCACCCGTATCCAACGCAAATCCCTCTTTTATTTTAAGCCTCTCGCACGCATTAGTTCTTTTAAGGCACTTCTCATGGGGCACGATGGTGAGTTCCCCATGGTTTCACTTTCCTGATTTGATGCTCGCCAATACCACAGAAAAAACACAATTACGATACCCAGACTGACCCACACTAAACAAACACAAACATAAACACAAACACAAACAGCAAACACTAACATGATACTTCTAAGGTCTCTCGTGATTCAATTGCCACTTTACCATGGACCTATGACCACGGACCTTATGACACTGCTTTACCGCGGACCTTATGATGGCCCCACTTACCGGGCACTTTCTATTGCAACAAACATACCTGTACAGCCGTTCCTAGCTGCTGAGTTCTGAATCCACGAAGGTGAAGGTCCTCGGGTCCCCGGACAGGCCACCATATGTTGCGTCCACCTTGACCAGAAATTAAGACATGACACGGTTGGATCCTTCTCAGACAGCTTTATTCTAGGAACGAATCTTGACTTATGGATGAGAACGGGGACGGGGACGGGAACCCCAGCAGCAGAAACGAGCTGCTTATATATCTGCCTAAGGCAGGCTGGGTGATGTGTTCTCTCAGGATAGGTTAAGTTTGCCAATACCTCATTAGCATAAGCCCCGCTCGGGAGGGGCATGAGGCCGCCGCATGCACAAAGAACTTGTTTACCAGTTTAGCTAGCTGGCCACGATGGAAGCCAGCTGCTTACATTGTCAGGTGCTAGTTATATCGACTTTGCAACTGTCCCAGGTGCTATCTTAAACATGGCTGCCTACAGATTTCCAGAGTGGTTATACCAGCTTGCAATCCCACCAGCAAAGGAGGAGTGTTTCTCTTTCTCCACATCATCACCAGCATCTGCTATCTCCTGAGTTTTTGATCTTAGCCATTCTGACTGGTGTGAGGTGGAATCTCAGGGTTGTTTTGATTTGCATTTCCCTGATGACTAAGGATGTTGAACATTTATTTAGGTGCTTCTTAGCCTAATTCAAGTTCCTTCAGTTGAGAATTCTTTGTTTAGCTCGATACCCCATTTTTAATAGGGTTATTTTTATTGTCTGGAGTCTAATTTTCTTGAGTTCTTTGTTATATATTGGGTATTAGCCCTCTATCAGATGTAGGATTAGTAAAGAAATTTCCCCAATCTGTTGGTTGTCATTTTGTCCTATTAACAGTGTCCTTTGCTATACAGAAGCTTTGCAATCTTATGAGGTCCCATTTGTCAATTCTTGATCTTAGGCCATAAGCCATAGGTGTTCTGTTCAGGAAAATTTCCCCGTGCCCATGTATTTGAGACTCTTCCCCACTTTCTCTTCCATTGGTTTCAGTGTATCTGTTTTTTTGTGGAGGTCCTTGATCCACTTGGATTTGAGCTTTGTGCAAGGAGATGAGAATGGATCAGTTTGCATTCATCTACATGTGACCTCCAGTTGAACTAGCACTGTTTGTTGAAATTGTTGTTCTTTTTCCACTGGATGGTTTTAGCTCCTTTACCAAAGATCAAGTGACCATAGGTGTGTAGGTTCATTTCTGGGTCTTCAATTCTATTCCATTAATCTTCCTGCCTGTCTCTGTACCAATACCATGGAGTTTTTTTTTTTTTTTATCACTATTGCTCTGTAGTACAACTTGAGTTCAGGATGGCGATTCCCCTGAAGTTCTTTTATTGTTGAGAATAGTTCTAGATATCCTGGTATTTTTCTTATTCCAAATGAATTTGCAAATTCCTCTTTCTATCTCTATTGAAGAATTGAGTTGGAGTTTTGATGGGGACGGCATTGAATCTGTAGATTGATTTCGGCAAGGTGTACATTTTTACGTTATTAATCCTGCCAATCCATGAATGTGGGAGATCTTTCCATCTTCTGAGAACTTCTTCGATTTCATTCTATAGAAACTTGAAGTTCTAGTCAAACAGGTCTTTCACTTGCTTGGTTAAATTCACACCAAGGTATTTTTTATTTTTTTGTGACTATTGTGAAGGGTGTTGTTTCCCTAATTTCTTTCTCAGTCTGTTTATCCTTTGAGTAGTAGAAGATTTGTTTGAGTTGATTTTATATCCAGTTATTTGCTGAAGTTGTTTATCAGGTTTAGGAGTTCTCTGGTGGAATTTTTTGGGTCATTTAAGTATACTATCATATCATCTGCCAATAGTGATATTTTGACTTCTTCCTTTCCTATTTGTATCCATTTGACTTCCCTTTGTTGTCTAATTGCTCTAGCTAGGAGTTCCAGTACTATATTGAATAGGTAGAGAGAGAGTGGGCAACCTTGTCTGGTCCCTGATCTTAGTGAGATTGCTTCAAGTTTCTCTCCATTTAGTTTGATGTTCGCTACTGGCTTGCTGTATATTGTTTTTACTATATTTAGGTATGGGCCTTGAATTCCTGATCTTTCCAAGACTTTTACAATGAAGGGATGTTGAATTTTGTCAAATGCTTTCTCAGCATCTAGTGATCATGTAGTTTTTTTCTTTGAGTTTGTTTATATAGTGGATTACATTGATTGATTTCTGAATATTGAATCATCCTGCATTCCTGGGATAAAGCCCACTTGATCATGATGGATGATTGTTTTGATATGTTCTTGGATTCGGTTTGCTAGAATTTTATTAAGTATTTTTGCATTGATATTCATAAGGGAGATTGGTCTGACGTTCTCTTTCTTTGTTGGGTCTTTGTGAGGTTTAGGTATGAGTGTGATTGTAGCTTCATAGAACGAATTGTGTAGTGTTCCTTCTGTTTCTATTTTGTGGAATAGTTTGAAGAGAATTGGTATTAGGTCTTCCTTGAAGGTCTGATAGAATTTTGGAGTAAAACCATCTGGTCCTGGGCTTTTTTTGGTGGGGAGACTTTTAATGACTGCTGCTATTTCTTTAGGGGTTATGGGACTGTTTAGATGGTTTATTTGCTCCTGGTTTTAATTTTGGTACCTGGTATCTGTCTAGAAAATTGTCCATTTCATCCAGATTTTCAAATTTTGTTGAGTATAGACCTTTGCAGTAGGATCTGATGATTTTTTGAATTTCCTCATTTTCTGTTGTTATGTCTCCTTTTCAGATCTGATTTTATTAATTTGGATACTGTCTCCATGCCCTCTAGTTAATCTGGCTAAGGGTTTATCTATCTTGTTGATTTTCTCAAAGAACCAACTCCTGGTTTTGTTGATATTTTGTATAGTTCTTTCTGTTTCTACTTGGTTGATTTCAGCCCTGAGTTTGATTATTTCCTGACATCTACTCCTCTTGGGTGTATTTGCTTCTTTTTGTTCTAGAGCTTTCAGGTGTGCTGTCAAGTTGTTAATGTATGCTCTCTCCAATTTCTTTTTGGAGGCATTTAGAGCTGTGAGTTTTCCTCTTAGCACTGCTTTCATGGAGTCCCACAAGTTTTGGTATGATGTTTCCTCATTTTCATTAAATTCTAAAAAGTCTTTAATTTCTTTCTTTATTTTTTACTTGATTATGTCATCATTGAGTAGAGCATTGTTCAGTTTCCACATGCATGTGGGTTTTCCATTGGTTTTCTCATTATTAAAGACCAGCCTTAGTCTGTGGTGATCTGATAGGATGCAAGTGATTATTTCAAATTTTTGTATCTGTTGAGGTCTGTTTTGTGACCAATTATATGGTCTATTTTGGAGAAGGTACCATGAGGTGCTGAGAAAAAGGTATATTCTTTTGTTTTAGGATGAAATGTTCTATAGATATCTGTTAAATCCATTTGGTTCATAACCTCTGTTAATTTCAATGTGTCTTTGTTCAGTTTCTGTTTCCGTGATCTGTCCATTGCAGAGGGTGGGGTATTAACCCCCCCCCCACTATTATTGTGTGAGATGCAATGTGTGCTTTGAGCTTTATTAATGTTTCTTTTATGTATGTTGCTGCCCTTGCATTTGGAACATAGATGTTCAGATTGAGAGATCATCTTGGTAGATTTTTTCCTTTGATGAGTATGAAGTGTCCTTTGTTATCTTTTTTGATTACTTTTGGTTGAAAGTCGATTTTGTCTGATATTAGAATGTCTACTCCAGCTTGTTTCTTGGGACCATTTGCTTGGAAAATTGTTTTCCAGCCTTTGTAGTGTCTGTCTTTGTCACTGAGGTGCATTTCCTGTATGCAGCAAAATTCTGGGTCTTGTTTATGTATCCAGTCTGATAGTCTAATGTCTTTTTATTGGAGAATTGAGTCCATTGATGTTAAGAGATATTAAGGAAAAATGAGTGTTGCTTCCTGTTATTTTTGTTATTAGAGGTCGAATTATGTTTGTGTAGCTACCTTTTTTGGGGTTGTTAGAAGGTTACTTCCTTGCTTTTTCTCAGTTGTAGCTTCCTTCCTTGTGTTGGCGTTTTCCATCAATTATCCTTTGAAGTGTTGGGTTTGTGGGAAGATATTGTGCAAATTTGGTTTTGTCATGGAATATTTTGGTTTCTCCATCTATAGTGATTGAGAGTTTTGCTGGGTATAGTAGTCTGGGCTGACATTTTATTCCCTTAGGGTCTGTATGATATCAGACCAAGATCTTCTGGCTTTTATAGTCTCTGGTGAGAAGTCTGGTGTAATTCTTATAGGTCTGCCTTTATGTCTTACTTGACCTTTTTCCCTTACTGCTTTTAGTATTTTTTCTTTGTTTTGTGCATTTGATGTTTTGATTATTATGTGACACAAGGAATTTCTTTTTCTGGTCTAGTCAGCTTGGTGTTCTGTAGGCTTCTTGTATGTTTATGGACATCTTGTTCTTTAGGTTAGGGAAATTTTCCTCTATAATTTTGTTGAAGATATTTACTGGCCCTTTATATTGGGAATCTTCACTCTCATCTATACCCATTTTCCTTAGGTTTGGTCTTCTCATTGTGTCCTGGATTTCCTGGATGTTCTGGGTTAGGAGCTTTTTGCATTTTGTATTTTCTTTGATAGTTGTGTCAATATTTTCTATGGTATCTTCTGCACCTGAGATTCTTCTATCTCTTGTATTCTGTTGGTGATGCTTGTGTCTATGATTCCTGGTTTTTTTTTCCCTAGGTTTTCTATCTCCAGGGTAGTCTCCCTTTGTGATTTCTTTATTGTTTCTACTTCCATTTTTATGTCCTTGATGGTTTTGTTCAATTCCTTCACCTGCTTGGTTGTGTTCTCTTGTAATTCTTTAAGGGATTTTTGTGTTTCCTCTTTTAGGGCTTCTACCTGTTTACCTGTGTGCTCCTGTATTTCTTTAAGGGAGTTACTTATGTCCTTCTTAAAATCCTCCATCATCATCATGAGAAGTTATTTTATTTCTGAATCCTGTTTTTCCTGTGTGATGGGGTATCCAGGGCTTGCTATGGTGGTGAGAACTGGGTTCTGATGATGTCAGGTAACTTTGGTTTCTGTTGCTTGTGTTTCTTGCACTTGCCTTTCACCATCTGGTGACTCTAGTGTTACCCGTGCTCATTGTGTCATGACTGGAGTCTGTCTTTCCAGTTATTGTGCTTGTTTCAGAACTCCGCAGAATCCAGATGTCTCTGTGTTCTTGTGATCCTAAGCTCCTGGGTGGAAGAACTCCTGGGGTTCAGGGTGCCTCTGGGATCCTGAAATTCTGCTGCTCTGAGTGCAGCAGCTCTTCTAGGATGGCTCAGGATAAGTGTCTCCACAGGAGCAGACCAGGTAGTTGTCCACTGCTCTCAATGCAGTGGCTCCTCTAGGATGGCTCAGGATAAGGTGTCTCCACAGGAGCAGAACAGCTATGTGTCTGCCCCAGCCAAAAGGACCAGGCTCGGGGCAGAAGGGAAGTGGTATTCCGGAGGGGCAGGGTTTGGTTGCCTGATGGTTCCTGAGCAGCCCTGGCTCCCAGTTGTAACTCTGGGGCATGGGGGTAGTGGGCGAGGTTTCTTACCCTCTGCTCTGAGTGCAGTGGCTCCTCTAGTATGGCTCAGGATCAGGTGTCTCCACAGGAGCACACCAGCTATGTGTCTGCCCCAGCCAAAAGGACCAGGCTTGGGCACATGATTTCATTTGTATGTGGAACTAAGAGTAGGAAAATTCATAAACACAGAAAGTAGATTAGTAGTTATTGAAGTGGAAGAATGGATAATGGTGATTATACATCAGTATGAATTTACTTTATACTACTAATTTTGTACATTGAAATGGTTATAATAAATTTTTATCATATATCCTTTACCTCAATAATAAATCAGTTTATTTACTAAGACATATACTGTTTATGTATAACCATAACCAGTAAGCCTTTGGTTATGCATGCATGCTGTAAGGAAACTAATCTAACATAAAAAACAAAAACTAAATATTGAAAGCAAGCTGAATTTGGTAGTTTATAACTATAATCCTAGTATGTGAGAGGCTGAGCTAGGAAATCAAGGAGTTCAAGGGCAGCTTGGAATATGTGACACCCTGTCTGAAAAAGAAAACCTAAAGTTAATACATAGGACTGAAGAGATGGCTCAGCAGTTAAAAACAAGCTTCATTCCTAGCATCCATATTGGCTAGCTCATAATTTCCTATAACTTCAGCTACATGAGGTTCAAAATAAATCTTAAAGATGATGTTCAATGTAGCCAGTAGAAAAATTTAGACCGGTGAATCTAGGTGCCCCCTGCCCCTGCCCCTTGCTCTATTTTGTGACTATGTCTCATGTAGCTATGACTAGATTTAAACTCACTATGAAGTTGAGGCTGGGATTGATCTCTTAATCTTCCTGCTAATACCTCCAAAATACTGTAATTGTAGGCATGTAATATCATGCTAGGTTAAATGTATTTACTTTTCCAACAGTGAATATTGTGATATTAAATACAGATTAAGAATTGCCAGTCAAAATTCAGCATCTTATTTGAAGTATAAAAAATACACAACAGATTACAAGGATTTAGCCTTAAACAAGTAAATATTTCAATGATTTCTTATATTAATAGACTATTCATAATATTTTTGCTTTATTTTCATTTGTAGACACCCAAAACTGTCTTTCCAGTATAGAAGTAATTCAGAGGAGAAAATCAAATGTAAAGGGTAAGATATTTTTCATGTCACTATAATGGAATTACTATATTTAATGATTTGATAATATTTTTAAAATGTGTCATTATTATTATCTGTGTGTATGCACACACATGTACATACATATGTGCATATGTGTATTCATACAGGAGCCATTCTACTGACTCTTGATAATATTTTCTAGGAGAAAGTTCTATTATCAATCTAAACAATGACATATGATAATAGCAATTGTTTTAGTATCTTGCATGGCTTCTGTAGACCAGTAATTGGATGAGGATTTAGCTGGAAGTTTCCAGTTCTAGAATTTTCATTGAGTTGTAGTGTGTAACATGACTGAAAAAAAATTTAAACTTAACTTAGTTTGATAACTGAATTTATGATAAGTGCTATGCATATGGAGCTCAAATAATTTATAACAAAGTATAATGGTAAAACTAGCTCCATTTCAAATTCAGTTACTGTGTAAAACCAGAGAAACCTAGAAGTCAGCAGGACCTTATTCTTAGCCTAACCACAGGATGTCTAGACCACAACCCTAAGGTCAACCCAGTCAGCAGTTGTGTCTTGACAGCAATCTAAAGAGGAGACTGGTCTCAGTCCCATCTGGCTCATTTCCCAAGTGTTCCCCACTCCCCTTATTGTGTAACTGTTATTCTAAAATGTTAACCAGATGCTCATTCCATTTCTGTCATCTTGCTTAACTGCTGCTTGCTCATAAAAATAACAAACAAACAACAAAACCATGATAATGTCTCATAGAACAAAAACTCCACAGGGTTCAGACAATTGTGGTTTTATGCAACAACAACAACAACAAAGAACAACCCAGCCCTGGCTTCACCGTTGGCAGCAGCTCTTATACTGGCAAGATGAGGCCATTGTTGCAATGTTGTTATAAGCTTGTTTTTTTTTATGTTAAATTTAAGTTTTGTCTAGTGGCTTTTCCCTGGTGGTTTTAAACTTTACAACAAAAGCATGGCAATAATATTTTCCAAAGAAGGCTACCCACTGTTTACATTCACTAATTCCTTGGAAATATATTTTTCTTTAAGTTTCTTGAGATAGGGTCTCATTGTAGCTCAGTCTAGTCTCAAATTCCATATAGTCAAGATTGGCTTTGAACTCCTGAGACTCCTGTCTCAGGTGATGCACATAATGAAATATTACCTAGATATAAGCTCAAAATTTTTCTTTACTTAGACATAAATCTATATTATACCTTCTGCTTCCAATGGCTAGGATTAGGTATGCCTTACAATGCCTGGCTAAAACATGATATTAACAATCTTTTCTTCAAAAGATGAAATCTATGTCCTCTCCCCTAGACAGTGAACTTTTATGGCTGTTTGGACGGCTGTGAGACTTCCAAGGCTTGGTCATGAACGGTAATAAAACTTTGCTTTGCTAGAAATTCAGCAGCATCTTGAGAACAGCAGCATCTATATAAGCAGAATGACTGCCCTGAAGGTGCCAGTCTAGGATGGAGTCAAAGAAGCACATGGAGAGATTACAGGTAAGGATGTTGAATTTATACAGAGAGATCAACCTGGATGGTTGCTCTAGTGCCTCTGCTCCCTACTCTCCTAGCACCATTCTGTATCCAATCCAATGAGATTCTTTGACCTGGGACTTCTCAGCCGAACCCTCTTCAAATTCTTGGCTGACAGAAGCCATGCAAGGTACTATTAAAATGGCAACTGTTTATGTCGTTAAGTACAACAATGGTGACTACAGAGTATAACATCGTTTCTCTATCACATTTTCATACCACATCTCTGGAAAAGATTCTCTTATAATATTTACTGTATGCCTCAGTTTCACTATTTGTGAAAGGTTCTGATAAATTGCTAACAGAATCATGTTCAATTTCAAAACAACGTTATTGGCATGATTTGAAAGCTATGTATCACAGGCTAGGGATGTTGCTCAGTGGTTAAATTATTTGCCAGGAGAGCAGGAAGTATGGAGGTCAGATCCCCAGAATCCACAAAAGTGCTGGGCAGGCTTGGTGGTTCACCTGAAATTCTAGCCTTATAAGGGAAGAGAAGACAAGATTACCAGAGCAGACCATGGTGGCACATACCTTTAATCCCAGTACTGCAGAGGCAGAGGCAGATAGATCTCTGTGAATTCATGTCTAGATTGTTCATTTATAGTGATTTCAGGACTGCATACGGAGACCCTGTCTTTAAAGAAAAATAATAATAATAAAACAGGAATAGCAACCAAGAAAGATTTCTGACATTAGCCTCCATATGCGCACAACACATGTGAATATTCTGCTGTATGCTAAGACTTTTGCTTGGGAAACACAGCACACATGTCTACTTACATAAGATAAGGAGTCCACAACAGACCAAAGTATGGATACTTACTACCACAGTCCAACTTGAACCAATGAGTTTTATTTGGGCTACTTATAGGAATATGGATGAGGGTTAGTTACAGGAACAGAAATGACTCAAAGACAGCTTCATCACCAAAGTCTACTGTAGCTCACAGAAACTGGGAACCTGGACAGCCTACAAACAGGTCAACAGGCAGGAGAGTGTCCTTTCCAAGTGACTCAGTTGTTCTAAAATTTGCCCAGGCAGCTGAGCTGGTTTGTTCTTTTTCAGGCAGCTGCTCTGATCTCAGATTCTTCTCTGCAACTTAGCTTGTCTGAGAGTGAACCCCAACAGTCTTCATTTCTTACTCTGGGAACAATGGGCCCTCTAAATCTGGTGAGTTTCAGGGACTTCCTGAAGGTATTTTGACTTGTTTACCTTCTGTGTTAAGGAGTCCTTGGGGAATGGAATATTTCAGTCTTTGAGGAAACTGTTATGCAGCACAAATCAGCACACATGTATGCATAACACACAGACACACGCACATGCATACACATACTAACACAGAAAAGAAGAAAAAGGAAAATAATTTTATAATATTATGTTGTATATTTGCAAAGCAGTTTTAACTTCTCAAAACTCCTTTATAAGTTATATTTAATCTAATCCTTTCAATGGAACAGTGGGATAAGCATGCTGAGTATTAATGAACCAGACATTAAAAGTCTGAGAGAATTCCATGTAGAACCAGATGCTTCAATAACAAACTGTAGGAATTGGAAATATCTTCATTGCAATTCCTTTTGAAATAATGATAAGAAGATTTTAAATGGCCTGGTCATATTCAAATATATAATGGAAAGTTGGAATTAAAACCAAAATTCTCTGGTCTTGGTTTGCTTCATTAAAAGCTCACTCAATATTGCTTTAGATTAATGCTCTGATTATGTCCAAATTTATCTCACCCTAAGATATGTTAAGTCATGAGGAGTTTGACAGAAGCCTGCTGTTCTTATATTAATCACACTTTTTTCTTTCTTCTTCCTTGTTTGCTATCTTTAAAACTTCATTGGTGTCTACAGCATTTCACCAATGTGTTTCATTGCAGTGTTAACTCCGACACAAGTGATGGTAATTATGTTCCAAAGTTTAGAAAATTATGCACAAATTATCAATTAAGCAAATGTTGCAACAGTTATATGCCTCATCAAGAGAAATTATGCAAACACTGGGAGAATGACAATTTTACACAAGATGTTTATATTTATTACATTCCCTAAATTGTTGTGGATAACTTACAATAACTTTATCAAAATATTATACCTTTTTTAGCACAGATGAAATTTTATAATCAGAGATCCTTCTCAAATGTTATAAATATGACACCCCCACATCAATCTGAGCTGTAGATATAGAGCATGCAAAGTTTCAAACTCAACATGACTTACAGTGCACACATTACATTTTTCCCAGATCTATCTTCCCGTCAATACTTAATATGTTGGCTAGCATTATCAGGGGCCCACTTGCTTATCCAACTTTGACATTTGGGATCAGTTCTCAGGTCATCTTCTTTGAACACCTGTCCACCACCATAAGTATGTGTCACCCTGTTGAGGTTTGGTCTGTTGCTATGTATTGCAAAGGTAAATACTGGCTCCTAAGGCCTGGTTGCCCCAGGGATGAGAGAATCTGCATGTACACAAAGTAATGCTATGTGACCTTGTTCCTTAATTTAAAACTATTGATTGAATAAAGATGTTGACACCCTATCACTGCGCAGAAAAAAGGTAGGTAAAGTTTTGGTTTCTGGGCTTGGTGTCTGAGGAAGACAAAGAGGAGAGAAGGTGGAGAGAGGGGAAGACACTATGGGTAGGTGAGTCATGAAACATGTATGGAACATGGCAAGTTATAACTCGGGGTTATTGATGGGGAAGTAGATTCTGCCCAGCTCTAGTGCATTAAAGGCTTATTATAAATATAAAAAGTTGTGTGTCTTTTATCTGGGAACTCAATGATTAAACATGGGCTAGAAACCCCTGTCTCAGATTAAATACTTAACACAACATCACCCCGTCCCACTGACTGGGATTTTGTGATTCTGAAGTTTGACCTCTCCATTTCCGTTTAACTTAATTTTTAATTCACATAATACAAGCAATGATTGCTCTGAGAGGCTGAATATTAATGTTTGAGACACATTCCTCTTGAGTATGTTCTAAGGTTTTTATTCCAGTTCACTTGGCTTTTATGAATACCTATATTGTATGCTTGGTAATTTTCTAGGTTCTAGAGAGTACACAGATAACTTTGAAACATTGTTGATGCCCTGAAATGGGATAGATATTGATATAAATAATTACAATATATACAAAAGCAAATTAGAAACATATCTGTAATGAATGTACTTTCTCTTTCTCTCTCTCTCTCTCTCTCTCTCTCTCTCTCTCTCTCTCTCTCTGTCACTTGGCTTTGGTGATTAAGCTTGGGGTTTCATGTATCCTAGGCAAATACTCCATCATAAACAAAGATATTCTAGATTTTAAGAAAAGGAAAAGAAAACAGACAAGTTTAGTTCATTCAAGCAATGTAAAAAAATTGTGTAATGATATATTTTTGAATAAAAAAGTAAATTAGTAAGTTAGTTTAGAGTCAGGAAATAGGGGTAAATGATACTGGAGATGTAAGAGAGAGAAGCTCTTTAAGAATTTGATCACCATAATAAGATAATTAGCTTTCTGAATGATGAGATGGCTCAGGGTAAATAAAGGTTTTTGCTGCCAAGCCTAATGACCTAAGTCAGTCCTTAGAACCAACATTATGAAAGAAGAGAATTAACTCTTGCAAGTTTTCTTCTGACTTCCACATGATTACCACGTTACTTGTGAGCCCCCTTAATAATAAACATAATAATAACTTTTTAAAAAAATAAAGAAAATTAAACCCCCTAAGTGTTCTGGTTAGCCTTGTCAACTTGACAAAGCCTATAGTTGTCTGCAAAGTAAGCATCAACTGAGGATCAATAGGCTTATGGTTCTGTTATGTCAGTGGGGGATTGTCTTGATTCTTAATGGATGTAGGAGGGCACAGCCCACTCTGAGCAGTATCATCCACAGGCAGGTGGTTCAGGGTTGTATATGGAAGCTAGCTAAGCATGAGTCAGTTAGCAAATCAGATAGCAAAGCAAGCAAATAGTGTTCTTTCCAGTTTCCTGCCTTGAGTTCCTGACCTGATATCCCTCTATCCAACTATTGGTCAACATGTTACCTGGAAGTATAAGCTAAAATAAACTCCTCCTTCCTAAGTTGCTTTTGATCAGAGTGTTCTATCAGAGCAACTATAGAGGGTGGTTCTGATGCTAAGATCCTGTTTCCCAATTGGTTCTTGATCTATCAAAAAAGATGCCAGGGGCTAATTGCTGGGCAGAAGGAAAGAGTCAGGACTTCCAGGTTCCTGGAGGTAGGCTAAGAGATGCAGGGGAGGAAGAGAGAATTTCACCTTGTGTTAGAGAGAGAAAAGGTGACCAGCTATGTGAGATCTCAGGTGGGGCAGCCATAGGCTGCTTCTCTGGGCTCAAGATTAGAAATGTAACTAAGCTGAGGGCAGATTTAGGGTATTAAATTGGGACTGAAGGCAACTGAGCAACTGAAGCTGAGGGTAGATTAAGAGGTGCTAAGCTAAGAGTATTGGAAAGGGCATGCTAGTGGTGGGAGATTAGAAGTGCCCAGCAATTGAACCAATAAGGCAGGATGAAAATAAGTTAATTGTGAGCTCCATCTGCAGATCCTAGGAAACCTGGCAGGGCTGGTAGGATAGTCTGCCAGGAACTTAAAGTTGGGTAGCAAAAACTGCACATTACAAGCAGCAGAGTCAAGATAGAACATGATATAGGAAATGGAAACACTGACATATTAAGAAATTAAATAAGTGGTTTAACTTATTAATTTATTCAAAATTTGATAAGAGTATTGTGAGATGCTAGAACTTAAGAATGTAGACTTAGCTGGAGGTAGTGGGTCCCTGTGTACATCCTTTTGAAGGGACTGTCTTGGCCTTGGCCCTTTCCTATTACTATTCTCTTGTTTGTGTAATATATTGTGATGATGATGATGATAATAACAATAACATACAGCTCATATTTACATAGCATTTGTTACATAACAGTATTTGTAGATTTTCTTTTGTTTTTGACATAGGGTCTCCATTACATATGCTGGCCCAGAACTCTCAATAATCTTCTCGCCTTGGATTCTTTTTTATTTTTATTTTTATTTTTTTTTTGGAACTTTTATTTACATTTCAGGTGTTTTCCCCTTACCCCCTTTCCCCCCTCCCTCCCAGGAACTCCCTATCCCTTCCCCTCTCCTCCTGCCTCTATGATGGTGTACCCACACCCACCCTCCCCCATACCTCACCTCCCCACCCTCGAATACCACCCCCACGACGTCCAGCCTTCATGGGACCAAGGATCTCTTCTCCCACTTATATATAGTTCCCTTGCATATATAGCTGGAGCCATGGGTCCCTCCCTAAGCGCTCCCAGGCTGGTGGTTTAGACCCTGGGGGCTCTGGTTGGTTGGTATTGTTGCTCTCCTCATGGGGTCCCGTACCCTTTCTACTCCTTCAGTCTTCACTCTATCTTCTCTATTGGGAACCCCATGATCAGTTTAATGGTTTGCTGTGTGCATCCGCCTCTGAATATGTCAGGCTCTTGCAGACCTCTAAGGAGACAGTTATGTTAGGCTCCTGTCAGCATGCACCTCCTGACACCCATGTCATCATCTACCTTTGGTAACTGCACATGGGATGGATACCCAGGGGGAATGGTCTGCAGACTGCCCCTCCTTCAGTTTCTGTCCTGCACTTGCATCCATATTTGCTCCCTTGAGTATTTTGTTACTTCTTCTAATAGGGACTGTAGCCCCCCCCCCATTTGGGTCTTCATTCTTCATGAGCTTTATGTGGTCTGTGAGTTGAATCTTGGGTGTTTCAAGCTTCTGGGCTAAAGTCCAATAATCAGTGAGTGAATACCATGTATGTTCTTTTATAATTGGGTTACCTCACTAAGTATGATATTTTCTAGTTCCATCCATTTATATAAGAATTAATCGAATTCATTGTTTTTAATAGCTGAGTAATATTCCTTGTGTAAATGTACCATATTTTTTGTATCCATTCCTCTGTTGAAGGGCATCTGGGTTCTTTCCAGTTTCTGGCTATTATAAATAAAGCTGCTATGAACATAGTGGAGCATATGTCCTTGTTATGTGTTAGAGCATCTTCTGGGTATATGCCCAGAAGTGGTATAGCTGGGTCCTCACGTAGTGATATTTCCAATTTTCTGAGGAACCGCCAGACTGTTTTCCATAGTGGGTTGCACCATCTTGCAATCCCACCAACAATGAAGGAGTGTTCCTCTTTCTCCACATCCTCGCCAGCATCTACTATCACCTGAGTTTTTGATCTTAGCCATTCTGACTGGTGTGAGGTGGACTCTCAGGGTTGTTTTGATTTGCATTTCCCTGATGACTAGGGATGCTGAACATTTCTTTAGGTGCTTCTCAGCCATTCGCATTTCCTCAGTTGAGAATTCTTTGTTTAGCTCCATACCCCATTTTTTAATGGGGTTATTTGGTTGTCTAGAGCCTAATTTCTTGAGTTCTTTGTAAAATATTGGATATTAGTCCTCTATCAGATGTGGGATTGAAAAAGATTTTTTCCCAATCTGTTGGTTGCCGTTTTGCCCTATTGAACAGTGTCGTTTGCCTTACAGAAACTTTGCAATTTTATGAAGTCCCATTTGTCAATTCTTGATCTTAGAGCACAAGCCATTGGTGTTCTGTTCAGGAACTTTTCCCCTGTGCCTAGGTGTTTGGGGTCTTCCCACCTTCTCTTCTATTAGTTTCAGTGTTCTGGTTTTATGTGAAGGTCCTTTATCCACTTGGACTTGAGCTTCATACAGGGAGATAAGAATGGATCGATTTGCATTCTTCTGCATGTTGTCCTCCAGTTGAACCAGCACCATTTGTTGAAAATGCTGTCCTTGTTCCACTGGATGGTTTTAGCTCCTTTGTCAAAGATCAAATGACCATAGGTGTGTGGGTTCTTTCTGGGTCTTCAACTCTATTCCACTGATCTTCCTGTCTATCTCTGTACCAATACCAGGCAGTTTTTACCCATATTGCTCTGTAGTACAGCTTGAGGTCAGGGATGGTGATTCCTCCAAAGTTCTTTTATTGTTGAGAATGGTTTGCTATCCTGGGATTTTTGTTATTCCATATAAATTTGAGAATTTTCTGTTTCTAGCTCTGTAAAGAATTGAGTTGATATTTTAAATGGGGATTGCATTGAATCTGTAGATTGCTTTTGGCAAGAGGGCCCCATTTTACTATATTAATCCTGCCGATCCATGATCATGGGAGATCTTTCCATTTCCTGAGATCTTCTTCAATTTCGTTCTTCAGAGACTTGAAGTTCTTTTTCATACAGATCTTTCACCTGCTTGGTTAGATTTACCCCGAGGTATTTCATATTATTTGTGACTATTGTGAAGGGTGTCATTTCCCAATTTCTTTTTCAGCCTGTTTATCTTTCCGTAGAGGAAGGCTACTGATTGTTTGAGTTGATGTTATAACCTGCCACCTTGCTGAAGTTGTCTATCAGGTTTAAGATTTTCTCTGGGGAGGTTCGGGGATCACTTAAGTATACTATATATCATCTTCAAATAGTGATATTTTGACTTCTTCTTTTCCTATTTATATTCCTTTGACTTCTTTTTGTTGTCTAATTGCTCTGGCTAGGACTTCCAGTACTATATTGAATAGGTAGGGAAGAGTGGGCACCTTGTCTGGTCCCTGATATTAGGGGAATGCTTCAAGTTTCTCCATTTAGTTTGTGTTGGCTACTGGTTTGTGTATATGGCTTTTACTATGTTTAGGTATGGGCCTTGAATTTTTGATCTTTCCAAGACTTTACCATGAAGGGATGTTGAATTTTGTCAATGTTTTCTCAGTGCATCTAGTGAGGTGGTCATGTGGTTTTTTTCTTTGAGTTTGTTTATATAGTGGATTACATTGATGGATTTCCAAATATTTGAACCATCCCTGCACTCCTGGGATAAAGCCCACTTGATCATGATGGATGTGGAATAGTTTGAAGAGAATTGGTATTTAGGTCTTCCTTGAGGTCTGATAGAATTCTGCATTACAACCATCTGGTCCTGGGCTTTTTTTTGGTGGGAGACTTTTAATGCTGCTGCTATTTCTTTAGGGGTTATGGGACTGTTTAGATGATTTATTTGCTCCTCGTTTAACTTTGGTACCTGGTTTCTGTCTAGAAAATTGTCCATTTCATCAAGATTTTCCAGTTTTGTTGAGTATAGACCTTTGCAGTAGGATCTGATGATTTTTTGAATTTCCTCATTTTCTGTTGTTATGTCTCCCTTTTCAGATCAGATTTTATTTTTTGGATACTGTCTCTGTGCCTTCTGGTTAATCTGGCTAAGGTTTATCTATCTTGTTGATTTTCTCAAAGAACCAACTCCTGGTTTTGTTGATATTTTGTATAGTTCTTTCTGTTTCTACTCGGTTGATTTCAGCCCCGAGTTTGATTATTTCCTAGCGCCTACTCCTCTTGGGTATATTTGCTTCTTTTTTTTCTAGAGCTTTCAGGTGTGCTGTAAAGTTATTAATGTGTGCCTCTCTAATTTCTTTTTGTGGGCACTTAGAGCTTTTGAGTTTTCCTCTTAGCACTGCTTTCATGGAGTCCACAAGTTCTGGTATGCTGTGTCCTCATTTTCATTAAATTCTAAAAAGTCTTTAATTTCTTTCTTTATTTTTTACTTGATTATGTCATCATTGAGTAGAGCATTGTTCAGTTTCCACATGCATGTGGGTTTTCCATTGGTTTTCTCATTATTAAAGACCAGCCTTAGTCTGTGGTGATCTGATAGGATGCAAGTGATTATTTCAATCTTTTGTATCTGTTGAGGACTGTTTTGTGACCAATTATATGGTCTATTTTGGAGAAGGTACCATGAGGTGCTGAGAAAAAGGTATATTCTTTTGTTTTAGGATGAAATGTTCTATAGATATCTGTTAAATCCATTTGGTTCATAACCTCTGTTAATTTCAATGTGTCTTTGTTTAGTTTCCGTTTCCATGATCTGTCCATTGGAGAGAGCAGGGTCTTAAAATCCCCCACTATTATTGTGTGAGGTGCAATGTGTGCTTTGAGCTTTAGTAAAGTTTCTTTTATGTATGTGGGTGCCCTTGCATTTGGAGCATAAATGTTCAGAATTGAGAGTTCGTCTTGGTAGATTTTTCCTTTGATGAGTATGAAGTGTCCTTTGTTATCTTTTTTGATTACTTTTGGTTGAAAGTCGATTTTATTTGATATTAGAATGGCTACTCCAGCTTGTTTCTTGGGACCATTTGCTTGAAAATTGTTTTCCAGCCTTTTACTCTGAGGTAGTGTCTGTCTTTGTCACTGAGGTGCGTTTCTTGTATGCAGCAAAATTCTGGGTCTTGTTTATGTATCCAATCTTTAGTCTATGTCTTTTTATTGGAGAGTTGAGTCCATTGATGTTAAGGGATATTAAGGAAAAATGATTTTTGTTTCCTATTATTTTTGTTATTAGAGGTCGAATTATGTTTGTGTAGCTACCTTTTTTGGGGGTTATTGGAAGATTACTTCCTTGCTTTTTCTAGGTTGTAGTTTCCTTCCTTGTGTTGGTGTGTTCCATCAATTATCCTTTGAAGCACTGGGTTTGTGGGAAGATATTGTGCAAATTTGGTTTTGTCATGGAATATCTTGGTTTTCTCCATCTATAGTGATTGAGAGTTTTACTGGGTACAGCAGTCTGGGCTGGCATTTGTGTTCCCTTAGGGTCTGTATGATATCAGACCAGGATCTTCTGGCTTTTATAGTCTCTGGTGAAAAGTTTGGTGTAATTCTTATTGGTCTGCCTTTATATGTTACTTGACCTTTTTCCCTTACTGCTTTTAGTATTTTTTCTTTGTTTTGTGCATTTGGTGTTTTGATTATTATGTTTCGGTGGGTATTTCTTTTCTGGTCTAGTCTGTTTGGTGTTCTATAGGCTTCTTGTATGTTTATGGGCATCTTGTTCTTTAGGTTGGGGAAATTTTCCTCTATAATTTTGTTGAAGATATTTACTGGCCCTTTAGATTGGGAATCTTCACTCTCATCTATACCTATTATCCTTAGGTTTGGTCTTCTCATTGCGTCTTGGATTTCCTGGATGTTCTGGGTTAGGAGCTTTTTGCATTTTGCATTTTCTTTGACTGTTGTGTCAAGGTTTTCCATGGTATCTTCTGTGCATGAGATTCTCTCTTCTATCTCTTGTATTCTGTTGGTGATGCTTGCGTCTATGACTCCTGATCTCTTTCCTACGTTTTCAATCTCCAGAGTAGTCTCCCTTTGAGATTTCTTTATTGTTTCTATTTCCATTTTTAGATCCTGGATGGTTTTGTTCAATTCCTTCACCTGTTTGGTTGTGTTTTCTTGCAATTCTTTAAATGATTTTGTGTTTCCTCTTTAAGGGCTTCTACCTGTTTACCTGTGTTCTCTTTCAATTCTTTAAATGATTTTTGTGTTTCCTCTTTAAAGACTTCTACCTGTTTACCCGTGTTCTCCTGTATTTCTTTGAGGGAGTTACTTATGTCCTTCTTAAAATCTTCTATCATCATCATGAGAAGTGATTTTATTTCTGAATCCTGTTTTTCCTGTGTGATGTGGTATCCAGGCCTTGCTATGGTAGGAGAACTGGGTTCTGATGATGTCAGGTAACTTTGGTTTCTGTTGCTTGTGTTCTTGTGCTTGCCTTTCGCCATCTGGTTGACTCTAGTGTTACCTGTGCTCGCTGTGTCTGACTGGAGTCTGTCTTTCCAGTTATCTTGCTTCTGTCAGATTTCCTCAGATTCTATATGTCTCTGTGTTCCTGTGATCCTAAGCTTCCTCTGCTCTGGATGCAGTAGGTCCTCCTCTGCTCTGGATGCAGTAGGTCCTCTAGGTTGTCTCAGGATCAGGTGTTTCCACGGGAGCAGATTAGCTAAGTGTCTGCCGCAGGCAAAAAGACCAAGCTCCGAACGGAAGGAAGGTGGTATTCTTCTGCTCTGGATACAGTCGGTCTCTCCTCTGCTCTGGATGCAGTTGGTCCCTCTAGGATGTCTCAGGATCAGTGTTTCCACAGGAGCAGACCAGCTAAGGGTCTGTCCCAGGCAAAGGGAACAGATTCCAGGCAGAAGGGGGGTAGTGTTCCGGAGGGGCGGGGTTTGGGTGCCTGCTAGTTCCTTAACCTCCCCTGAGTCCCAGTCTCGCCTTGGATTCTTGAATGCAGAGATTGCAGGTGTGAACTGGCAGTCTTTCATATATGTGTTTCATATATAGTACCTCCATGTTCACAGCAACTCTGACTTTGTTACTACTCTAATTCCCATTTTACAGATGAGAAAATGTAGGTATAGAGAGGTTGAATAAGTAGTCAAATTCATACAACTAGTAACAGGTTCAGTTAAGGGCTCAGTCTTTGAGTCTATGGACTATTTTTTTACTGTTCCACGTGATAATCACTTGTTTTTGTTAAATTTATTAGTACTGCCTTAGATGTATTCCAAGTACACCTAATTCAATAACCTGTAGGAGTATTCAGTACACCTAAGTAAATAGTGATTAGACAACACAGTTTTAGTCTTATTGTTGACAATTCAGTTTCAGTTTTATTACTACTACAATTAAAATGTGCATTTATTTATTCATTGTTTGTTTATATATGTGTAGAGAGGTTCAGAAAGTGACCATGTGTGTGCATGTGGAGATCAGAGGACAACTTGCAGGAGTTCGTTCCTTTCACTATGTGGGATAGGGGATGTAATTTAGGTTTCTGGGCTTGGCAACAGGCTCCTTTATCTACAGAGTCATCTCACTGGCTGCATATTACAACTACTTTAGATGACATATTTCTTATACAGGAACTAACTTCTTTTGATATATATTCAATGAGGTTTCTTGCACTGAGTAATACTAATATTTTGGGTCAAATATTTATTTCTCTTCAGGGAGCTTTGATAGTGAATCTTGATCAATTTGAGAGCTACCTAGGAGATTAGTAAAACACACTTCTAGTCATGTTTGGAGGGCATTTTCAGAAATAATTAATTCAGGAGAATTTCTGACATTATGACTGCTTTACCCATTAATGGATTCAGAATTTGACTAGTGTATTAAGAGGTGGCCGAACTGTGGAAAATGTGGCTTAGCTGGAGGAAGTAGTTCACTGAGTTCATGCTTTTGAAGAATCTGGATACCATGAGGATAGAAGCCTGTGTCCTGCTTCTGCCATTACAATGCTTTGTCTCGCCTCATGCCACAAACAGTAATAGATCCAGCTGATCACAGATCAAGGCCATTTGCCAAAATAAGTACTTTAAATTGTTTTATTAGGTATGTTGACTCAAACAAAAACCTAACACAATAGACTGGAGAATTGGCTCAGACATTAAGAGTACTTGCTACTCTTATAGAGGACCTGAGTTCAGTTCTCAGCATCCATGGCAGGCAACTCACAACTCTTGTAACTTCAGCTCTAGGGAACTGACAGCATCTTCTGGCCTCCATGGGAACCTGAATACAAATGGCTTTCATTCATACAGACAAACATACATTAAGCAAAAATAACTCAAAACCAAGCACACAAGATCTGTCCTCTGTATCTTGGGAGGGCCATTGTGCTGCATCTCTGGCCTTTGCCCTGTATTAGCACCAACTTGTGGCAATTCTTGTCTCTACATTAGCCAAATGTCTCTTGGAGGTACAAATTCATCCTTGGTTGAAACTCAGAGATAGAAACAATAAGTCACTGTCATAGATATGATTTATATTTTGATTTAGTCTCAAATCTATACATATATTCTTTGTTTTCTTTTTTTTTTCTTTTTCTTTTTTTTTCGAGACAGGGTTTCTCTATATAGCCCTGACTGTCCTGGAACTCACTCTGTAGACCAGGCTGGCCTCGAACTCAGAAATCTGCCTGCCTCTGCCTCCCAAGTGCTGGGATTAAAGGCGTGCGCCACCATCACCAGGCTTATTCTTTGTTTTCTGGATTAATGTTTTACCTCTGCTTCAGTCCTTCCAGCCGTATCTATGGAAACCTGTCTCAAAGAGGTCAGCATTATGTACACAGTAGCAGTAGATAAAACCCAGACATTATTATGGTAATAGTTGCTATCCTGTATCTAGGTGAGATTTTCTTTTATAGCTTTGAGAAAAGGAAAAATTCATAATAATGTTTACAGTTCTCTCATCCTATTTGTTACCTTGATTTCTAGTGCCAGAGATTAATTTTGGTTGCCTTTGAACTTTATTTCATAACAAGGGTTGACTAACTTTTTCTTAAAGAGTCAGAAAGCAAATATTTTAGGCTTGTAGGCCAGATGGTCTCTGTCACAACTACTCAACTCTGCAATTATAGTTCTAAAGAAGCTGTCAAAGACAAAATACACACACATGAATGTGGCTCTCTTCCAAAAAAACTTTAATTACCAAAACAGGTGGCCAGCCCATGGGCAATGGTTGAACATTCCTTCTTTTATATAAATTGAATCATATAGTATATATGATTTCTTGTAGCCTGACTTCTTTTGTTCCATATTATCTTTGTAATGTCCCTTCCAACAGTACCACTAATTGGGGACCAGGTGTTAGAATACATGAGCCTTTAGGGTCATTCAACATTCAAACCATAATACTTTAGTATCTTAATACTTATTTGTTCAGTCTTCCAAGAATGGGTTAAAGCATAAAAGCTATTCTTCAGAAAGAAAAACATTTCATATTAAGTACTAATCAAAATATTTTCATTGCTTCAAACCATCACTGTTTCTTAGTTAACTTAATCCTCTAATAACTATTCATTGAACAATATTTATCATTGTCATATTCTATTTCTGATTTTTTTTTAGATTTTAGGTAATAATATCCCCATAGCTTAAGTTGCTCAAACTAGAAAGATGATAGTCATTGGGCCAACAAGATGGCTCAGCAGGGGTGAAAACCTGAGTTTAATTCCCAGGACCCAAATAGTTGGGGGAAAGAACTGATTCCTATAGGCTGCCCTCTGACATTCACACACATGCTGTGGCATGTACAAGCACCACACACACACACACACACACACACACCATGTGGGGTGAGGGGAGAGAGAGAAAGAGAGGAAACTAAATAAAATATAAAAAATATAAATAAGGAGACAGAGATTTACACTTGGTTTTTTGTTCTACTTCTGTGTTGATCAACATGATCTTGTATGGTAGGAGGTTTTGGGTCATAGGGGTATAATCCTTAGAAGGAAAGTGTTGTGTGAGTCAAATAAACTTCTTTTATAATTACCTGCCCTCAGACTTTCTGTAGCAATATAAAAAAGGTCTAAGAAATGGTATAATTTGATGAATTAGCTTCTCCTCAGTGATTGATGATCCAGATGAATCCTATTCCTGCAGATCTCAGCAAAGGCTAATGGCCCCATGAGGTGTCTCTGAATGCCATGAAAGTGTTAGTCTACTTGGTCTCACTTCATGCCAAGCCCAAACCCTTCCTATAATGGTAAATTGTTAACCGTCTCTAAACTCCCCAGTGGGTGCCATTGCCTCTTGCCATTGCTCAATTGCTCTGGATTCCCAAAAGAAAAATGCACATACACAGCCTTATATTTTAAATACCTTAAAGAGTTCAATGGCTGGGCCACTCTCTATATCTACATGGCTAACACACACTCCCCTCCAATATTCCTGAGTTAATACTTATTTAATCTATATTTTTATCTTTACTGCCCTGGATCCTGCTGGGCAGCCATCTTGGGGCCGCTTTCCCCCTGCACCTACATTTCAGCTGTCTCTCCCTCCTGCACCTTTCTGGTGTGGTCCATCTCTTTTGCCTCCATCAAGGCCAAATCCCTCTTCTTCCTTCCTTATCCCCTTTCAGGGAATTTTAAAAGTCCTGCATCTGTCCAATTGCCAAGCCATTGACTACCAGTAACTTTATTGACCAGTCAAAAAACAACTGGGTATAGGCTTCCTTTAGTCCTACGTACAGGACTCTGCAAACAGATTTTTAGGTAACATAATTAGTATGACAACACAAGCCACTACACTTCCACTGCATCCTTTGAGACCTTTGGCTCATCTACATCTTTTAGCTTTTTCCCTAAATGTATACCCTCTATTTCTGTTCTAACAGAAGGATACTGCTTCGTAGAGCTTATAGAAATGGTTCTAAGTGCTGTTTTTCTCATATGCCTCACACCACTGGATTTGAAAATAGGTTAAGTGTCCTTCTTATACTTCCTTACTATTTATCAAATATTCTGGGCCTCTTACTTCTGTTCAAAGTAATCCCTAAGAGAGCCTTCTGGCTTGTTCGGTCTCAGTTCAATGAAAATCTGTTTATCTAATTAAGGCCTTCATCACCCTGGTGTATAAACGAAACATGCACAGCTTAAAGTATAATTTTATAAGGACTATCTCAGAATATCCAACCCTGGGTATCATTCAAAGCTTTCCATGAGTTAATGTATTCCTCTGTTGTACTTATTAGACTGATTCCCTAGTCCTTATTTCTTGGGGATATTGTGAACAATACTCTTTAGACATTTAATTTTCTATGTACCTGTTACTATTAATACGGAGAAGTGCAAGTGAATTTTGTAGATTGTTTTTATATTTAAAGCCTTGGATATTTTTGTATAAATTTCTGTATATTTTCAGTATGTACACACTATTCTTAAAAGTTTTCCTTCTTCCTTTTCAATCTCTATACTTATTTTGAGCCTCATATTTCACAGAGCAGAGTATTCAACACAATGCAATACTAGGAATTATTCTTTTTTTTTTTCCTTGCAAAGGAGAAACTTTGATTTGTTTCAGTTGTGAGTAGAATGATTAACATAGTTTTTATGTATAGCAGCTTTATGACCTTAGGCAAAGCCTTTCTGTTACTAGTTTGTCAAGAATTTTCTTTTAGTGAGGAATGGATCTGAAGTTATTGAAAAGCATTTGCATGGAATTTTCAACAGTTGGGCAATTTACATTGTGAATTATATTAATAGACATTTTTTTCTTTTTTGATGGCAATTTTCTTTGTGGAAGACTTTTCACAGAGTACAGATAAAATACTTGTACTGTATTTAAGAAATTATTCAAAGGTAACATCTCTGCAACCCCAGCCCCAATTAAGAAATAGAAATATTGCCACCCATATCTTTCCTCTTAAACTCCATATTTAGTTTTGGTCATATTTTTTCCTTTTGAAATTATATTTTTATGTATTTCTTGACACTATAAAACTGCTCATCTTTTAAATTTTGTTTTTTACTTAATTATTTTCCTTAAATTTTTTCTTTACTATTTTTTTTGAAATAGGATCTTACTATATAATCTAAGATGTCAACAAACAGGCACTATATCTGCTTTATCTTCTAATTGCTGAGAATACAAGCATGTGTATCCACACTTAGATAAAACTTTAAATAGTTACATTTATTGATTGATTCATTCATTCATTTATTTATGTCCGTGTATGTGTGTGTGAGCATGTACACAAAAACCAAAGCACTCATATGTGAAAGCCAAAGTACAACCTGTATCAGTTGTCTCTCTGCTTTCGAATGTGGGTCCTTGTCGTCAGTCTTGGTGGCAGGTTCCTTTACCTGCTGAGGTATCTAACCTGACTATTTTTAATAGTGTTGGAATATCATATAGCATAAAAATTTCTGTTAGCTACTTGAGATATACTGTTTGGTAATCTGAAGTATATAGACATTGTTGCACATCGACTTTCTAGAATATTTTTTATCTTGCAAAACTGTAACAGTTTACCCAGTGACTATAACTATGTATTCGGTACTGCCCCCAGTTCTTGGTAACCACCTCTCTATTTTCTGTTTGTGAATTTGACTTCTCTATGAAACTCATGCCAAAATTCTTCAAAAAACTTAAATCGTGTATAATATAAATATGTACATTTTACTGTTTCCTTTTTTTTAATTTTATTTTTTTTGCTTATTCACTTTATATCCCGTCCCAGTCACCCCCTCCCACAATCCTTCCCCATCTCTTGTTTTCTGAGTACCCCCTCCTCCTGTATCCCCCACCCTGCCACTTTAAGTCTCTGAGAGGCTAGGTGCTTCCTCTCCCATTGAGGCCAGATGAGGCACCCAGCTAGAAGACCATACTCCATATACAGGCTGCATGTTTTGGGATAGCCCCCACTCCAGATGTTTGAGACCTACATGAAAACCAAGCTGCACATTTACAACATATGTGCAGGGAGGCCTAGGTCCACCCCATGGAGGTAGATCTGTGTAGACTAGGTATGCTCCACGGTTGGTGATTCAGTCTCTGAGAGCTTCAAGGGTTCAGGTTGGTTTACTCTGTTGATCTTCCTGTGCAGTTCCTATCTCCTTAGGGCCCACAATCCTCCAGCCTGAGAACAGGTAAAAAGGAAACACCCGTGATGTCTGCTGGTAGAAGCTCTAATCCTGATGTTGGCCTCCAGACTTATACTACTCAGACCTTTGATAGACCATTGACAAGGACACCAAACAGCTAGAGATTGACATCACTAATCTGAAGAAATCCCTCGTTTCGATGTCTGAATTGATCTCCAAAAATTGCAAAGGACTTTATTGGACTTGATTTATTCTACAATAGAAAAGACTGTGTACAGCTCATGACTGTGTACAGCCCTTAAAGAAGAATATTGTCCTTACATAGACAAGACAGGGATGATTAAAGAGAACATGAAAAAGGTCAGAGAAGGCCCAGAGAAATGACAGAGAAAGAGAAAGAGAAAGAGGAATATGAGAGCTGGTACAAGGACTGGTTTTCAACCCCACTTCCTCCCATCTTGGGACCATTAACTGGGTTATCTCTGCTGATTTCGTTTAGTCCCGGGCCTTAAATAGGCTGACTAACTTTGTGATACAACAGATAGATAATTCAGTAGCAAAACCTATTCAGATACATTATCATAAGTTAGCTATGGAGGACCACAAGACTCAAGATGAGGTTGTTACTTTATCCAGGGTGTTCCTCAAACCCATCTCCACCCAACCTAAAAGAAGAGACTTCCACCCCTAGACCAAGCAGAGAGGGGCTACCCAGAACCCTCTCTGTCTAGCGATCTGAATTCTTGCTTAGGCTGCGAGGCTAAGCACTGCAAGGGAATATAAATAAAAGTTTAAAGTATCTATCTGGGTTCCCTGAGGGACAAGCCTGACTGCATAGGGGTTGATGTCAAAAGTATCCCCTCTCCAGGAAAAGACATCAGGATAGGTATGGCCCTCATGCCTCACTGGACAATGACAGGAGGACCTGAGCCATTACAAGGTCCCCTTCAATTATTGGTGGTCAAGCCTCTATCCCTGCCTTCGCAAGAATAGAATCGCCAAGGCCCTTCTATACTTAGAGAAGGGAGGAGATGTCAGGAGCAGCCCTACATATACACTAAAGGCCTAAAATCAGCCATAGGCCTAAAATCAGCAATAGTCCTGACATACATGCATGCTGACACCAAGTCTTGGGTCTCTGTGGAAAAACACTGAAACAGCAGGCTATAAGCTATTGTAAACAGGCAGCTTCTGTGGAAATTTACCAGCCCAAGTAGTCATAGGTCTTATAAATAGGCAGCCTTGGCAGACAATAGCAACTTAGATAAGGACAAGTGAATCTTAGGCAGAGTCATAGTGACCTGTCAACTGGACCTTCACCCAGCTGATACCCTGTTCTGAAAGGTATCTGTACTCCCCCTGAACACCTATGCTCTGGTGCCATTCCCTTCCCCACATCCTGCCTTTTTGTGTTTATAACCCCTGTGTAAATAAGTAAATTATGATGTGATTTAAATAACTAAATAAAAAAAAAAAAGAAAACAGGCATCTAAAAAACTTAATAAAATAAGATAAAAGAAAACAGAAACCAAGTGGATTAGGATAAAATGAATAAGCAAACAGAATAAAAGAGACAAAGATAAAGCACAAGAAACATATAGATGCAGAGACATATATGTTTGCACACATTGATATCCCATAAAGAACATGGAAACAAAAACCATAATATATACTTAAAAGATCTGTAAGGTTAGAAGGATTTGTAAAAAGCCCTCAACAAGTACCATGGGCAAAGAACCTCCCTAAATGCTATTGGTTCATTTTTATTACTGGTGGCTATGGTAAAAACAGACAGAACACCAAACTTGCATCTTAACCATTGTTAAATTTTACAGTTAGGATTAAGCATATTCACATTGTTATGAAGTAGATCTCTACTTCCTCATCTTGAAGAATGTCACTTCTGTATTCAGTAAGAAACCTAGTTGCTCATTCTTCCTTCCCTAGTGCCTAGGAACATCTACTTTTTGCTTCCTATTCATAGGATACCTCATGAAAAGTGAAGTCATATACTATTTGTCTTTTTTTCTCCAAGAGCCTTACTCTACATAGCATTTTGTCTTCAAGGTCCATCTGTGCTGAAACACATGGGAATCTCTTTTAAAAGTATGAATCATATTCCATTGCCTGCAGTCACATAAAGCACATAAAGCACAGTTTATTTTCACTGGCCAATAGACACTTGGATTGCTCTCACCTCCTGCCTGTTGTGAATGTCCGGTGATGAATTTGTGGCTGCAGAAATGCCCTTGAGACTCTGCTTTCACTTCTTTCGAATAGATATCCAGGAATGGTATTGCTGGATCATATTATACATGATTACTATATTTTCTGAAAAGTTGCTGTATTGTTTTCTGTACTAGTTGTACCATTTATATTCACACTTACAGCTCACAGGGTTTTAACCCGATCCTTGCCAACTCTTGTGCTTCATTTTACTTTATTTTGATACTAGCTATACTAATGGGTATGAGTTATTCATTGAAGTTTTGTTTTGCATTTCTCCAATGATTAGTGATAACTGTCTATCTTTTCATGTGGTTGTTAGCCATTTATATATTGCTGTTGGACAAATATCTATTCAGGTATTATCTTTATGCTATAGTTGGGTTATTTGATTTTTTTCTCTTGAATTATGCTATAATATATATAATATATATTCTGGTTATTAATCTCTTTATCAAATATGTGATTTACAAATATTTATTCCCATTCATAATAGCCATAATAGCATTTTATTTTGTTATGCCTCTATTTTTTATGCACAAAACTTTTTGAGTTTGATGTCACATTTGTCTGTTTTTGCTCTTGTAGGAAGAAATCACCTCTCAGTCTACTCTCATGAGTTTTTGTCTATTTTCTTTAGCAGTTTTATAATTTTGCATTTTAGGATTAATATTTTAGTCAATTTGACTTAATTTTTACATGTAGCATAAAATAAGGGTTTAATTTCTTTCTTTTGCAACTGTATATCTAGCTTTTCTAGCACTATTCATTGAAAAGCATGTGTTAACTGTTTTATAGTTTCTCTTCACATACTCTTCACAAAGTCCTTTGTCAGGTATGTGCACAATGAGTATATATACTCATTTATCCAGCAGAGTTCCAGATTTTACCTCTACTCCTATGTATTTAATGGTGCCTTCTTTCTATTAAAGTAATTCTGCTTTGGGTGATGTTACTATGGCTGGTCTGGATCTCAAGATATTGATTAGTCATATGCTACCACATCTGGTTGATAAATAGAATTACTTTTTAAAGAATGATGTTTACTTTTAGGTCTCTCTCTCTCTCTTTCTCTCTCTCTCTCTCTCTCTCTCTCTCTCTCTCTCTCTCTCTTCTCTCTCTGTGTGTGTGTGTGTGTGTGTGTGTGTGTGTGTGTGTGTGTTAGATACTTAGAGAGGCTAGAGGCATTGGATTACCCAGGAGTTAGAGTTACGTGCAGTTGTTTGTTGTTCTGTTTTGTTTTTTTTGATTTTGAGACAGGTCCTCACTACGTAGATCTGGCTGTCCTTGAACTTACTATACAGATCAGGCTGACTTTGAATTCACATTCACCTCTGCCTCTCTAGTGCTAGAATTGAAGGTATGAGTCACCATGTCTGGCTAGAGCAGAAGGTATTCTTAATTACTGAACTATCTCTCTAGCTCAAATTTTTTATTTTTCTTTCTTAAAAAATAAATTGTGCTCTGTGTATTAAATCCATGTGGTTTTTACTTTGTTTTTTCTATTTTTCCTTTTTTATTGGATAATTTATTTATTTACATTTCAGATGTCATCCCCTTTACCCATTCACTCCCCAACAAACCCCCTATCCCATCCCCTCTCCTCCTTTTTGCTTGTACACCATTTTAATTACATGCAAGTATTAAGGTCAGTTCTAGGTGACTGTTCTAGGTGTAGTGCTAGGAACTAGCAATACAATAGATACAATAGTCAAGGAACAAGCAGGACAATAAACCCAGATAATCAAAGAACATGCATGACAATAAACAAAGGCCCATGATCACTATTTCTAAGGGCTTATCAGGATGACCAAAATATCTGAGCCTACTTCCCTGTCCTAGCCCAAATTCATTTTCATGCCTGAAGCCTACTTCTTTGTTCTAGGCTAAGATTTATATTCCTGCCTGAAATTACCTCTTTGTTCTAGCCTAATATTTAGATTCCTGCCTGAAATTACTTCTTTGTTCTAGTCTAATGTCAGATTCCTGCCTGAAGTCCACTTCCTTGTCCTTGGCCAATGTCAGATTCCTGCCAAGCAGCCCCAAAAACTCTCCACATTTCCCCTTTTATATTTTATATATAAGACTGAACCTGTCTTAGATAGTTCTGACAAGAATGCCTTACCTGTTGTGGAATATGCATTATCTAAAGCAATGCACTTCCGTACAGAATCTTACCCTTCCTTAGCTTGCTAGCCTGTTAAATTAATAACTGTGTCTAGGGGTCCATTTTCAGGTTCAAGCCATGTACTTTGGCTGCCAACATGTTGATGTTGTTAAAGACAAGCTTTAACATGATGGGAAGGAATATAAGTAATCCCAATACAAAAAGGGCTAGCCTGATCAAGCTATGGATAATTTTATTAGCAGTATTTGCAGCATCAAATCTCAGCAGAGCAGCATTCTTTAAATTCATAATCTCACTATGCAAAGTTAAAACATCCAGAGAGGTGTTAGAATTATGCCAAATAATATCCTGCAAATATCTTTAAATTTTTTCCTAATTATAATGTCTGTCACTGTAAATTTTAGAAGAAACACAACTCCGTTGGTATTTGGCATGACACTCAAGATGGCTCCTTACTCTTTTTTAATTAATTAATTAATTAATTAATTAATTAAAATCAAATCATAATTTTTACTTATTACCTCAGGTAATGCTATGTCCAGTTTTCTGGGAACCACCAGACTGATTTCCAGAGTGGTCTTACTAGCTTGTAATACAACCAGCAATAGAGGAGTATTCCTCTTTTTTTTTCCTAGTCTTTTGCTAGAAATTGATCTAGCCAGAACATTTATATTCTGTGTAGCTATGGGCAAGTCATATGCTCTATCTGGAGTTCAATTTTTCATCCTTAAAATTGGAGTAATAACCCAACTTCAGGGTAGTTCCAAGCCCTTGAGGATTTAGTAATACTGATTATTATTTTAACTCCATGTTGTTTCTGTCCCAGGCCCTCAAGCCCTCAGCAGATTTTCTTCTTTGGAACAATCTGGAACTATATCTACCTACCTACCTACCTACCTAAATAAATAAATAAATAAGAATGATGACCCCCCCCCCCCGAAAGATTCAAGAAGAATGGAAATGGAACCATATAGCAGCAGTACTCTTTTCATAAAGCCTCTTCCACTCTGCATATTTTGAAACCCATCTATGTTTTAGGAATATTACTGGTTGTTCCAATTTCCTTTCCCATTAACTCTGACCAAAAGCAGCTTGAGGAGTGTGGTGGTTTAAATATACTTGGCCTATAGGGAGTGGCACTGTTGAGAGGTGTGGTCTTGTTGGAGGAAGTGTGTCACTGTGGGGGTAGGTTTTGAGACCCTCCTCCTAGCCACATGGGAGTCAGTATTGTCCTGTTGGCCTTCAGATCAAGATGTAGAACTCTCAGCTCCTCTAGTGTCATGCCTGCCTGGATGCTGTCAGGATTCCTGCCACGATGAAAATGGACTGAACCTCAGAGCCTGTAAGATAGCCCCAATTAAATGTTGTTTTTTATAAGAGTTTCCTTGATCATGGTGTCTCTTTACAGTAATGAAAACTCTAAGACAGGGTGAAAAGAGTTTATTTCAATTTACACTCCTGTCTTAGGGTTTTATCAATTTACTTAACTGATTCTTGATTATATCAATTGAAAAAGCCAATTGCTGGGTGAAGGGGAAAAGGTGGGACATCTGGGTTGCAGGAGGAAGAGAAGGGGAGAGAGAAAAAGAGGATTCGGATCAGGCTGTGGAGTTGGTAAGAAGCTACAGACTTGTAGGTCTTGGGGCACCTATAGTTTGTAGCCTCCACCACGGGCAGAGGTCAAGGAGAATGGAAGGAGCTAGTTGATAGTTAGGACAAGAAATTCTTTGCCCAGCTTTTGAGTTATCTGGCTAGTTTTAAAATATTAAACTGTCTAGTGTTTTCCATCTACAGCAATAAGTTGGGCAGGAGGAAAAAGCACATGGCCAGGGCTTGGCAAAGATGAGAGGCTGCTGGAGCTGGAGTGTGGATAACAGCTCCCAGGTATTCCCCTGTTGGGGGATGGTCCAGATCGAGTTAGATTTAGGGGAACCAAAGAGGAAGAGGTCATATGCTGGCTAAGGCACCAGGTAAGGAGATTGCTTGATTTTAAAATTACATGAAACACTTCTTTCCCTTTCAGACATGCCCATAGCCCAATCTAATCTAGAAAATTCTTGAATAAATACCTGAGAGGAATTTCTAGATCACAGGAAAACTACATATTGAACTTTTGAAAGATCTTTTCCAAAGCAGATGCATTATCTCTCATGTCTATGTCAATGATAGATTAAAGGCTAGTTGTTCTACAGCATCAACAAACATATAAGGAGCAGTTCTAATCTTTCTACATAAAATAATTTTTGAAATGAAAACAACCCTTTTCCTTCTTCATTAAACTTTATTAGATATTTTAAGACCTTAAATGACTCTCTGTGAATTTTTCTTCAATTTTTATAGATTTTTTTTGAGAACTTAAAAAATTATACTTCTTTGTTTACCGTGTGTGTGTGTGTGTGTGTGTGTGTGTGTGTGGCAGGGTGGGGTGGGAGATGTTGTGCACAGAGGTTATAGGACACCCTGAGGAGTTGATCCAATTTGTAGAAAACTGGTTTAGTGTAATCATCCTTCTCTGCTTTAAAACCAATTGATAATGGGAGAGCAAAGAGTCATAATACAGAAGTAAATAGATTTTCTTTAATGTACAATTTATAGATTCTCCAAGGCTCAATTGCTTTAAGGGAGGGGGGAAAAGAAACAAAACAAAACACCAAACATTTTAGTGCATTTAAATTTATTCCATTGTACAGGTTTTCATTGTCATGTTGTTAACATTTTGTATTTTATGAGTATTTTATGAGTTAATTTCCTAGAGAAAGCTGCATAGGTTCCAGAAAGAGGGCCCAGTGCTCAGGGCACAAGGGGAGAGAAAGGGCTAGGACCACATAGAAGCCTTCTGTGCAACATTCTTACACAGATTCAGGGATTTGACTGTGCTCATGTCGACAACATACATTCACACAGGACTCAGTCACTTAGGGCTTCCTCCATACTCTATACTTCTGGAGTTTACTTCTGCCTCAAGACTCAGTTGATACCCATGTACTTACCAAAAAGCTGTGCTTTGTCAAACTCTTTATTGCAACAGTGAGTTGTTTTTTAGACTCTCTTCAGAGTTATAAGCTGATTGTCCAGCATATAAGGCAAAGGCAAATCATATCTGGATATTAAATCTTTCCTATCGTGTGAGCACATCCTTGAAAAGCTTTCCTCTATAATGAAGTTTCAGCTAAGTAACATGGCAGGGGATGGCTCTGCATGTATCATCTTCATTTGCCCAAGGCATGTTCTACTTAATGCCCCAAAGTATTAAAAATTGTGATTGTTCATCAATTCATAATAATTCCTAAATAAGATAAAACCTACCCCTTTATTCTTTGAGTAGCGTTTCTTTGGGAAAAATTGATTGGACTTAATCATTTGGACTTAAAACGTTTATTGGAAAGAGGCTCATAAATAATTGCATGGGTATATGGTGTGCTATTGTTTCTTCTTATGGAAATTTGGAAGATTCATTCTTGATTGTACCAATGACTGATAGTTCCTGGGTAATGTTCCCAGTGATATCTGCAGCTGCTCTTTTGTTGTTCACAATGGTTTTGGCCTCAATTGCTTGCTCCATTCTACTGCAGAGCAGGAAATATATTACATGATTATGCAGGTAGCTCACAAATGGAAGAGTGTATGCATTCCAACAAAGTATGCTGAAAAGTAAATTTAGATTAAATGAAGCTGATTTACCCATTGATATCTATTATAAAATCAGAAATTCATACTGTAGGGATTGGAAAAAATTGGTTTGAATATAATACAGTTATTCTTAATAATTCAGCAGTGCCTGTAATGAGACATATTCAAAGAGAAAACAATAACACTCTGATAAAATATTAACAACAACACATTTGTTCTGACTACATGTCATATTATTTTAAAACTGCTGTGAGAAGAGCTATAAAACAGTGCCAAATTCTAGAAGCCAGATTGCTTCACATGTGGTTTCCAAGAGGCAATCAACTGTTAAACCTCTATACTTACCAGCCTTAAAGTGCAAAACACTTCTGACTCCATGTCCAAAGAAATCTGTTTATTTTTTTCTGTCCTGTATTGGGATGGGGAAGAAAAGAAGGGTTTTTGTATCATTGAAACTCTGAGTTTTTTTTTATAAAGGCAAATAATCTAACAGTACTAAACATGCATTCACGGGCTAAAGCACATGGTAAAATCAAGTATCTGCTGTCCCTTTGAAAAAATAAGTGATTATAGTTCACAAACACACAGTAATCCTTATTTCTACCCTTTGTTGCCAGATACTGGCAAGGAGGATGAGTTGCCATTCATCACTACTCTTGATTGTTACATTTTTGTAGCAGAGAACTGTTCTACAGAACCCATGTCTCTACCTGAAGTAGAAAAAGGAACAGTAGATCAATCTGGCAGTCACTTGTCTGAAGAAAATGGGAATAAGCATATTAATAATACATATTCTATTTTGACTTTCATTCTGAAATACTTGGACTAAAGACAAGTAAACATTAGTCAAATGGAAAATGAGGAGAAGTGGTTGGGAGAGGACAGTGTACACCATATGCACAATGACTATGGGCCAGTGTGTGACACTGCAGACAATTCAACATGACTGGAAAGTGAAGGTAAGAAAACAAGAGTCAAGCCAAGAGGAAATCTAAGCCAGTCCTCTTCATTAGCCTTGAGGGAGTGATTCTGTTTTGGCTCTAATCTACTTCACTCCAAACAGTGAATACCAAACCAAGAACACAGACCTACTTGATTTGGGTTTCAAATAGGAGTTCTAAATGACATATAGAATATTAAGATAATTTTGAATTTCAGATCAACAGAGAGTAATTTTTTTGTGGTGGTTGGAGGGCAGTACTGATATCAAAGTTAGGGTCTGATGCATGCTAGCCAAGTACCAAAGCACACAGCTGCATCTCCAGTCAACTAAAAGTTAGTCGTAGTAGCTTAATATTTGAAACAAACCTATGCTTTTTAAAAATTATTCATTGTTTATCTAAAACTGAGGCTTAAAAAGATGTCTTGTATTATTGTTTGCTAAATTTGGTGATATTTAGTACCTAGGTCCTGCTGAAGTTATTATTGACATTTCCCCCAATGTATAGCTCCCAAAATTTTCTTTTTTCCCCTATATTAAATTATTTTAGAGAAATTATTTAAGGAATTTCTTTCTTCTTCCCTCTCACTTAAAGTCCCACAGCAAAAGCTTTCAAAATTGATAGTTTATACTTTATTAAACAGAATATAAATTAATAAATGCACACACCCTTGGAGCTAATTGCATTTATTAGTGTTTCAGGGTCAAAAATAAAGAATAGCTCTATGAAGAAAAAAAAATCAATTCCTGAGGGAATTTCTAAGCTATTGATAGCCCCAATGGAGAATAAAACAGTGGATTAGAGAGAGCAAGACAGAAATATTTTAGAAACAAAAGAGCAACTTTCTGCATTAGTCTCACTCAGTCAGAGAGAGCTGTTCAGCTCTTGAAGATTTAGGGGTGTCAACTAGATATGACACCAGTTCATTACCTGATGAATCTGAAGGTTTTAGTTAAATATTAGTCATGTATTATTTGCCTAAAATGTGTCTTAATTAACTTCACACTTTGTTTTTGGTTTTTTTGGTTGTTTTTTCTTTCTTTCTTTTTTCTTTCGTTCTTTCTATTTTTTTCTTACCATTTTTCAAAAATACTTATAAATGAAGATGCGTTTTTTACTCCACATGAAATCCAGGATAAATTGCCAAGGGAAAAACAAAGGAAGATAATTTGTATCAATCCCAAAAGAAACAATGAGGGCTGGGAGGATAGCTTAGTAGGAGACAAGGGAAGTCCTTGTCATGCAAGTGTGAGGATTAGAATGTAGATCCACCCCCACCTAATCCTAATAAATGCAGATGGGTGTGGTGGACCATCTGTAAAAATACATCATAGAGATAGAGAGGGGATTCTTGGAGGAAGCTGGCTAGTGAGATTAATACAACTGTTGAGCTCTGGGTTTAATTGCCTCAATGACTAAGGTAGAATTATTGAAGAAAACTCCCAATATTAGCCTTTGGCCTCCACTCTACATAGTGAATCTGCTATGGAAGCTGGGGATGATCCTCTTGCCTCTGCTATAGAGTACTAGAATATCACTGGCATATACCACCATACCACATTTATACAGTACTGAGGACTGAATTGACTTTGTGCATATTAAGTAAGCATTCAACATTTTTTTCAGATGTAAACAAATACGATTCTGCAAGTGGCTGTATATTAAATATAACATAATGTGCTTCATAATGTAATGTGCTTCATGTTTTTCTTACTAAGGACATTAAGAGACCATTCTATATTAATATCCACAGTGATACTTCATTCATTTTGATGGTTGGGTAATATTCCATGATACAGATTATTTTTTAAAAAATGTAAAGCTATTCTCTATGATAAGGTATTTCCCTGCTGGTGAAATGAGCCAATTCAAGACAAATTATGTAATATTAAATGCTGTTTTTTTGGGAAGCTGCTCTTGGGTAAGTTCACTGGCCCCAAGGATTGAAGTCAGGGAAGTCACAATGGGTAGGGAGAGAAAAGAGACATGGAAGAGAAAGTGAGAGAAAGAGCACATGCAGAGAGAGAAGAGAAAAAAGGAGAGAGAGAGAGACCAAAATGTCTGGATTATATAGGGAAGAGCCTCTGGGGGAAGGGTAGCCCAGTCCCTGTGCTGGGCTGGGGACAGGGTATGCCAGGTAGGGATTAAGGAATACTGGAAGAACCTGTAAGGCAAGTCTGGTTTGGTATGTAAAATATGCACCTTGGTGGTGGTGCATGTACCTTTTTGTGCATGTGCAAGTGGGTCTGATCAATTCCTAGAAATAGAAATAAAAACATTTTTAATTATTACATTATTTGCTCTCTCTCTCTCTCTCTCTCTCTCTCTCTCTCTCTTTCTTTCTCTTCTCTCTGTGTGTGTATTTATGGTGCTGGCCCACATTTATAATTTTGACAGGTATTGTACCAATTGAGAGTTCTAACCAGCAGTTCTTGAGAAAGCCAGCTTCCTTACATCTTTGCCAAATATCAGAGTTTGAATCTAAGTGAAGAGAGTTTTTCTGTGTCATTTTCTTTTTTTCTCTTCCGATCAGTGAGGATGAATATCTTGTTATGCATTTGAAAGCCATTTGTGTTTCATTCCCTGTGGATTCTTTGCACTCATTTTTCTTTTAGGCTGATAGTATTTTATTTTTGATATATAGAGCTTTTAATATGTGCTATATTAATTGCAGTTGTTTTTCTCAACTTGATGTTTGTCTTTTAACTTTGCTATGATGATATTTGCCATGCAAAAATATTGACTATGTATTCATTGATATTAATCATTTCCTTTATGGCCTTAAGTTTTAGACTTAGGCAATTCTGTAATTATAAAAAGTGCTTGAAACCAGGAAAGGAATAACATTTTAACATTTGAAATGTAAATAAAGAAAATATTGGGGGGAGGGGAGGGGAGCATGAGCTAACTTTATAGCTACAAACTAAAAAAAAAAAAAAAAAAAAAAAAAGTGCCTGTATGCTTCCATCTATTATGTTATGGCTTCATTTGTGTCATGTAAATCTGGGATCTATTTGTAATTAGTGAGGGTTATGAAACTACCATATGCTCACCAATAGTCCCTATATAATCTATTGAACAGTCCAGCATTTCTATACTACTTTAACATGTCATCTTTATCACATGCTAAATTTGTATAACTGTCAAATTCTGGGCCTTCTAACCTATAGAAGTTATCAGACCATAAATCATTATAGCATGTTATATATTATAACTTCATGATATATTTTAATTCTTTTTTCAAACAGGATCCCTTGTAGCCCTGGCTGGCCTTAAACTGCTAGCGTGTCAAGATTAGCTTTGACCCTCTACTTTCTACCTCCTAAATTCTAAGATTACAGACAAATGCTGTCTTTCAGACCTAATTTCTGATCTTATTTTGAAAAAAAAAATGTCCTGTTTGTTGTTATTTAAAAAAAAAGGAAAACAGCGGCAGAGGGTTCCAGGAGGAGAAGTTTATTTAGGGCAAAGGGGAGAGCAGAGAGAGGTGGCCGGCCAGGACCACATGGAGGGGGGAAGGAAGAGGGAAAGGGTCAGATACTACCTGCATGCGTGGGGTCAAGGGGCAAGAGAGCAAGAGAGAGAGGAGGGGGCAGACAGCCCCTCTTATAATAGTGGGCAGGGCTACCTGGCCGTTGCCAAGTAGTTTTGGGGAGGAGCATACCTAGCTGTTGCCAGGTAACTGTGGAGGTGGAGTTTAACAGAATGCTAACATACCTCCCTTCTTCTTATTATAAAAAGAAAGGAAAACAAAAGGGGAGAAAGAGGTGACTGCGCAGCAGGAATAGGGTCGTCGTGATATCTGGCTACTTCCTGCTGGCACTGGGGGTGATGTGTCTTTAGGGGGAACCTGGGTATGGGGGATGTTTGTCTGGTCCTGCTGTCCAGGGTCTGTGGAGCCATCCAGATAGGCCAGAAGGAACAGGTCCAATAGAAGCAGCTGTGTGTGTGGCAGGAGATGGAACATCTGAAGGTTGCTTCTCTGTAGATGTCTTGGATGTACCTGGACTTGACAAGATGTAGGGAATAAGATTAAGCACACTTAGGAAAAAGAAATTTTTTCTAAGATGTACATTTGAAACCCAGAGGGATCCCACCCTTTGTGATAGTAAGTGGGAACTCTAGGCAGATGTACTTATCTGGATGGCATCTATTTGGTCCGTGAGAGGTAGATTTCAGTGAGTTTCCTGTAGCTTATAAGTTTACAAAAGAGATGAGCAGTCTTTAAGATGAGCCTTTGTTGGATCGTATAGTGGAATGTTTAGTGAGTTTAGGTAATGAGGTAACAGATTACATCTGTGAGAGCTTAGCTGTCAATGTAGTCAGAAGTCTGAAAAAGATTAAACAACAATCTACCAGTTATATTATTTTAAAAAATGACAGAGTCTACTAGCCAACTAGTTAGCAGTTCCCGTGGTTTCCATACTCTCTTTGATGAAATTAGTTTGGCTTCTAAGCGCAGAAGATGCAGGGCTTTTTCTCTGTGGAATGGATACACATGACATGAGAAATGACTTACCTCAGTTTGACTTAGCGAAGTCATTTGACTCAGGGTATCCAGTTTACAGTCTAGGCTGTATCTTTTTAGGAGTCCGGTGTTCAAGTCTTCTGAAACCATCTGGGGTCAACTGCTAGAGGCTTTGGGAATTCTGTCAGCTATAAACTAAGTTAGTATTAACAGACTTTTGACAAAATTGAGAGCCATAAGATTGGTCTTAAGTAACTGAATAGAATTTAATAGCAGTAACTTTGGCGGGTGCTGCGAATCAGGTCTGCAGGCAGGCCGCAGCGGTGGAAGAGCGGGACTTCCTGCTATCGGCAAGAAGTCGCTGCCCAGTGCCGCTGGCGGGCAGCTGCGGTGAATAAGAAAAAGCAAGCATGTCCCATAATCACAGCAACTTTTAAGTTAATGGTTTTTTGTGGCAGAAGGTACTGCTAACACTCACATTATAGGTCCCAGGCAGAGAGGGAGAGAGGGTCCCCGGTAGATCTAGAGCAGAGCTAAGAACCACCAGGCAGCCGGCGGACCGGCCGCAGAGGAGGCGAAGGGGGAGAGGAGACAGCAGTCTCGGACTAACTGCTGCTTCTGGCAAACCGAGAGAACAAAGTTCAGATGGCCGCAGATGACAGGGAGGAAGGAGAGAAGGCGTGAATGGCTAACCCATTGGGAGAGACACAGTATTACAGTTGGGAGCCGGTGATCTTGATGTAGAGGGAACAGTCGGTCCAGGCCTGGCCTGGAGTCTCAAGAGGAGGGGGAAGTGTCTCGCCCATGGGCAGCCGTCCTAGAGGGAGGTTCAGGAGGAACAGGGTTACAGGGTTAGCTCTGAGCTCAAGAGATCTTTCTTGGGGACCAGTGGGGAATGGGGGAACAGGCAGGGTCTATCTGGGATACCCAGCCCACGCGGCAGCCTGTGGTTGAGCACTATGTTAGGGGCAAAGCTCACGTGGTAGAATTTTGCAGCATCGGTGGAAGCTCACGCAGTCAGCAGCAGTAGGAACGGCGGAGGAGTGACAGTGGTGCAGCAGCGGTGGTGGAAATTTACATGGTTGCAGTGGCCTGTGCCGGAAGTTGCACGGATCTTCAGGCCCCCGAAGTTTTCGTATCCTGGGTTTCGGCACCATTGTTGTTATTTTTAAAAAAAAGGAAAACGGAGGCAGAGGGTTCCAGGAGGAGAAGTTTATTTAGGACAGAGGGGAGAGCAGAGAGAGGTGGCCGGCCATGAGCACGTGGAGAGGGCAGGGGAGAGGGAAAGGGTCAGATAGGACCTGCAGGCTCGGGGTCAAGGAGCAAGAGAGCAAGAGAGAGAGGAGAGGCCAGACAGCCCCTCTTATAATAGTGGGCAAGGCTACCTGGCCATTGCCAAGTAGCTTTGGGGAGGAGCATACCTAGCTGTTGCCAGGTAACTGTGGAGGTGGAGTTTAACAGAATGCTAACACTGTTTATTTTTTACTTATTATTCTTTTTGCTCACTGTTGTAGTTTGTTTTTATACTGCTTTGGCAAATACCATGCCTAAAAACAACTTGGCTTTCCTATCAAGAGAAGCAAAGGTAGGAACTCAAAACAGAAGCTTGAAGCAGCAGCCATGGAGGAATGTCCCTTACTGGCTTGCTTCCAGGCTCATAATCAAGTTTCTTTCTTATATAGCCCAGGCCCAACTGACAAAAGATGGCACTGCTCATAGTGGGTGAAGCCCTTCCACATCAATAATCAATCAGGAAAATGCCTTGAAAACATACCCCTAGACCAGTTCTATTTAGGTGGTTCTTCAGTTGAGGTTCCCTTGTTCCAGATGACTGTAGGTTTGTGTTATTAACAGATGAAGCTAATTATGAAACCCACAAACTGCAGAGACATTTCATATTTTTCCAGAGGAAACCCTACAGGTACTTAATTGAGCTCATGTTAAAGTTATAGATTTATTAGGAAAAGGAACTATTTTTATGATGCTGATTTTTTCTTATTCAGAACTTTGGCCATTTTTAAATTATTTATGTCCTTCGGATATTTATAAATTTTCTTAAAATCGGTCACACAGATATTTTAAGCATATTGTTAGAAATTTTATCTTAAAGTTTAAAATTGTATGTATGCATGCATGTATGTATGTATGTATATATTTAATGGGAAAGGGATATACCCATACTATAACATGCATGTGGAGGTCTGAGGGCAACATATGAGTATTGGACTTCTCCTTCCACCATGTGGTTCTTAGGAATCAAGCCCAAAGAGTCAGGCTTGGTGGAAAATACTTTTACCTGCCTCTAATCTAGGTGTTTTACTTTTTGTTATGTCTTCTGTGAATGATTTTTTTGTTGTTGTTCTAATGGTTTTCTATTGCATATATAAACGAGCATGCTTTAACTTTGTATGTCATTTCTTTTTATTAGCACTGTTTTTATAATGCTGATTTTTTATATTTATTTATATATTATATATATATATACTTTATATTATATATATATTAGGAAATTATCTTATTTTTATTTTTTAGCAGTTTCTAGTTGATTCATTTGCTTTTTTATTTTTTTTTTTTGGTTTTTTTTGAGACAGGGTTTCTCTGTGTAGCCCGGGCTGTCCTGGAACTCACTCTGTAGACCAGGCTGGCCTCGAACTCAGAAATCCGCCTGCCTCGGCCTCCCAAGTGCTGGGAATTAAAGGCGTGCGCCACCACCGCCCGGCCATTTGCTTTTTTCTAAGTTATACAATTGAATCAAATGTAAGTAATGATAATCTCATTTTCTATGTTTTATGTTTTTCTATAAATACTCACTTATTTTATTTTATTTTATTTTTTTTGTTAATTATGTTAGGTATTGAGCTTGTAAAGGCATGGTGGTGCATGCCTTTTGTCCCAGCACTAGGCAGACAGAGAGAGACAGACTGCTGTGAATTTGGGCCAGGCTGGTCTACATAGGAAGTCCCAGGATAGTTAGGGCTGTTACTAGAGAAACTTGTCTTGAAAAACCAAAACCATTTTTAAAAACTGATTTGAGATGGTTAGCCTGTGAGTAAAGGGGCCTATAGTCAAATTCATGGCTCTGAGTTTATTTGTTGATATTTACACGCAGGAGCTTGGAAACAGATGACGCCAGGCCAGAGGGTTCCACGAGGGGAATATTATTTAGGTGGAGGGAAGAGAGCAAGAGGAGAGGGAGACAGAGAGAGGTAGAGTAGAGGCCGGGCCATGACCACGTGGGAGAGAGGGGGAAGGGAAGGGGGAAAGGAGCAGAGGCAACCTGCAGGTGCATGGGTCACAGGGACAAGAGAGAGAGGAGGGGCCAGACAACCCCTTTTATAACTGTAGGAGGAGCATACCTGGCCGTTGCCAGGTAACTATGGAGGTGGAGTTTGACAGAATGCTAACATTCCCCAGTTTGGGTTTAATTAAAAAAGAAAATTAGAAAAAAGGTGACGGGCCAGCAGGAATAGGGTCTTCGTGATATCTGGCTACTTCTTGCTGGCATTGGGGGGCGACGTGTCTTTTGGGGGAACCTGGGTATAGGGGATGGTTTGTCCGGTCCTGTTGTCCAGGGTCTGTGGACCTTCCTGGGATAGGCCAGAAGGGAGCGGTACAGTAGAAAGCAGATGTGTGTGTGACAGGAGATGGAGCATCTGGAGGTTGCTTCTCTGGAGCTGTTCTGGATGCACCTGGACTTAACAAGATGTAGGGAATAAGATTAAGATGTATATTTGAAACCCAGAGGGATCCCACCCTTTGTGATAATAAGTGGGAACTTTAGGCAGATGTACTTATCTGGATGGCATCTATTTGGTCCAAGAGGTAGATATGAGTGTGTTTCCTGTAGCTTATAAGTTTACAAAATAAATAACAGCATGAGTAACAACAAGCAGTCTTTAAGATGAGCCTTTGTTGGATCGTATAGTGGAATGTTTAATAAAACAGTTAGGCAAGTTCATAGGAATTTCAAATAATTTAGGACAGTAGGATAGTAAGAAAGAAAAAATGAAGCGTTTAATTGGAATGGTCTGAGTTTAGGTAATGAGGTAACAGATAATATCTGTGAAAAGCTTAAAGCTGTCAATGTAGTCAGAAGTCTGAGAAAAGAGTAAATATCATCTACCAATTATATATTAATTTAAAAAATGACAGGTCCACTAGCCAACAGTCTCATGGTTTCCATACTCTCTTGGGTGAAGTCAGTTTGGCTTTCAAGCGCAGAAGAGCAGGGTTTTTTTCTTTGTGGAATGGATACGTGTGACATGAGAAAGACTTCCTCGGTTTTGACTTAGCTAAGTCATTTAAACTCAGGGTATCCAGTTTAGTCTAACTGCGTTCGTTCACATACAATCCAGGCTGTATCTTCTAGGAGTCCGGTGTTCCGTCTTTGAAACCATTTGGGACAACTGCCAGAGGCTTTGGGAATTCTGTCAGCTATAAACTATTTAAGTTGTTTAGCAGACTTCTGACAAAATTGAGAGCCATAAGGATTGGTTGTAATGAATGAAATTCAATAGCAGTAACTTTGGCCAGGTTGTATAGGCAAAGAAAAGCACTTGTGATTAGCAAAGAAGTATTTTGGCTAGGATCAGAATAAGAAAGCTGGTAACAGTGGCAAACGATCGTACAGCTGGCAGGTGCTTTAATCAGGTCTGCTGGCGGCAGCGGCAGCAGGGCGGGACTGCCTGCTAGCGGCTGGAAGTCGCTGCCCAGTTGCCTCTGGCAGGCAGCTGCAGTGAGCAAGGAAAAGGCAAGCATGTCACAGCAACGTTCAAGTTAATGGTTTTTGTGGTAGAAGGCAACGCTAACACTCATTTTACAGGTCCCGGGCAGAGTAGGAGAGAGAGTGCCTCCCTGCATGCTCAGGGAGCTAACCTAAGTCTCAGAGAGGGTCCCTGGCAGAATGTAAGGAGAAGACCCGAGCAGAGCTAAGAAACCACCAGGCTAACTGATGGGAACTAAGTGGGTCTAGGCGGCTGCAGATGACAGGAGGAATGGGGAAGCATGTGAAAGGCTAACCCCTGGGAGACACTCTTGGGATTAAGAACCAAGGCAGTGCTCCGAGGGGAGAGAACAGTCGGCCCCAAGGGCTGGCCTGGGTCTCAGCCACGAGAAAGTCCCGGGGGAAAAGGGGGAAGTGTCCTCCACGGGAAGTTTATTCCTAGAAGGAATAGGGTTACAGGGAAAAAACAAGGTTCATTTCTAGCTCAAGAAGTCTTTCCGGGAACCATGTCTCATTTTAATTGCCGTGGGGATGGGGAAACTTACCGGGTTTCTAGGCTATTGAGCGATGAAACCTTTGGTAACTGGTCTGATGAAACCGTAGCCGTTCCCGCCAGAGTCTTCACAATTCCCAATTTTGGTTTAAATTAAAAAAAAAAATTGAAAGAGGTGGGGTTTGAGATTTAAAATTAGAGAACCTGGGGTGGAAAGGGCGGTGATGCAGGTAGCAGCATAGCAGGGGAAGCAGGGGTTGGGGAGTTGGGCTGCAAAGGTCTTGAGGGCCCCGAAGTCTTTGAAACCCTGGTTTCGGCACCATTTTTTGATTTTAAAATCTGTGGCTTGAACAGATGACACCGGCCAGGGGTTCCCGGGGGAAGTTTATTTAGGCGGGGGGAAAAAAGAGAGCGAGAGGAGGGGAGCAGAGAGGGAGAGCAGAGAAGAGGTAGAGGATAGAGGTGGGCCATGCCCAAAGTGGAGAGGGGGGGAAGGGAAGGGGAAAAAGGGGAAGAGAAACCTGCAGGCACGGGGTCACAGGAACAAGAGAGAGAGGAGGGGCCAGACAGCCCCTTTTATAACTGTAGGGAGGAGTATACCTGGCCGTTGCCAGGTAACTATGGAGGGGAGTTTGACAGAATGCTAACATTATTTGTAATCACCCGGTCTGCTCCTTAGTAATGGCCATTCAGCTCCTTAGTAATGGCCTAGCCCATTTTTGCAAACTTTGTAACAGTGTTCTGCTGCTCTGGTCTTCGGGTCAGGGTCTAGCAAAAGAGAGAGGGGGATGGAGGGCAAGAGACACAAAGGATGGAGACAAGATAAGGGTCTATCCAAGTCTCTTTTTTTTTTGAAAGGAAATCCTGGATATTTATACCCTTTACCACGTGACTTGCCCTCATGGGCAAGCTCAACTGAAGGCACTACATAATGCACCTAGCAGTGTGGAGACCATGTGCACCTAGCTGCTGGCAGCACTAAACAGCAAAACAAGATGTTTATCAGTGTGCCAGCTGTTTCGGGCTGTTGAAAACAAGTCTCTTATCAGGATATATGGCTCAAGATGGCTGTAGCTGCTTTCGCTAAGAGTCGGCTCCCAATAATTATTGTTATAGTGTTTTCTTATTTTATTTTAGAAATAGCTGAGAGGAGTAAACAGACAACAGTCTAGGTTGCCTTACATGGATAGTTTGGTTTTCAAAATGTCAGAAATCCACAGAATTGACGTTCAAACATTTCTATTTAAGGTTTCATTTTGATTAGAGACCTGTCTGCTCCTGACAGCTTCCTGTCTTGATTCTAAGAAAAAAATTGAGCTTTCTTTGAAGTTACTCCACCACTAGGCAAGTTGAGACAGCCACTAGGCAAGAATTGCCTCTTTTCAGCACAGACAAATTACTGTCCTGAAAAGGACACACTTGCGAATAGTCGACTGATTATATCTGGCCAAGACAGAGTAATCAGCCCTTAATAATTCTGCATCACTAGGCTTGTCAGATGATCCTGGGCCAGAAAGGCTGAAGATCAGATGCTCCAACGTTTGTATATAGGGACTGTCCAGGTGTTCAGTGGTCTCTATAAAATTGGCTAAGTTTTAGAAGCTAGCTTTGTGCTTCCCATAATTCAGTTTAATTCAGCATTCTGGGTTTCTATGGGGTTGAAGACTTATAGTCTCATAGCCAATCCCCGCTATTTACTTTTAGAGAAAAGATTTGAGAGGATGGTTTTCAGCTGACATTCTTCGAAAGCCAAGAAAAAAGCCAGGTGAACAAGTCTTTTAGTTAGGGAGAGAAGAAGGTTCTGGTTAGTCAGCAAAATGAGGACGGGGATTAGGTCTTCTTGTACCTTACTGTACAAATTGGGATATTTATGCTCTAATTGTATTTTGAGAGAAAGTATCTATTTTAACAGGAAGAGTGATATGTAGGAGGAGCTAAGGTGGGAGGAGTAAGGGAGGAAGAGGAGGGTAAGGAGAGGAGGAGAGAAGGAGAGGAGGAGCTAGGAGATGAGGGGGGAGGGGAACATGGAGGCGGATGTTCGATTGTCTCCACCAATTAAAGATAGTTGGTATATCTAGGTTGGTATTGGATTACATTTCTGATTGTATGGGCATCTTGTTATTGAGCTTACCAAACTTATAAAGCCTTTGATTAACATTTAAAAACAATTACTAATAAAAAAAAAAAAACACTTATAAAAAAAAAAAAGAAAAAAAAGAAAACCAAACCCAAACCAACAACAAAACATTATGTTAAGTAGTATTATCTTAAGTTAAGGGTAAATAATAGTAATGAATGAAGATCCTTGACTACTGTCAGTCTCACATGAGGAGGTTACTGTTGTTTGTCCATTAAGCATAATACTGAATTTTGAACAACCTACGTACAACACTACAGAAAAACCAGAAATGGATATCAGACATTATGCAATCTTTTTTTTTTTTTTTTGCATCTATGAAGAAACAGATATGAATTTACTGGCTTGATCTGTTGCTGTAATCCAGTTTTTAGTGAATTTCCTGACACTGAATCATTCTGCCATTATTGGAATTAACTTGTATAGGTTTTCTGTGCTATTTGTTTTTGAACATGACCTTTACTCTTTTCATTAGGATTTAAAACATATTTTTAGCTCTATTTAAGTCACAGGAAGTTTTGAAAGAACCTGTGAGGTAGGATACCTCACATACCAGAATCACCTGATAAAGCTTTCAAAATGTGCATTTCAACTTCAAGTGGGAGAGCCTAGCTATGAGTAAACTTATTATTTAACAGAGTAGACTGAGAATATATATGCATTTCCTATACTTTCTGAGACTAAGTTTTATCTCAGCTCATTTTTTTTTGTTTTAAATGAGACAGGATTACTCTATGTAGTTCTGGCTGTCCTGGAACTTGCTATGTAGACTAGGCTGGGCTTTAGCAACCAGAAATCCTCCTGTCCCTTTCTCCCAAGTACTATGTCTCTGTTAATTTTTATTACTGTAATGAACTACTCAAGGCAGTGAAACGAAAAGAGATTTATTTTGCATATAGTTTTGGAGTTATAAAGTCTAGGGATTGCAACTGATGCCAGCCTTCATGCTGTCAGTCTCCAGGTGGTATAGCCTATCAAATGACAGGGAGGGCCTTTGCATGTTCTCTTTTAATGTCCTTTATTTTTGTAATAAAGCCATCAGAATTTGATGATGGATGCACTATCCTGATAGACTTATTTTTATCCCAAGGGTCCTACCTCTAAGTACCACAGTCAGATTAAATTTCTATTCTCTTAAAACCCCGTAAAGAGAATTAATTTAAACACATGAAATCTTGAGGGACATATTCAAGCCAGGGCCAGATTGTAGCATCATTAAAATGACTATAGAGGAGTATGAAAATGTTATATAAATCAATAACAAAGAAGGCATCTCAGAAGTCAGGAGTTTGTTGTGGCTGTGGGGACACACACACACACATACACACGCACACACACATATATCCTGGGAGCAGAAAGCAAATAGATGATTGGTTGATGACCGGTGTTAAGAAGAGTGTTTGGAAGCCGGGGCGGTGGTGGCGCACGCCTTTAATCCCAGCACTTGGGAGGCAGAGGCAGGCGGATTTCTGAGTTCGAGGCCAGCCTGGTCTACAGAGTGAGTTCCAGGATAGCCAGGAGTACACAGAGAAACCCTGTCTCGAAAAACCAAAAAAAAAAAAAAAAAAAAAAAAAAAAAAAAAAAAAAAAAGAAGAGTGTTTGGTGGCCTAGGCCTAGAATACAGCTTCTTAACTGTGGGTTAAGAATATATAATTAGAGCTTTGCATGGTGGCAAATGCCTTTAATCCCAGTACTCAGACAGAGGAGCAGAGGGGCAGAGAGACAGACAGGAAGAGAGGCAAAGAAGCAGAGGCAGGCAGATCTCTGTGAGTTTAAGACCAGTCTGGTCTACATAGTGAGTTCCAGGATAACAAGGTCTTAAAATAAAAGGTGTTGAAAAAAAATAGTAACAGTAAGAGGTTTCTGAATGCACAACGACCACACATTAATTTAAAATCAAATGCATTATGAACTTGAGGTGTCTCTGATAATGTTTTCCTGTTAAAGTCATATAACTTTACTGTAGCTTGGTTCTAAACACAAAGCAGGTATACATGCTAGCATGCCACAGGACACCAACAGATGCTTCCTGAAATACTTTAGCTCAGATTTGAGTTGACTATATGCACTGAAGTAGTTTTACTGGATGTACAAAATCTTTTTCTCTTATATAAAAATAATGGGCTAATTACAGAAGATAGGACATTTAACATTTTCCCACTGTCATTCCCCAGAATGTAGCAAATTTGTGTATGCTTGAATTCTACTGAATTGGAATATGTGATTTTAAAAAACCATGAGTTACCCTCTTGAATTTTATAAAATATTATGAAATGAATTTCAGTCAGTACAGAATTTCTAACAATTTCTAAAATGGCCTAAATATATGTTTGCCACCTTGGACTACTCATTTCTGTGACATGAAATTCCCAGCATTGATGAGTATAAAATCAAAATATAAATCAACTCTGAAACACAATGAAGCTACTCTACAACTTACAATATCAAATATTTACCCAAGATTGATTTCTTTCCATAAAAGCAAACAAGGCTCATATATCTTGTTAACATAGAATTTGATTTCATATTTAATAAGTAGTAAATTTTATGTATATCCGACCACACTACCAGCTCCCACCCAGCTTCCCTTTTGCTCTATCTACTTTTCCTCTGGGGGTGGTGACCATGCTACCAAACCCCTCCCGAGACCTTTGAATTCACAGATAAAAGACATACACACTCAGTTTGTTACTTGACAACTTGCCTTCTAAGCATAATTGCTGGGTATTAGTATCTCCCACCTAGACAAGCATGCCCTTATCAATTTGTTATCTCCATCTTTCCATTTGCCCTAAACTTCAGTGGCTAGTCCCATATACCCCTGCGAAACATCCTTGGCCACTCACCTGTAGTGGAGGCCACAGCTCTAGCTCCCTGAGACCTCATATGGTTGCTGCTTCCTTTTCCTCTAAACCATGGCAGAAAAGCTCCCCTCTTCCTCTCCTTCCTTGAATCTGCTTTTTTCCTCCTGGAACCCAGAAGTCCCACCTGTACCTTCCACCTAGCAAGTGGCTCCTGGGTTTCTTTACTGACAAATCAAGAGCCAATTGGGGAATAAGACCTTAACATCAGAACCACACCCCTTTCTCTCTCTCTCTCTCTCTCTCTCTCTCTCTCTTCTCTCTCTCTCTTCCTCTCTCCCTCTCCTCTTTCTCAGACAGAGTCTCTCTATGTAATACTAGCTGGCCTGGAACTCACTACATAGACTAGGCAGGTTTTAAAACTCTTAAAGATCCACCTTACTCTGAGCTAAAGGCATGGGTCACCATATTCAGATCAAAGAATTGCTTTTAAAAAAAAAAACATCTTGGTCCATGAGATGGCTTAGTAGGTAAAGAGCTTGCTATGCAAGTCTAATGACCTGACCTCCATCCCTAGAACACATGGAAAAGAGGAAGAGGAAGACTCCAGAAGGTTGTTCAATGACCTCTTACATATATTATATCATGTGTGTGCTTACTCCAAAACTCTCTCACACACACATAATAATATTATCTCTAAACGTTTAATTTACGCATTTGTTATTTTGCTGCTGTAAGAAATCACTATGACCAAGGCAACTTAAAGAAAAAAGAGTTTATTTTTGGTTTATTATTCCAAAGGGATAAGAGTTCATGGTGACATAGCAGAAATATGGTGTGTGGAGAAGCTAAGAGCTCATATTTTCAGACTATACATACAAGGCAAGGAGAAAAAAGCTGCAAGAAGGGTGAGACCTTAAGTGATCAAATCTTTCCCTCAAAGACGTACTTCATCATCAAGGCCTTACCTCCTAATCTTTTCCATATAGTACTGTCAACGAGGGACCAGTATTCAGATGTCTGAGAATATGGGGGATTTATCATTCAAATCACCATGTTCTGCTCTCTAGCTCCCATAGAACTATGGTCTTATCCACAATACATATCACATTTAGTTCAACTTCAAATGTCCCCATAGTCTTTTATAGTCTCAGCACTGTTTAAAAGTCTTCTGAGACTAGGAAATCTCTTAATTTGAAGCCTTTGTAAAAAATCAAAGAATAAATAACATACTTCTAACATAATGTCACACATTATATAGTACCATTCTAAAAGTTAGGAATGGGGTCCAGTGAAGAAATATTGGACCAAAACCTAGCAGGGCAAATGCCAAATATTGTAGCTTCCTGTCTAGTGTCAAAAGGCATAAATAGCTTGGCTTCTTCAGCTTTGCTGCCTGAAACATACATCTTTCTCTTGGACTGATTACACTCATTGTGTGTCGCTCTCTTTGGCAGATATCCCATGAATCTGGCATCTCCCCACATTTTGGGGTTTCTAATGCAATCCAATGGTCTTGCAAGGCCTTCTGTCCTCTCAGGGCCTTCATGCAGAGAGCCTCCTGCCACAAACTGCCTGGCTTCAGTGGCTCTCTGAAGCCACAGAGGAAGATTTCTATTACACTTGATTTGTCCTCATTCTGAAATAATACCATGCCAGCAACATTGTGTAGTTCAGCTGTCAGCTTGGGATAGACATCAGTCCCTTGAATGACATTTAAAGTAGCTTTTTGTATTCAGGTATTTACTAGAAGCAGAAAACTCTTTTGGTCTTTTTCGTTTAGATGTTGGAAGCTGGGGGCACCTTTCTCTTCCAACACAGATTAGGCTACTCCTTGATGATGCTAATCTTTCCAACAATTATAACCTCTCCTCCCACACAAAACTGATTTAACATTAAGCTTGGTGTTTTTTTTATCTTTTTGTGCTTTTTTTTTTCCCCTGGGCCCATTTGCTCCTTTTTATTGTAGACCTGCAGGAGTGATTGCTAGCAACCATGTGACAGATTCAGTATTAGGCTGCCTTGAAATCTATCAGAGAAATTAGTCCATTGCTTTTAAATTTAGCCCTGGCAATTCTTAAGATGGGCAAAACACAACTACATTCTTTGCCAAAATATCACACAAATGGTCCTAACTCAGTTCCCCATTTTGTTCCTCTTTGAAACCTCTTGAGGACTCTATAATCTGAATTGCTCTTAGCACCATTATCTTCTGGAATCTTACTAGTCCATCACATTATGCTCTGCTTATAGTGTTAAACTGCTTTTCTAGTCTAAAGTTTCAAAATCTTCTACATTTCTTCACACAAACAACATTCACATTCTTCACAGCAACAGTCAACTGGTATCAACTTTTGTATAAGTTGCCTTTCTGTGGCTGCGATAGAACACTACGGCCAAGGCAAAACATAACAGAAAATAATGTTCATTTACTCTAAAATGAATGAAATTTGTGCTAGAAATATCACTATAAAAGAGTCATGTGTTGAAGGCTGTGTTGCCAACTAGTCCTGATTGGGGAGTGAGAGCTTTGACATAATCTATGTATAAATCTTCTTACAACACATAATATGATAATATTATTGGGAGGTAGTATAAAATAGGAGGTGGACCTGATTGGAGAAAGTAGTTTACTTGTGTTGTGTCTTGGAAGTAGTTTACTGTGCTTATGAGTTCAAACCCATCTCTCTCCTCTTCTCCTCTCTCTCTCTCTCTCCTCTCTCTCTCTCTCTCTCTCTCTGTGTGTGTGTGTGTGTGTGTGTGTGTGTGTTTGATTCCTGATTGTCTTTACTGGTCATTATGAGGGGAACAACCTTCCTTTACTATACTGTTATACAATAAAAATCTTAACTTACCATCAGCCCAGAAACAATGGAGCCAGTTTGCAATAAACTAGAAACGTTGATGCAGGTCAGGCTTTACTTCTGATCTTGGGGTATTCAGAACCATTGCAAGCTGACCCAGAATGAAAGGAATAAAGCTTGTTTTGCAGGAACTTGGTTGTCATGGGTGAGGAGGTGTGTGTGGGGTGTGAGAAGATGGTTTTCAGTGTTACAACTTTCTTTATTTGTAGAGTGGGTGGGGTTTTGGAGGTGGGAGCACATTATTGGCTAGAATTGAGGTGCTGGGAATGCTTCATTTACATGAAGAGGAATTCTAGGTGCTTGCTGGACATTTCCTTTTAGGAGAAAGGAAATTAAACCTGAAATGTGGCCATGAGGCTACATGACTATCTTAAGGGGGATGGAGATGGGGTGTCAAATGGATATGTGTACTGTGGCATGCAGGGCCAGAACAGGGAGGAAGTGATCCATACTCCTTCTGGTCTCAAAATGATATTTTGGGGGTTTTGGACACATCTTGATCTCATTCATCTTCCCCTGGACACATAGCTCACTACTCCCCCACCCACCCTCCACTGAATCTGTAAAAAAAAAATTTTGTCTTTTAAATAGTTTTTTTCAGATATTTGTCACAGCGTTAAAAAGTGTGGATGAATGATAAATGTCTCCCATAATCTTGAGCCTTTGAATACTTGGTGCCCAGTTGATGACACTATTTTGATGAGTTTAAGAGATGTGGCTTTGTTGGAAGATGTATGTCACTGAGGAGGGAGCGGGGAAGGTAGGGGATAAAGGACAAGAGTAGGAATGCCTTTCCTATTGCCAATTTTCTTTCTTTGCTTCATGCTTAGAGTTCAAGATATGAGCTCTCAGTTTACTGCTTCTTCCCATGACGATAATGATGATGGACTTTTATCCCTCTGGAACTGTAGGCCCAAATGTGCCTTTCCTTCTCTAAGTTGCCTTGGTTATGATGTTTTATCACAGCAATAGGAAAGCAATTAATAAAAAATGGTATAAATGTCACAACTGTTTCCTCCCTCTTCTCTTTTTCTCCTTATTAAGGGATGTTCTGGGATTATAGTTGTGTGTGAAACATACCCAACACGCACCTGTATAGCTTTCATTATTCTTTCCTAATGCCTCATTCTTAAATTTGGTAATGAAAAATCATCAGGCTTTTGTGGAAAGATGATAACATTCAAGGACAAGAAATATGAAGAACTATATATTTTCACTGTATTTATAAGAGGATTAAATAACTGAACTAAATTCTCAAGTGTTTATGCAAGAATGTTAACAAGTAATACCTAAAAATGATAGGTAAATATTATTTATCACAGTTAGCTATTGTGCAACATTGCAAAGTTTTAACTATATGCAAATTATGACTAAATAAAAGACTTAATACTTATTTTAACCTCTCCCTCCGATATTTAAGACAGAACACACACCTCAGGATTTATACTGAATGTGTAAGAATAGAAGTGAGTATCTGGGAGTTATCAGTAAACAAAGCTCCCCAGGCCATTCTGATGAGGCCTTTCTGTCTGCAGCATCACAGACCAAAACTGTTGTTGATTCTTTCCCTGGGTTGGTTGGGAAACAGAGTCTAGATCTAAGCCATCAAGCTCTCCCATAAATAAATATTCTGAGTTGTAAATAATGGGAGAGCACTGACTCTGGTCTGGTAAAGTCTGAATAATAAACTTAAGATTGGTGAATGATAGTTTGACCTAGAGAAAGGTATGTGCTTCTGGCAACATTTGTAATATTCAACAATTCTGAAATAGCAACGTGAAAAAAGTAGGGGAATGGCCCTAAAACAAAAAAGGTAATTTAACTGCCCCTAATACTAGATTACTTTGCTAAAGAACTTGCACCACACAAGAAAGAGAAGAACCCCTTGCTGAATTTGATTTATTGTTCCCAACTCCTAAAATTTTCTTTCACAAGATTTTTCCTTGCTAGTCCTGGCTATTTAGATCTCATCTTAGATGACGTTTCAGTCAAAGGTTATTGGTCAGCTTCTGGTGTGAGACACTGGAGACATAACACCGAGGGAATGGTGAGGTGGACATACACCACAAGCAAAGAGGTAGCTAACACTGCAAGTTGGGTTTGATGTAAAACTAAGCTCCGGCCAAATTAACTAAACTTCCTTATGTACAATGTTCCTTATTCCCAGAAAAGAATACACTGCTACCACTCCGTCCCATTTGAAGCAAAGATTTTATTTATTTTTATTTTATTTTTATTTTATTCCAAAATCTTACTATGTGTCTGTGAGTGCTAGCATTAAAAGTATGTGCCACCATGTCCAGTTTTAAGTAGTATTGAGTATTGAACCTAGAGCTTCAAGCATGTTTGGAATTCTGGAATAGGCAATTTTAGAATGGTAGTAAGGAGAAAATGTGGAGAAAAGACTCCCCCAAATTTCCCCAAAGCTTTTAACTGAATTGTAATGGCATATGGTATCTATAGATTTTCAAGAGTACCTCACCTTTGGAAAGTTCAAGACCCCATTGTATAGAACAAAAGGAATCTCTGACAGGCAAATGTTCTATTATAGTTCAGATTTTGGGAAATGGGAGATCCTTAGGTGTTTTCTGTGGCCCTTGTTTGGGAACATTTCAGAACATTTCCTAAAAGGAAGGATTTTTCAATATGAAGGCTAGAGGGCTTTTTGTGGCCAGTCATTTTCTAGAAGAAATGGAAATGGATTATGTGGTTTTTGCAGCTAAAACTGTCACAATGCTCAATTCTGGGGTTGAGGGATGAAGCCTATCAGGCTAGGCTAATGTGGCCAAGTTAGGCCCATTTAGTGTTTTTATTTTTCTGATTCTCTTAGTTGCAAATGTGGAAATATGTCACTCTGAGCAAAATGGAATGTGGTTGCAAAACTTGAGGTAGATGGGTGACATAATCTCACAAACTTTTAAAAATCAGTCTGATTGAGGTGTAGACAATTGCCTACTAGGGGTGGAAGAGTGAAAGTTGGAGAACCCAAACTAGGGAAACAGAATAGGAACGCAGACCAGGGTGGGAACAGAAGAGGTAAGGAGGAGAGGATATGCCTTATTCTAGATACAATTCAGAAAAAGAGCCAAGAGATTTGCTTTGGAAATGGGGCATGAAAAGAAGAGGAATAAAAAAAGATGTTAGTGAATAAACAAAGAATGCTGATTCTTTTGAGAGGGGAAACACTGAAAGGAACAGATTTGGCAGGAAGATAACTCAAATTTATTTTTGGGACATTGAATTGTGAATGGCTATATTCAAACATAGATATAGAGTAGCTAGGTGGCTATGTAAATTTGGAACCAGGAAAAGAGGTAAGGTTCAGAGATGAAAACGGGAATCATTAGCATACATGTGGCATTGGGAAGATGATAATTTCTTTTTCTTTATTACCCATTTTTCAAAAGAGTTAGTCTCTAACATCATCTTCAGGTGACCAATGAATTATTTTTCTACTACCTCTTGCCATGAAGTCATGAATTTAAATATATCCAATATGACATGGGTAAGTAGTTCCATGGTAGATCACTTGCCTGGAATATGCAGTGTTCTGGGCTTCATCCAAGCATTGCCAAAATAAGCAAGCAAACAAAATATATATTCTTGTGTGCACACATATACATAGATATGTAAAATTTTCCCAATATGTTTCTGTCTCTATAATCATAATTCCCCCTGATGTTCAAATCTTCACCGTAAGAATTCCTATACATTGGCACTTGAGTATTTTTACATCCTCACAGTACTGCTTCCTCACTTTTGAATGTGGACAATATAACTTCAAGCATATCTGTTCACTCCTTGCTCTAGATTGGAATAAGCTATTTCCTTTTATGTAGCCATTGTCTTTTCAAGTGAGAAGTTGTTTACATGCCACAAGCTGGACATTTTTGTTTCTGGATTAGTCATTGTTTCTACATCTTTTCAGTGTTGGAGCTTAGAAACAGACAGTCTCCCAATAACGTATATTATGAATTCATATAAAATACTTTTTCAAATTCAGACCTACAGGTTTTCTTAGCCTCTTTAATAGGAAACTTGGATTTCCATTAATTCTGTCATACCAAAACGTTTGGTCCCAAATCTCATCAACATGTTCTTGGAACAGTCTCAAAATACCAACCACATCATTCCCAGCACATGATTGCTGTAAGGAGTTGGAGATGTTCTTGGATTTCCTTTTGGCTTTAGAGTGTATTCCACTAGGAATATATAGATAAATAATTATATTAAAAATAACATAAAATAATTATGCTCTGGGGATATCATTCTGTGGGATTATTATTTGACAGACAATTAGTTTCATATGGCTTTCAGTTTTTAGGAATTCATTCTTTTTTTTTAACAATTGTATTTATTAGGTAATAATAATGCATAGAAAGTAGTGGGAGAGTGGGCAGCCTTGTCTAGTCCCTGATCTTAGCGGATTGTTTCAACTTTCTCTCCATTTAGTTTGATGTTGACTACTGGCTTGCTGTATATTGCTTTTACTATGTTTAGTATGGACCTTGATTTCCTGATCTTTCCAAGACTTTTTATCATGAAGGGATGTTGAATTTTGTCAAATGCTTTCTCAGCATCAAGAGATATGATCATGTGGTTTTTTTCTTTGAGTTTATTTATATAGAGGATTACATTGATGGATTTCCGTATATTGAACCAACCCTGCATTCCTGGGATAAAGCCCACTTGGATCATGATGGATAAGTGTTTTGATGTGTTCTTGGATTCGATTCGAGAGAATTTCATTCAGTATTTTTGCATCGATATTCATAAGAGAGATTGGTCTGAAGTTCTCTTTTCTTGTTGGGTCTTTGTGTGGTTTAAGTATGAGCATAATTGTGGCTTCATAGAATGAATTGGGTAGTGTTCCTTCTGTTTCTATTTTGTGGAAGAGTTTGAAGAGAATTGGTATTAGGTCTTCCTTGAAGTTTGATAGAATTCTGCACTAAAACTGTCTGGACCTGGACTTTCTTTGGTGAGGAGACTTTTAATGACTGCTTCTATTTCTTTCTGTGTTATGGGACGGTTAAAGATGGTTTATCTGCTCCTGATTGGTAACTGGTACTTGTCTAGAAAGTTGTCCATTTCATCCAGATTTTCCAATTTTGTTGAGTATAGGCTTTTGTTGTAGGATCTGATGATTTTTTGAATTTTCTCGGTTTCAGTTGTTATGTCACCGTTTTCAGTTCTGATTTATTAATTTGGATACTGACTCTGTGCCCTCTGGTTAATCTGGCTAAGGGTTTATCTTGTTGCTTTTCTCAAAGAATCAGCTCCTGGTTTTATTGATTCTTTGTATAGTTCTCTTTGTTTCTATTTGGTTGATTTCAGCCCTGAGTTTGATTATTTCCTGCCATCTACTCCTCTTGGGTGTATTTTGCTTCTTTTTGTTCTAGAGCTTTCAGGTGTGTTATCAAGCTACTAGTGTATGCTCTCTCCAGTTTGATTTTGTAAGCACTTAGATCTATGAGTTTTCCTCTTAGCACTGCTTTCATTGTGTCCCATAAGTTTTGATGTGATGTGTCTTCATTTTCATTAAATTCTAAAAAGTCTTTAATTTTTTTCTTTATTTCTTCCCTGACCCCATTATCAACGAGTAGAGTATCGTTCAGTTTCCATGTGAATGTGGGTTTTCCATTGTCTATGTCATTATTGAAGACTAGCTTTAGACCATGGTGATCTGATAGGATGCATGGGATTATTCCAATTTTGTTGTATCTGTTGAGGCCTGTTTTGTGACTAATTATATGGTCTATTTTGGAGAAGGTACCATGAGGTGCTGAGAAAAAGGTATATTCTTATGTTTTTGGGTGAAATGTTCTATAGATATATGTTAAGTCCATTTGGTTCATAACTTCTGTTAGTTTCACTGTATCTCTGTTTAGTTTCTGTTTCCATGATTTGTCCATTGCTAAGATTGGGGTGTTGAACTCTCCCACTATTATTGTGTGAGGTGCAATGTGTGCTTTGAGTTTTTAGTAAGGTTTCTTTTATGAAAGTGGTGCTCTTGCAGTTGGTGCATAGATGTTCAGAATTGAGAGTTCATGTTGGTCACTTTTCTTTGACAAATATGAAATGACCTTCCTTATCCTTTTTGATATCTTTAAATTGAAAGTCGATTTTATTCGATATTAGAATGGCTACTCCAGCTTGTTTCTTAGGACCATTTGCTTGAAAAATTGTTTTCCAGGCTTTTATTCTAACGTAGTGTCTGTCCTTGTCACTGAGGTGGGTTTCCTGTATGCAGCAAAATACTAGATCCTATTTGCGTATCCAGTCCATTAGCCTATGTCTTTTTATTGGGGAATTGAGACCATTGACATTAAGAGATATTAGGAGAGGAGATTGTTGCTTCCTGTTATTTTTGTGAAAAGTGGAGGCATTGTTTGTGTGGCTATCTCTTTTTGGTTTGTTGGGGGAGGATTACTTTCTTGCTCTTTTTAGGGTATGATTGCTCTCCTTGTATTGGAGCTTTCCTGCTATTATCCTTTATAGTGCTGGGTTTGTGGAAAGATATTGTGTAAATTTGGTTTTGTCATGGAATATCTTGGTTTCTCCATCTATGGTAATTGAGAGTTTTGCTGGGTATAGTAGCCTGGGCTGGCATTGTGTTCTCTTATTTGTGTTCTGTATAACATCTGTCCAGGATCTTCTGGCTTTTATAGTCTATGGTGAGAAGTCTGGTGTAATTCTGATAGGTCTGCCTTTATATGTTACTTGACCTTTTTCCCTTAGTGCTTTTAAAATTCTTTCTTTGTTTTGTGCATTTTAGGTTTTGATTATTATGTGACAGGAGGTATTTCTTTTCTGGTCTAGTCTATTTGGTGTTCTGTAGGCTTCTTGTATGATTATGGGCATCTCATTCTTTAGGTTAGGGAAGTTTTCTTCTATAATTTTGCTGAAGATATTTTTTGGCCCTTTCAGTTGGGAATCTTCACTCTAATCTATACCTATTATCCTTAGGTTTGGTCTTCTCATTGTGTCCTGGATTTCCTGGATGTTTTGTCTTAAGTACTTTTTGCATTTTGTGTTTTCCTTGACAGTTGTGTCAATATTTTCTATGGTATCTTCTGCACCTGAGATTCTCTCTTCTATCTCTTGTATTCTGTTGGTGATGCTTGCATCTATGACTCCTGATTTCTTTCCTAGGTTTTCTATCTCCACAGTAGTCTCCCTTTGTGATTTCTTTATTGTTTCTACTTTCATTTTTATGTCCTGGATGGTTTTGTTCAATTCCTTCACCTGTTTGGTTATGTTCTCTTCTAATTCTTTAAGGGATTTTTCTGTCTTCTCTTTAAGGGCTTCTACTTGTTTACTTGTGTTCTCCTCGAATTTTTTGAGAGTGTTATTTATGTCCTTCTTAAAGTCCTCTATCATCATCATTAGAAGTGATTTTAGATCTGACTCTTGCTTTCCTGGTGATATGGAGAGTTCAGGACTTTCTTTTTTTTTTTGTTTTTCGAGACGGGGTTTCTCTGTGTAGCCCAGGCTGTCCTGGAACTCACTCTGTAGACCTCTGTAGACCAGGCTGGCCTCGAACTCAGAAATCCACCTGCCTCTGCCTCCCAAGTGCTGGGATTAAAGGCGTGCGCCACCACCGCCCGGCGGTTCAGGACTTTCTAATGTGGGAGAACTAGGTTCTGATGATGCCAAGTACCGTGGGCTGCTGATGCTTATGTTCTTGCGCTTGCCTTTTGCCATCTGGCTCTCCTTGGTACTACCTGCGCTGTCTCTGACTGGAGCCTGTCTTTTCTATTATCTTGGTTGTGTCAAAACTGTTTGGGTTGGGTGTTGCTGCTGGGGTTAGAGCTGGGGCCCATGATCTGCTCAGTGCTTGGTCCCATACCGGAAGGAACCCGTGCTCTGGGCCAGGAGTGGGTTCCTGGATCCCTGTGGGTCCCGATTACTCCCTGTTTGGGCCAAGTGTTGCTGCCTCCTTGCTTAAGAAATTGCTCGAGTTGGAGCTCCTGGGAGCCAGGCTTCCCCTGGGTTCCATGAGATTGGGTGCAGAGTTTCAGCCCCAGATCTGCTGAGCACTCGGGCCCTGACTGCAAGGAACTGGTGCTCCAGGCCAGGAGTAAAATCCCCGGGTCCCAGTGGGTCCCAGTGGGTTCCAGTAGGTCCCAGTTACTCTCTGTTTGCGGTGGGTTTTGCTGTCTCCTTACCTGAGATACTGCCTGGGTTAGAGCCCCTGGGTGCCCTACTTCTGCCAGGTTTTGTGAGGTTCATTGCAGAGCTCCTGCCCGGGATCTGCCAGGAATTCATTCTTAAAATTTTAATTTTGTTTTGTAATGAAGTAAAACAGGATTTTAAAAAAAGAGTAGACAAAACAAAGGTGTATTCAGAGAAGTCAAAAATCTATCCTGACACACTCCTTTTTTTCCTTCTACTTTATATAGATTATTACAAATGTTTTTGTTTATCTTTCCATTAAAAATTGAAATGTAGCCGGGCAGTGGTGGCACACGCCTTTAATCCCAGCACTTGGGAGGCAGAGGCAGGCAGATTTCTGAGTTCAAGGCCAGCCTGGTCTACAGAGTGAGTTCCAGGACAGCCAGGGCTACACAGAGAAACCCTGTCTCGAAAAACCAAAAAAAAAAAAAAAAGAATTGAAACGTATTGATAGACAGTTCTTCTGTGCTGCTTTCACTTGTTTGTTTGTCTTTTTTGTTTGTTTGTTTGTTTTCTTCTGTTTGGTTTTGTTTTTGACACAAAGTTTCGCTATGTAACCCAGGCTAACCTTGAGCTTACTATGTGACGCTCAAGCTGGCCTCACACTCCCAGGAACCTTACCATCTTCAGCTCCAAGTGTTGGGCTCACAGACATACACTGTGGTGTCTGACTCCTGAAAAGTTTGTAAACAGAGTCAATAGCTGCTTTGGTTCTGAACTATCTTTTCAAGAGTAATCACATGCTAAAAAGCCTTGGTAAATAACAGTGGTGTCTGCCTTTGGAGAATGCTTACTACCCATCATCTGAGACTCAGATTCTGTAAGCTCTCTAGGTGTCTTTCCTGTAGTACAACCTACCATAGGTACCGGTGTCACCTGATCTTCTTCATGTCACCCTTTAGGAACTGGCTCAGATACTGATTCTCAAACTATGATTAGTCTTTGAGTAACAAATTATTTTGTCACTGACTCAAGAACCTTGTGTCAGCCACCAAAATCCATGAAATGATGTCATGTTAACTTGTTAGGTTACAAATAAATATAAAACTTCAGACCCTTCTTAGATCTTGAAAAAAATATGCATGTCTGAATTCTGAAATGTTTCTTAGCTACACCCCCACCAAAACTATATGTACTAATAACCCACCCCACCACAGTCACTTTTCATTTATCACCTGTTTTCTTATTTATTGATTTAGTTTATTTTCTTAATATTGAAAATATTTTCTCACTTATTGTCTTCTGATTATGGTGCCCCCTTCTTTTGCTATTCTCAGTTCATCCCCACCCCCTCCTCTGGATCCACCCCTGTTCTGTCTCTCATTAGAAAACAAACAGGATTCTAAGATATAATAATAAAATAAAGTGAGATTAAAAAAAAATAAAAACCTAACACATTGGAATAGGATAAAACAAACAATAATAATAATAAAAAAAGAGCCCAAGAAAAGGCACAGATATAGACACAGAGACCCTCTTATTCACACACTCAAAGTCCAATAAAAACACTAAACTGAAAGCCATAATATATGTGTAAAAGGACCTGTGAGAAAGAGAAAAAACAACAATAAAAATGAAATAAAAACAAAAATATAAAAAATTTAAAAAGACCTATCAGGACATTACGAGACAAGAAATCTCCATCTACTGCTGGATATGCAGTCTATCCTCAAGATTAGTCATTTTCCCCAGTGAGACTCTCTTGGAGAAAACTAATTTCTCATTTACACATGGTTATCAATGGGAGATAGCTTGGGATGGGGGCACAAGTCTACTTCTCCTTTCAACCTTAAGTCCCCATCTGGTGCAGATCCATGCAGTCCCTATGCATGCTGTCTTAGTCTCTGTGACTTCATATGTACATTGATCCTGTTGATTTAGAAGGTCTTATTTCATTGGTGTCCTCCATTACCCTTTGGCCCTTACACTCTTTCTGCCTCCTCTTCTACAGGGTTCTCTATCTCTAAGGGGAAAGATTTCATGGAAGCAACTGGTTTAGGACTGAGTGTTTCAAGGTCTCTCACTTTCTGCATATTGTCTGACTGTGGATCTGTATTTGTTCTCATCTGTTGGAGGAGGAAGCCATGCAAGGAATTGATCTCTGCGTATTGACCTGACCCACGGGTCTGATTATTCGTGGGGTATCAAGGTGAACTGTCATATGAAAGGGAACATGGGAGAGAGAGAGAACGAAGGCCAAGCAACATGAAGTTTTGTCAAGGTCTCACTTTAATGGGGGAGCAGTTTACAGATATAGTCTGGGCAAGGAGGAAAGTGGACAAAGAATGGGGTGGGGATTCTCTCAACTCCCTATCCAGTGGAGGATTCTGTGGTTTGTCCCAGAATGTCCCAGGGCAATGGTTCTTTATGAACAGGAAATCCTTTCTTTAGCTGAAGGTCAGGTTCTCCCAAGAGAGGCGGTTATTGCCCTAGGCCATCTTACTGTCATATCCAGCTCCCAGGAAATGCCAGATGTTCCGGACCTTTCCAAACCTTGCACTGACTAATCCTCCCAGAACAGCAGGCAATTCCCTGAGGCTCTCTTGGAACAGCAGGTAGTTTCCTGGATTTGGCTCCCGACAGAGTATGGCAGAATATCATTAGGAGTCATTTTATTGCTGCATTATTTTATTAGAACAAGTGTATTTGATTTTATCCCATGTACTGGCTGGGTTTTGTGTCAACTTGACACAAGCTAGAGTTATCACAGAGAAAGGAGCCTCCCTTGAGGAAATGCTTCCGTGAGATCCAGCTGAAAGGCATTTTCTTAATTAGTGATCAAGGGTGGGAGGGCCCATTGTGGGTGTTGCCATCCCTGGGCTGATAGTCCTGGGTTCTATAAGAAAGCAAGCTGAACAAGCCAGGGAGAGCAAACCAGTAAGCAGCACCCACCATGGCCTCTGCATCAGCTCCTACCTCTAAGTTCTTGCCCTGTGGAGTTCCTGTCCTGACTTCCTTTGGTGATGAACAGCAATGTGGAAATGTAAGCTGAATAAACCCTTTCTTCCCAACTTGCTTCTTGGTCATGATGTTTTGTGAAGGAATACAAACCATGTCTAATACACGCCAAGATCCTGGGCTCTTGAGTTGCATGTTTTTGGTTATCCAAGCAGTATCAGGAATGGGTTCTATCATGTGGAGTGGGCCTTTATTTCAACTCAGTTCAATTGGTTACTCCTAGAAGCTTTGTGCCACTATTACACTAGTATATCTTGCAGACAGGTCCCCATTGGAGATCCAAGGGTTTGTGGCTGGGTTGGTGTTTCCCTAATCTCTCCAGGAATTTTATCATGAAGGAGTGTTGGATTTTGTCAAAGGTCTTTTCTGCATGTAATGAAATCATTATATGGTTTTTGTCTTTCAGTTTGTTTATATGGTGGATTAGATTTATTGATTTATGTATGTTGAACTATCCCTAGGATGAACCCTACTTGATCATGGTGGATTACTTTCGGATTTGGTTTGGAAGTACTTTACTGAGAATTTTTGCATTTATGTTTATAAGGGAAATTTGTCTGAAAATATCTTTCTTTCTTTGGTCTTTATTTGGTTGAGTATCAGGGTAGCTTCAGCCTTGTAAAAGGAATGATACAATATTTATTCTGTTTCCATTTTGTGGTATAATTTCAGGAGTATCAACATTAACTATTCTTGGAAAGTCTGTTAGAATTCTGTGCTAAAAGTACCTGGCCCTGGAGCTTTTTGTTGGGAGCCTTTCAATGACAGCTTCTATTTTACTAAGGATGTGATGGTTTGAATATGCTTGGCCCAGAGAGTGGCACTTTTAGGAGGTGTGGCTTTGTTGGAATAAGTATGGCCTTGCTGGAGGAAGTGTGTCTCTGTGAGGGTGGGCTTTGAGAGTCTCTTCCTAGCTACTGAAGACAGTCTTCTCCTGTCAGTCTTTGGATCAAGATGTTGTACCCTTAGTAACTCCTGTACCATGCTCCCACATTGATGATAAATGTACTGAACCTTTGAACCTGTAAGTCATCCCCAATTAAATGCTATCCTTATACTAGTTATCTTAGTCACAGTGTCTGTTCACAACAGTAAAACTCTAAGAGAGAAGTTGGTACCAGGAACTAGGGTATTGCTATGATAGGCCTGATCAAACTTTTGTTCAGAAGAATGTGGATTCTGGGACTTTGGATTTAGAAAGCAATGAAATGCTTTAAGTGGGTACTTAATGGGACATCCTGTTAGAAATATAGAAGACATTGGTGCTGAGTCGGATTTGAACTGTGCAGATGTGACCCAAGATATTTCAGTGGAGAAGAATGTCAGTATGTGGCCTAGAGACTGTTTTTGTGGTATTTTATTAAAGAATGTGGCTTCTCTTTGCCCTTGTCTGAAGAGTCTACCTGAAGCTAAGGTAAAGAGATTTATATTAATTGCACTGACAAAGGAAGCCTCAAGGAAGCCCAGCATAGACTTTATTCTCTGGTTTAGTCTCATGAAGAGCATTTTGATCAAGTATAGCACACTTTCAAAGGAAAAGTACAAAATGTATGTTTCAAATAATAAAAGAGCACCAAGAAGAAGAATAGAGCAGAATACTATGTTCAAGGAGATAAATAGATTAAGAAAGTGATGACTTTGTGGCAAGATCCCACCCAGCTAAGCTTATTGTTTATAAGTTTGCAGTTGAACAAGGAATAGTTATATCATGTTAGACATTATTACCTGGTCATTGTTTGCCTTTGGACTTTTAATCTGGAATATCCAGCAATGAAGGACACAGGCTTTTGATCCAGATCTTGAAGAGATGGGCATTAATAGCTTTGGCTTAGGCATGATGGTACATGGTGGTACATACCTTGAATCCCAGGAGCCAAAGGAAGCAGATCTCTGACTTCAAGGCTATCCTGGGACAGAGCAGTTCTAGGTATAGAAAGTTGAGGCTCGGCATGTTAGACGGAGCCTATGAGAGGCTGTTGGTGAAGCCTAGTTGTATTGGAAAACCACAGTATTTTGGAGACGCTATCACTATGGGATGACCACCATGAATAGCAGCAAAAGTGGAGTGGAGTCAACCAGAATGCTATAGAGCAGAGCTGGAGAAGTGATCGATATCCTTTGGAGGAGCCCAGCAGATCATGTGTAGATGCCAGGCATTGGGGGAAAAAACAAACAAACAAACAAACAAAAAAAAATTGCTGTAAAGTTGAAGTTGCTTTCGAGACCCCAAGATGTGAGAGATGTGAGAGCCATAGGATACCTGCCAAGGAAAGCTGCTAAACAGGGAATGGAACCAGCTGAAGAGAATGATGTTTGTTGCTACTGAATGCCAGGTCTGCCAACAACAGTCAACAAGGATGAAAGGACTGGGAGAGCTGAAGAGTTCTTTGACATCAGACATGAAGATGTGGAGTTTAGAGTTTGCCTAGCTGGCTTTCTGTCTTGCTTTGGTCCAGTATTTCTTCACCATGATATTTAATGTATATATCCTGCATGATGTTGGAGGAATGCAATCTGCCTTTTGATTTTGATTTCTTAAGGGATTTCAGTTAAGAAATTGTATGAATCTCAGAAGAGACTTTGAACTTTGAACTTTTAACATTGTTGAGACTATTATAGACTATGGGACATTTGAAGTTGGACTAAATGTATTTTGCATTATGCTATGTTTAGATATGGCCCTCATACACTCACGTATTTGAACAATACTATGGGGGTCAGGGAGTGGGATGCAGTGGTTTGAATATGCGTGGCCCAGGCAGTGGCACTATTAGGAGGTATGGCCTTGTTGGAATAGGTGTGCCATTGTTGAAGGAAGTGTGTCACTGTGATGGGCTTTGAGAGAGCCTTCCTCTAGATTCCTGGAAGTCAGTCTTCTAGCAGCCTTCAGATCAAGATGTAGAGCTCTCAGCTCCTCCCATAACATGTCTGCCAAGATGCTGACATGTTCCCAGCTTGATGATAATGGAAACCCTAAGTAAGACAAAGGGTTATAGGTCTATTTAAGTTGCTTATCTGCTCTTAATTTAACTTCGGTAAATGGTAACTATTGAGAAAATTATACACTTAATTTCTATTTGTCTAACATGGTAGAGTAAAGATTTTAAAAGTATGTCCTCATGATTCTCTCTCTTTGTATCTGTTATAATATCCTCCTTTTATTTTCTTATAATAATATAATAATGATAAAATATGGATATTTTATTTATTTGCATTTCAAATATTATCCCATTTCCTGGTTTCTCCTCCAGAAAACCCCTATTCCATTCCCCCTCTCCCTGCTTCTATGAGGGTGATCTCCACCCACCCAGCTACTCCCATCTCCCCAAAGAGGAGTGTTTTAGTGTATCTGGTTTTATGTGGAGGGCCTTGATCTACTTGGACTTGAGCTTTGTACAAGGAGATAAGAATGGATCAATTTGCATTCTTCTACATGCTGACCTCCAGTTGATTTGTTGAAAATGCTGTCCTTTTCCCACTGGATGGTTTTAGCACCTTTGTCAAAGATCAAATGACCATAGGTGTGTGGGTTCATTTCTGGGTCTTCTGTTCTATTCCATTAATCTTCCTGCCTGTCTCTGTACCAATACCAAGGAGTTTTTTTTTTTTATCACTATTGCTCTGTAGTCCAGGTTGAGGTTAGGATGGAGATTCCCCTAGAAGTTCTTTTATTGTTGAGAATAGTTTTCTCTATCCTGGTATTCTGTTATTCGAAATGAATTTGCAAATTCCTCTTTCTATCTCTATGAAGAATTGAGTTGGAATTTTGATGGAACTGCATTGAATCTGTAGACTGATTTTGGCAAGGTGGCCATGTTTATTATATTAATCCTGCCAATCCATGAGCATGGAGTTCTTTCCATCTTCTGAGATCTTCTTCGATTTCTTTCCCCAGAGACTTGAAATTCGTGTCATACAGATCTTTCACTTGCTTGGCTAGAGTTACACTAAGATATTTTATATTGTGACTATTGTGAAGGGTGTCATTTCCCTAATTTATTTCTCAGCCTGTTTATCCTTTGACTACAGAAAAGCTACTTATTTGTTGGAGTTAATTTTATATCCAACTACTTTTCTAAAGTTGTTTATTAGGTTTAGGAGTTCTCTGGTCATTTAAGTATACTACATATCATCTGTAAATAGTGATATTTTGACTTCTTCCTTTCCAATTTGCATCCGTTTGACCTCCTTTTGTTGTCTATTTGCTCTGGCTAGGACTTCAAGTACTATATTGAATAGGAAGGGAGAGCCAGGCAGTAGTGGCACATGCCTTTAATCCCAGAACTTGGCTGGCAGAGGCAGGTGGATTTCTGAATTTGAGGCCAGCCTGGTCTGCAGAGTGAGTTCCAGGACAGCCAGGGCTACACAGAGAATCCCTGTCTTGAAAAACAAAAACACACCAAACAAACAAACAAACAAAAGAATAGGAATGGAGAGAGTGTCCAGTCTTGTCTAGTCCCTGATTTTAATGTGAGTGGTTTGAGTTTCTCCCCATTTAGTTTGATGTTAACTACTGGTTTGCTGTATATTGCTTGTTTTTTTTAATATTTAGGTATGGGCATTGAATTCCTTATCTTTCCAAGACTTTTACCATGAAGGGGTGATGAATTTTGTAAAATGCTTTCCCAGCATCTAATGAGCTGATTATGTGTTTTCTTTTCTTTGAGTTTGTTTATATAGTGGATTACATTGATGGATTTCTGTATATTGAACCATCCCTGCACCCCTGGAATGAAACCTAATTGATCATGATGGATGATCATTTTGATGTGTTCTTGGATTTAGTTTGCAAGAATTTTATTCATTATTTTTGCATCAATATTCATAAGAGACATTGGTCTGAAGTTCTCTTTGTTGAGTCTTGGTTTGGTTTAGGTATAATTATAATTGTGGCTTCATAGATGTTCTTGCCCTTGCCTCTGGCCATCTGGTTATCTCTGGTGTTAGTTGATCTTCTTGTCTCTGACTACAGCCTGTCCCTACTGTGAACCTTTGTGCCTGTGATCTTAGGTGTGTCCACACTCCTGGGAGACGAGTTCTCTCTGGTAGGATTTAGGTGTGGAGTTCTGGGTCACAGGATTTGCTCCAGGGCACTGATGGAGACTAGAATGATCCTGTCCTAGACTGCTCCATGGTTCCTGTGCCCTGTGGTCTCCTAGTGGGTCCCTCTTTGGCCAGTTATTGGAGCAAAAGTGTTAGTATCACTTGTGGACTTAGCAATGACAGCACTTCTGGGAGACCAGCTTTATAAGGGTGGGATTTGGGTATGGAGAGCTTGCTATAGTGTTAACTCCAGGGCTCAGATGGAGATTGGAAGTGCTCCTTTTCTTTAAATTTTGTTGAATTTAATAGTCTCTCTCCTTTTAGTTAGTTTGGATATGGTTTGTCCTCTCTGATAGATTTTTTTTCAAAGAACCAACTCTGTTTCATTGATACTTTGTATTGTTCTCTTGTTCTTATTTATTGATTCTGAAATCAATACTTTACTTTGATCATTTCTTGCCATCTACTCATCTTGTGTTAACTTTTTTTTTCAGGTATACTATTTATTTGCTAGTATGAGATCTCTCCATTTTTAAAAATATAGGCATATAGTGTTAAGAATTTTCCTCTTGCCCGGTGGTGGTGGCGCATGCCTTTAATCCCAGATGCTGAGTTCTAGGCTAGCCTGGTCTACAGAGTGAGTTCCAGGACAGCCAGGGCAACACAGAGAAACCCTGTCTTGAAAAACAAAACAAAAAAAAAAAAATGAATTTTCCTCTTAGTACTGCTTTCATTTTGGCCCATACATTTGGGTGTTATGTATTAATTTCATTGAATTCTGCAAAGATTTTAATTTCTTATTTCTGTCTTGACCCATGTGGTGGTTTGAATATGCTTGACCCATAGAAAGTTGCCTTATTAGGAAGTACGACCTATTGGAGGAGGTGAACCTTGTTAGAGGAAGTGTATCCCTATGGAGGCAGGGCCTTCAGGTTTCATATATATGTTCAAGTCTAGCCAGTGTGACACTGTCCCCTTCTATTCTTGACTATAAAACCAGAGCCACATGTCCAGAACTGCTAAGTTCTGCTGCTTGCTGGGGCTGGACCATTGCCCCCTTGTTCTAGAGATCTACATGTTTGTGTCTCCTGAGTGCCAGGATTAAAAGTGTGAACCATCATACCTGAACCTAAACTTTAAAAAAAAAAAAAAACCAAAAACAAACAAACAACAACAACAACAACAACAACAACAAAAAAACCTGTAACTTGCTTTGTACCAGGTTGGCTTTAAAATCAGATATCTGCTTTCCTTTGTCTCCTGGGAATAAAGGCATGCACCACATGCCTTGACCTCAGATTTTCTTTAATTCCTTTTCACAAGGTCTTTATAAGCATGGTCACTATGCCTCAAGATCCAGATCACAGGTATGCACTCCATTTATGGATTATAGTTCATTCCAGATATAGTCAAGGTTTTGACAACTGAGAACAGCCATCCCAATCCATCCCTTGTCATTGTGACACACAATAATATCTTAGTCCAAATGAAAACAATAATCAATTCATAATAATACCTAATATGATATAACTTTCCCTTGATCAACTGCAAACACAACAATAAGCTTATCTGGGTGGGATCTTGCCCCAAGATTACCACTCCCTTAATCTGTTTATCTTCTTGAACACAGGATTTCGCTCCATTCTACTTCCTGGTGTCCTTTTAATACTCAAACCATACTGAAGATGGAATTTCTGGTTTTGTTGAAGGCTCAGTTGTGTCATGTGATGTTTTTCTGGAAACTCTTATGAGAGGAATTTTTTTCCTGAAGTAGACATGTGAAAATTGTTTTGCTGAAGCAGAGATGTGAGAGGATGTTTTGCTGTGAACAGACACATGATATTTTTCTGGAAGCTGTCTTGTGAAACAGTATGTGGTGTTTTTTTGGAGCAGATGCTTGAGAGGACACATGATGTTTGGAAAGGATATAACCCAACAGATAGTGGACGACTCAGGTGTTGGCTTGCCTTGCTACTCTTTGCTGGTCTTTACTGACACTTGTCTTTTCTGATGATGTTCTGGCATTGGTTCACTTTTCTTTCTTCACTGATCATTACTTATAATGAGTTCATAGAAAAAAAACACATCAAAGAACTTCTGTTGGTGTTCCTAATCCTTGGAGTTTCTTCTGTATTGAGTTACTACTGCCGATTTGTGTTTGGTGGCACTATGGAACTGTTCTTCTGGTATCCTGACAATGAATTTTGAAATTTCCCCAAAGAACTACTTCTAAACACGTCCCCCTTGTCCTATTAACCTTTCTTCCTTCTCTACCTTTGGCTGATGGGTTATAAGGGAGGATGAAGTGTTTAAGAACCCTAACTAAAGTAGGTTTTGAAAAAATATAAGCCTTCACCATACATTTTACATTCTTCCTTTCTATGTTTGCTATGCCTGACCAAAATACTCTTTGTAAGCATGAACAATAATTAAGAGTATATACTAGACTGTTTTGTTATTCCATTCTTCAATGCAATTAATCAAAATCTCCTCATTTTAGGCTCAGTTAGACTATTCAAACAAGGATAAAAAGCAGCCACATTCTTCACCAACCATAAGAACAATCTCCAGGCAACAAGTTCAAATTATTCTCCTCTGTAACCTCTTGAGCCAAGCCCCTATCACCCTTAGTACCACTGTCTTCCATGCTTCTATTAGTGTGGCCCATTAGACCCTACTTAAAGCATTCCACTGCTTTCCAAAGTCCCCAAATCCACATTTCCTCAAACAAAAGCATGGTCAGGCCTATCATAGCAATACCCTACTCCTTGTACCAGCTTCTGTATTCAATAACATTTAATTGCTGTGGACAGATACTATGCCCATAGTAACTCATAAAGGACAACATTTAAATGGGGCAGGCTTACAGCTTCACAGGTTCAATCCATTATCATCATAGTGGGAAGTATGGCAGCATCCAGGAAGGCATGGTGCTGGAGAAGGAGCTGAGAGTTCTACATCTTGATCCAAAGGCAGACAGAAGACTGTCTTCTGCAGGCAGCCAGTCTGGAATCAGACTAACCAGACTTGAACATTTATAAGAGACCTCTAAGCCCTGTCTTCACAGTGATACACTTCCTCTAACAAGGCTACATCTTCTCCAATAAGGTCACAGCTCCTAATAGTGCTACTTCCAATGGGCCAAGTATATTCAAATTACCATACCCATTTTGCATTCAGTAGAGAGTTGTTCAGTTTTCATGAATTTGTAAGCTTTCTGTTTTTTTTCTGATGTTCTTGATATCCAGCTTTAATCTGTTAGTTTGATGAATACAATGAGTTATTTCAAATATCTTGTATTGTTGAGACTTGTTTTGTGTCTAAGTATATTGTCAATTTTGGGAAAAGTTCCATGTGTTGCAAAGAAGAAGGGGCATTCTTTTTTGTTTGGGTGAAATGTTTCATAAATATCTGTCAGGTTTATTTAGCTTGTAATGTATGTAGCCCCAGTTTTTTGCTTTAATTTTTGTCTAGATAATCTGTCCATTGGTGAGAATAGGATATTGAAGTCTACCACAATCAGTATTGGAGAGTAAATATGTGATTTGAGTTATAGTAGTATTTCTTTTATAAACTTGAATATCCTTGTGTTCTGGGCATAGATGATAAGAATTGAAATGTCTTGGTAGATTTCCTTTGATGAATATAAGTGTCATCCTCGAACTCTTTTGGTTAGTTTTACTTTGAAGTGTATTTTCTTACATATTAAAATGTCTACACCAGCTTAATTGTGATGTCTATTTACTTGGAATATTTTTTTCAAATCTTTTACCCTTAGGTAGTGTCTATTCTTGATGTTGAGGTGTGTTTCTTGCATGCAGAAGAATGGATCCTATTTTCACATCTATTTTGTTAGTCTGTGTCTTTTATTAGAGACTTGATTCCTTGATAATGAGAGATATCAATGACTAATGATTGTTAATTTCTGTTATTTCTTCTTGTTGTTGTTCCTGGTGGTAGTGGTGGTGGTAGTACTTGTTGTTGTTGTTATTGGTGGTGTGGTAATGGTGGTGTGTGTGTATGTGTGTTACTTCTCTTCTTTTAGTTTTGTTGTTGTGATATTATTTCCTGTGTTCTCATGGGTGTAGTTAACCTCTTTAGGTTTTCCTTCTAGCACCTTCTGTAGGGATTTGTAGATAAAGATTAGATTTAAATATTGTTTAATATGAAGAGACCCGGTGTGGTGTGAGCTGTAATATCGAGTGTACTGGCATCTCCCTAAGTTCCCTGGGCTCGGTTCGTGGTGCGAGGCAGCGAGGACCCCGTGCGTGCGCTGCCCCTGGCAGGGGCTGCGAGGAGAGGATGCCCTCGGAGGCGCGGAACCCCAAAATATGGATAAATTCATAAACAACATGGATGTCCGAATTAAGTCAGAAAGTGGTTCGATGCAAGTATTCAAACAGGCCACTGGTCCTGTTCAGATCAGAGATCCTTCTGTGAGAGCAGACAGAAGAAATATGACTTCTCCACCATTCCTGGCTGCCAACCCAATGGAGAACCCAGCTCTGTTTAATGATATCAAGATCGAGCCCCCAGAAGAGCTCCTGGAGAGTGATTTCAACATGCCCCAGGTGGAACCAGTTGATCTCTCCTTTCACAAACCGAAGGCTCCGCTGCAGCCTGCTAGCATGCTGCAAGCTCCAATCCGCCCTCCCAGGCCACCGACTGCACCTCAAGCCATTATGGTGCCTACTTCAGCTGACACGGTCACTTCAGCAGCCATTCCTACTGTTCTCACTCCAGGCTCTATCCTGGCCTCCTCTCAGGGGACCAGTGGCCAGCCGATTTTACATGTGATCCACACCATCCCCTCAGTCAGTTTGCCAAATAAGATGAGTGGACTAAAGACAATCCCATTGGTGGTTCAGTCTTTGCCGATGGTCTATACCAGTTTGCCTGCAGATGGGAGCCCTGCAGCCATTACTGTCCCACTTATTGGAGGAGATGGCAAAAGTGCTGGATCGGTTCAAGTTGACCCCGCCTCCATGTGTCCACTGGAGTTTCCAAGTGATAGTGATGAGAGTGCAATCGAGAGTGGTTCTTCAGCCTTACAGAATCTGCAGGGATTTCATCATGAACCAGCGACAATGGTCCACATGCAGGGAGAAGAGTCTCTTGACTTAAAGAGAAGACGGATTCATCAGTGTGACTTTGCAGGATGCAGCAAAGTGTACACCAAAAGCTCTCACCTGAAAGCTCACCGCAGAATCCATACAGGAGAGAAGCCTTACAAGTGCACCTGGGACGGCTGTTCCTGGAAATTTGCTCGCTCGGATGAGCTTACTCGCCATTTCCGTAAGCACACGGGCATCAAGCCGTTCCGGTGCACAGACTGCAACCGCAGTTTTTCTCGATCTGACCACTTGTCCCTCCACCGCCGGCGTCATGACACCATGTGAATATCACAGGCCACAGCAGACGTGCTGCACCGGTCTCCTGAGTGTGTGCTGAAGTCGTAACTAAGTTTGCCTCTTTGACTACAACTTGCCCCCATGACAGGGGTTCGAACAGCCTACTGAGCCAGGTTAATGAGACTGGAAAACAAGTTAGCTGGTCTCCCATGCGGCTCTTCATATTCCGCTTTCATCTCTCCACTGTCCAGACTTCAGTTTTTGCAACCTCTTCCTGGGTTGAATTCTAGTGCGGCGCCCATGGCTGCCCTCCCTAATCCCTCATGCTATGTTATAGACATTTTTCCTACAATAACAAACAGGAATCAAACTCAAGGCTGTGAACAAACATCCGCTGCTCTCCCCCCGCCCCAGTTTTCTTTTGTTTTCTAAAGATTTTATTCATATGTGTATATATCTATATATGTACATGTATATGTATGTATGTATATATATATACTGTAACCAGTACTTAATGTCACTTAGCAATGTCCTAAAATGAGGGATTTTTTTTTTCAAAGTTGTAGCTACAAGGGGCATAACAGTAGAGTTGTTGGTTGATCAAATTTACAGAGTGAGTCTGACATACAGAGTCTCATGCTAACCCTGAAGGTTTTATACATCCAGTTTTACTTGTTCTTAACAGTTTGGTTTACAGACAGTGCCAGCCCTCCTTTTGAAGTTCATCAAAAGCAATGAAGGGATTCCTTGACCTCCTTTTCCTCCTCATGCTCCTTTAGAACGAAAGGTTTTATGGCACAATTCCATTCTTTTCAGGTTAAGTTTGGACAAATATTCAAAGCACAGAAAGATAGATCAGTAGGGAGAAGTATTCTAGGAAAATATGTGGGCAATGAAAGGCAAGAGCAGACCTGGGAGCACCTGTGAACAATTACTCAGCTAAGGTGTTAGAACTGCTGTTAATCCCGAACCTCATTCAGAGGGCAGCCTGTCGAAGCAGCACTTTCGATGGGCTACACTGTACTGTTTATTCTTTTGTTTACATAAAGCAACCATTCAGCGTATTACCTGATGAGAAATTGCACACTGAGCACGTTATAGAGAGGTGAGGGGTTGCACTAAAGGAATTTTGTTTACTTCATGCCATTTTGGGCATTTGTTCTTCTGTTTCTAATGGGATGGAAAAGGTTTTCTTTCTGACACTGACATATAGAAAGCATTTTTGATGTTTTAGAACTGCTATTAATACCCAAGCCATTTATTTTAATTAGACATAAGAGCAGGATGCATAATATACATTTGGTTGCCCAATCAGACTGTTCATAATATTCTCTGGGCATAAAATCTTCTGTTCCTGGCCCTGGACCTCATATCTACCTCCTTGTGGCATATTTCCTCTCCTGGGGAAAAAGGAGAGGGGCTTTGTATTAGTAGGATTGGACGCAGCTCTCGCCTAAAGGTTTTCTTCATACGAAACATTTATTTCTTGGCAGATATTCAAAATGTTCTGGCTTGAACACTTTAGGTTACTACCTCCTGTGGCTGTACTTTCTAACTAAAACCTAGAATTCTACCATCCAGAAGGGGTCCTGTCTACTTCTACCCATCCCTCACGTTTTACAGATGAGGCAAATACGGGTCAGATTCTTTCTCCAGATAATTCCTTGAGGCCTTATAGACCTGTATACTCCTTCTCCCAGGGATCACACTAGTAAACCAAATTAAACAAAAAAAAGTTATGTGATTGGTTGCAATATTTGTCCAATTTTATGTTATACTTCAGAAAACTTTAAGTCACTTAAAATTCATATATATTTGGTGACAAAGTAAGTAGGGCGTGCTTATGGTCATGGCCACTTGACACCGGCACACAGTGTTTCAAGTCCCATTCATTTTTTGATAATTCTAGATTTGTTTTAATTTACCTTGTTTCAAGTTTCAATGTCTTTTCAGAGCATAAATTCTCCATAAGTTAAGGCCTCCTTGTACTTTTCAACATGACATGTAGGTTTTACTATTACCACTTTGGTAAGGGATTTGTCCTGACTCTGGGTGTACAAGTTCCAGGCTGTATACTAACTACTAAGCACTAATCAATATCTAGGGCTAGTCTACTAATGGGGGCCACAGTGTAAGACAGATTGATATGTATATTGCTACCATACATGGGCTTAAGCTTGTAATTGAGTAAGTAGTTGGTACAATATTATAGAACAGAGTCCAAGGGGTTGCGTACTCTTGTTCCACTTTGGATCCTAAATTTGTTTTCCAGACTTTGGAATTGACATGTGCCCCTTAGACTTTAGGATATTAAGACATATGTTTATTAATGAGCACTATGGAATTGTAGTACTCATAAGGGTGATCAAATGAGGATCCCAGATACTGATGTTCCTAGCATCTCTGAGCCTTTATTCAAGTATGTTTCTGCAGAGTCATAATAGACTTTGCAAATGCTTTGTTCATTGTCTTTAGCCAAGAACCAATTCTAACCATATTCTCTTTGCTCTTTTTGTCCCCAAATGGCAAAAATCTTTCCAGTTACAAATAAAATCTTTACAAATGTGTCACGATTAAGAGAACTTCGCAGAGTAAATGGACTCAGACAGTACAGTGCAGAATTACTGTACCAAAAGCACATAAAAGTTAGCTAGATGGTGGAATAGAAAGGAAACCATTGCACCTTTCTTGGTTAACATCGGAGGTTAAAGTAAGTGTAATGGGCTTACAACAGCCAAAGACTGTTAGGATGGCATTTGTCTAGGATATGGAAATTTTGTATGGATGGATAATATTCGGGAGTTTATTGTAGTGGAGCTTCTCCTGGTGACATCTGGCAGCTGAACAGAGTCATTGATGATTGCCATTGTAAAGTGTAAGCAATGTAAACTGGTTTGATGGATTAGTGGAGTTCATTATGTACAAACCCACAAATGTTTGTAGAGAGAATTTCTTTTTAAATAAACTTTACATGTTGCAAAAAAAAAAAAAAATATTGTTTAATATTATTTAAATGTCATTTAATTCTTAAATTAGATTTAAATATTGTTTAAATTTGATGTTATCATGGAATATCTTATTTTCTCCTTGTATGATAATTAAAAGTTTTGCTTGGTTAGTTATCTGGGCTGGCATCTGTGATCTCTTAGGTTCTGTATGCTCTTTTTGTTTTTAGAGTCTTCATTGAGAGGTCAGGTGCTATTTTTATAGGTTTTCATTTATATGTTACTTGTTCTTTATGCCTTGAAGCTTTCAATATTCTTTCTTTGTCCTATATGTTCAGTGTTTAGATTATTATATGCCAAAAAGAAATTTTCTGTTGTGTATGACTTTTGTACCTTGATATACATCTTCTTTTGTAGGTTAGAAAACTTTTCTCCCATAATTTTGTTGAAAATATTTTCTGTGCTTTTGACCTGGGTTTCTTTTCCTTCCTCTTTTCCTGTTATTTTTAGATTTCATCTTTTCATCTTGTCCTGGGTTTCCTGAAAATTCTTGTGTCAAGATATTTTTAGATTTAACATTTCTTTGACTGACATGTATCCATTTCTTCTATCATATCTTGACCAAGCTATCTCAGTCAGTCAACAGGTTCTCCAGGGCAGGAGTGAGGATTCAAAGATAAAAAAGACAATTAGACACCATTGTAGCATAAACCAAGCTAGTTCTGAGGCTGAAACAAGTTTATTTTTCTCCAGTTTGTTTTTATACCACTATAAGTACATACAAAATGATATGATCAGTTCTGGGTCAAGGAACAAGCAAGGCAATTAACAAAATCCTGTAAACACCTTTCTAGGGGGGTAGTCAGGACCAAAACTAAAGGATTGCTACATAAGCCTCTGCTAAGCCTGCTCTGAGCTTTGTATTAACTCAAATGTAAACGTTCTTAATCTGGGCCTATTTCCTGAGGCCTGGCCCAAAGTCAGATTCCTGCCTTGAGCTTATTTCCTTTGTCTTGGCCTGTTGTCAAATTCTTGCCAAGTGGCCCCAAAAAAGCTCTCCACAATATTTTCAATGACTGAGACTCTCTTCCATCACTTGAATTCATTTGGTGAGTCTTGCCTCTGTAGTTTCTGTCCAAGTTCCTAAATTTTTTTATTTCCAAGTTTCCTTGGGTTTAGGTTTCCTTTATTGATTCTCTTTCCATTTTCAGGTCTTGAACTACTTTATTCATTTCCTTCAAATGTTTGGTTGAGTTAAGTGATTTATTTATTTTTTCTTAAAGGACCTCTATAATATTCATAAAGGTCATTTTAAAGTTTTTGTTTTGTGCTGCAGCCATGCTGCATTTCTTAGGGTCTACTGCATTCATCCCTGTTTTAAATGCTTCATAGTATTTATAACCATCTGAAATCATTTTTTTCTTTACTACATTGAGCATTTCTTCTTTCAGAGTCTAGACTCTGTTTCAAAGTCCTACTTCACCAGCAACTGAAACAGAACCTTCAACCAAAAAGATGTGTAATAGATTGACGAGATGACTCAATTAGAAACCTGTTTAATATTCACACATGAGAATCTTGATCTGATACTCACCATCCACATAGAAATTAGATGCAGCTCTGCATGCTTCTGATCCCAGTGCTGGGGGGTAGAGAGAGGAAGATCCCTGGAGCTCATTAGCCAGCCATTTTACCCAAATTGATAAGCTTCAGGTTCAGTGAGGGACCCTGTGTCAAAGTATATGGTAGCAGACAATTGAGGAAGACACCTGAGGCTGTTCTCTGACCTCCACCCTTACATAAACAACCACACATGAAAACACACATGATTTAGAATGAATGAAGGCATGCATGCATTCATGAATGACTGAGTACCTTCTAAATGTTTGAACAAATTCCTACATAATGATTTTTTTTTTTTTTGACAAACTACTTGTATATAGGAAGTAAATTTATAGTAAGGATCTAGAATAAAATAAGTAAGGTTTGATAATACCTATCTCAAAGAACTTAAGTTCTCTGAGTTTTTTTTTTTTAACTTCTTTTTTATTTTTATTTTTTTGTGTTTCATATCATGTACCCCAGCCACTCTTCTCCCTGTCCCCTCATATCTTCTATTTGTTCTTGCAATTGTTGGACTCTAAGATCCAAAACCAGGGGACACGCTCCCACAGAAACGCACACAGACAGGACTCGCTGCAATCAACATGAGGTTTAATATGAAACTAGTGCACTAGGACTCTCTCAGATGCAGGCAAGAGAGCCCCGAACAAGAGCTGGGTATAGTACTTATTTCACGAGGGCAAACCACAAAGTCTGACCATTCCAGGTTCGGTCTCTAGGTGACTCAGATTATGACAAGGAATGTCCTCCATTTGCCCAGGTTTATTATGTTAAGGGCCCAGCTTCCTGATTCCTGGAATGTGTCTAAGTGCTCTGGGCCCTCCTTACCTGCAGGTGGGTTCCCTCCCCTGTGGTCTGAGGAATATTAATCAGCCTCTCCCTTCTTCCTCTGAATGTTAATCCAGGAAGTATCCTTTGACTAAGGAATGTGCCTCTCCGGAATGTGCCCTGGAACAATGAATTCCAAGTTTAAACCAAGACCTGAATCCTAGGTTCAAACTGAGATCCGAAAGTCTTACATTTTTCTTACATTTAAATCTTACACAATTTCTACCCCCCAAATAAAACACACACACACACACACACACACACACACACACACACACACACACACACACAGAGAGAGAGAGAGAGAGAGAGAGAGAGAGAGAGAGAGAGAGAGAGAGAGAGAAACAAGCAACCAACCAACAACAACAAAGATAAAGAATGCATAGACAACATCTCATTTTGGAAGCTGTATCCTAGTATACCCTACAGCATATATTTTTTTCCATACATCTTTACTTGCAAATGTTCACTGTAATGATTCATTGGTCTGCTTCAAGGTCCCTGGCTTCTGTGACATCATCAATATTAGATCCTCATCAGGACTCCTCCTAGTTATCCTGTTGTTGCCCTGTGTCCTGGAGATCCTGCAGCTTTGGATCAGCAGGACTGGCCCTTTCACATGTCTCAACTGTTTGCAGATGATATAGATTTTGAGTGGGATCTAACTCAGATCCCTGGATCTGGGCCTGGATGGTAGATGAACTTGTCAGTACCACCACAGCATGTTCTCCAGCACTGCTCTGGCTAGGCCACCCAATGTAACCATTGGGAGGAGGCAGGGTTTGCTCTCTTGCTCTCATGCCCTTGGGGTGGAACTCCTGTACCAACACCTTCAGAGCCAGTTCCACTGTGCTGCCCAGTCAAGGTGAGAGGCTCCTAACTATTGCAGCCCATGAGGGGCTGGGCCAGCTTTTCCTCTCTTACACCCTCAGGGCTAGTTTACCTGTGTCTTTGCCATCAGGGCCCGATCCATTGTACTGCTCAGGCAAGGTATAGGGTCCGCTCTCCTGAGTGCTATACCTGATGAGGGGAAGGGCCAGCTACTCTGCTCCCATGACCTCTAGTCAGATCTCCCAATTACCTCTGGCAGCAAGAGGCATAGCAGATGAGTGGTGGGGCCAGGTCTTCTATGCTCACACCCTCAGGGCTGACTCACCCACACCCTCATCAGTAGGGCCAACTCTACTATGCTTCTGAGGCAAGATACCTGCTCACCTGTGTGTTGCAAGAGGTGAGGGACAAGGCCAGCTCACCTCCTCTCCTGACCCGGGGGTCAGCTCTCCAGACTGCCTCAGGTGGTCAGAGGTGAGGGGGTGGAGGGCATCTCCCCTCACTCTGCCCATGATACCTTATGACAAAGGAGTGGTGGGGCCAGTTCTTCCATGCTCTCTACCTCCTGGTTATCTCATCTGTACCCTCAGACCAGGGTAAGCTCTGTTGTGCTGTCTAGGTGAGCTAAAGAGCCTGCTCTTTCAAGTGCTGTAGTTGGTGAGAGACAGGGCTAGCTCTCCTGAGCTTATGACCGACCCTGTGGGCAGCTTTCCTGACTGCTGGAGGCGGCAGCAGTTGAAGGTAGTAGGTAGACTTGTAGAAGATAGACTCGTCTGTCTATGCTACCACACCACAGATGTGCATACAAGTGGCAGGACTAGCTCTCCCACACTCATACTCTTGGGGCAGCTCACCTTCATCCTTGCCACCAGGGACAGTTCCACTGTGCTTCCTGGGTGAGATGCAGAGCCAGCACTCCAGAGTGCTGCATCTAGTGAGAAGTGTGGCCAGCTATGTACAGCTCCTGGACATCTATGTGGTCTCTGTGGCTACACTGACCAGAGACAACCCCATTTTCTCTAGTGGTAATATGAGCCATGGACATGGCACTGACCCCTGCTGCTGGATAGCCATGGACCTAGACATGGCCTTCAGTGGCAGTTAGGGCTAGGGCAGGTTTGGCTACTCACAAGAGACCTTTCCACCCTTGAGTCTCCATTTCCATCTCTGTTAGTAATGCTCAAGCTGCTTCACTTCTCTTCCCCACCCATGTGACCACCATATACTTATACTCTATGTTGACTCTCACTGTAGGCTGGCCATGCAACTGGCGGGCCCTTGGGTGACATCTTCTATCCCTGATGCATTACCATGGTGGCAAGCAGGTATCTATGGACTGCCTGTGTTGTGAACTGGAGGGCATATCTGTGGGTGGCATAGTGGAATGCAGGTCTCTGTCTTCCTACTCCTGCACAATGTTGCTTTGCTTTGATTTCTATAAGCCCTAAGCATAGGACAGCTTTGGCCATCAAGTCATGCATTAAGCCTGAATGAACAAAAGACTACCATCTGCTCTGTCCCTGGCTGATATGAGAACACCACCAACAACAAGGTATCACTTTGCCCATTACCAGGGAGGTAGAGTTCTTATTTTGAGAGTCAGAAGGATTCTTATGACTTGTAGATCAATAGATCTATCTATCTATCTATCTATCTATCTATCTATCTATCTATCTATCTATCTTTTTTCTTTCTATTTATCTATGTATGCATGTGTATGCCCATATGTATATTTGTTTTTTAGAAGGCAACAATCTGAGGAATTATAGATATCCAAATACTTGATAAAATATTAGACAATGAAACAATAAAATTTCCAGGATTTAATAAATAAAAACTTAGTGTATGCCTAGCATTATGGCTCCATGTTGAGCCATTCCATCAGGGTGTTTCTGTTTTGTGTTATGAGTGGTGTGTCATGCTGATACCAGGAGAATATTAGATGTAATCTATTCAGGCATATTTAGGCTTACATGTCCTCCAGGATGCTTTTCCAATTAACAACCCAGTCAGATATGGGCTATAGCTACTGTTTCCAAGAAGACCTTCCTGCTTGTCAAAAGTAGAGCAGGGACTAAATAATATTTATGACTACTCTTTAGAACTAGTAGCAACCTAGGACTGGGACAGTGAAAAGAGTGACTTAGAAAACAATAGAATCACAAGAAAAAAGTAATCATAATAAAGTCAAGGAAAGGAGAAGGTATGATAATAGCTTAGGCACAGGGACTACTGATCATTTATGCACAGGAAAAGATTCCATTCATTTGCCATATGTTTCTTGACAAATATAATGAATGACCTAGGCCTAGTTGTAGGGCTTTTATAGCAGAGCTTGTCAGGCTTCATAAATTCATTTTGTAGCTAAGACTCTCTTCAACTTGTAGCATCTTTAACAGTTATTTCATTTGGGGTGGTAAGTATAATTAATATTTTCTAAAAGAGGAAAGAATCGGCACAATTAGAGACAACATACATTAGCATCTAACAGTCATCAATGTGCCAAATAGAACTACTGGTTCACCTATGTGATCCTTATTTTCTCTGAACCCTAATTTTCACAATTATAAGATGGGAACAATAATAACTAATTTCTAGGATTGTTGTGAAGAATAAAGGAACTTGAGTTTTCTTTTTCAGATGCTCTTTCTATAACAAAGCACCTAGAAATCATGGATAAAATGTGAGCTCCCAGGAAAGTAAAGAAAATCTCTAGGATACAGAAAAAGTAGAAAACAGAAATCAAAATGATAGACAAGCTTTCAAATCACTTGATGCCACTATTTGGATTGTAGATCTCTGATTCTTTAAAATAAATTTCTTACCTTTATTAATTATGTTTGTGTGGAGATGGTTATGCATACCAGTACCTACATATGGAGGTCAAAGGACAATTTGTGGGAGTCAGTTCTTTCTTTTTACAATGTGAAATTCAGGTCATCAATCTTGGTTATATCACCAGCCCCTCTGATTCCTTTTAATTTTTGGAGATAGAGCTCCACCATGAGACTCTTTTTGGCTTGAAACTCACTATATAGACTAGATTAGCCTACCTGTACCTCTAGAGTTTTGGGACTAAAGGCATACACCACCAAGCTCTTGGCCCCTTCTGATTCTTAATGTATACATAAGGTTCAAAGTGCAACATCACGTGAAATCAGAACTCTATAGGAACTGTAGCCTTGGGAAATAGTAGGGCAGAGAAACAATCTGCTAATGAATGGCAAGGGTAAAAATGGTTCTTGTTTGTCTCTGCTTTCTCTAAGAGGGAATTTGAAATAAGTTCCTAAATATTTATAAATATAAACTTGTCCTCAGGTGTGTTTGGGATTCAAAAATGTCTCACTCATTATCTTAGTTCATTCATGTTTTTTTAATAGCAAATTGTTTAATACTGGACAATGTGTAAACAATAGAAATTTATTTAGCACAGTTTAAAAGTCTGGGAAGGTCAAGATCAATGAACTTGGCAGTTTTAGTGTCTGGTAATATCTTCTGTCTGCTTCTAAGATGGCATCTCACTGTGTTCTTCAAGAGGGTGAATGCTGTGTTCTGACATGGTGGAATCCTCACGGCCTAACTAACCACCTAAAAGATCTTTATTGCATTAGGTCTTAAATTTCAAACAAATTTTGGAGACGCATGTACATTCAAACCATAGCACCTATGAAATTCAAGAGATAGATGTCCTGGGTTCATGTTTATAATACCTTATGATGCTTGGTTATACATGAATAAATACATATATATATACACACACACACACACACACACACTGGAAAGCATGTCACAATATACATATAAACAGTATATACATATACAATGAAGATTTTCTTTGGAAGAATTTGAAAAAAGAACCCAGCAAAAATGCACATTCTTGGATTTACTTAAATACATCAAATTCAAGCTATAAAATGGAATTTCAAAGTTGTTTTAAATTTTATTGGTTTATTCAATAGGCCTGAAAACACATCTGAAACATGCCATGAAAAGCCTTTTCCAATTACATTCTGTAATCATCCAGTTCTCTTTGCATGGGCAATTAGATTTATTGCTTAGTTAATATGATGAGACACGCATACATACACACACTCTGCAATTAGAATGTGACAAACAGCAAAAAAATGCATTAAAAGCTAATGAAAATAATTTAATACAGTTGAAAAAAGATTCAAATAACACTTTTGGAAGTGAAAAATGTAACAGTGAAAAGTGAAGCCTGCAAGGACACATTACTAACATAATAAAAACACAGAACATATATTCCTAATGAAACTTCAGAACACCAGACCCTAGAATACTATAAAGTTTCAAAAATTTCCCTGGCATGGCGCCATACACTGTAATCCTAGAACCCAGGAGGCTAAGAAGGAAGTGTTATCATGAGTTTGAGGCCATTGTGTAAGAAAATATTTTTTCTATCATTGGTAAGTAGCTCACCAAGGGCCCATATTCCACAAATCTTCCCCATTGTATCAAAATTTTTTACAAATCTTTTAATCTCCCAGTCTTGGTAAAACTTTTGTTTACTCAAAGACCCTGCTGCTGCTGTCCCAGATCTTGGTGTCTTGGGGTGCTTCCCCCTTCCCCTTTTCCTTCATTTGCTTTGCACAAATTGTTTTAAAGACTGTGAGGTCAGTTGCCAGCCAATGGAAAAGATACCATTACCAACTTCATTAGGGAAACATGATCAGGTATTGGGCTGGGGTAGGGGGGTGGTGAGGTGGAGGTGGGAAGACCAGGAATGAAGCCCCAAGGGCCAATAGAATGAATGGAAATATACAGCCTCAGGAGGTGGGAGGTCGGGGACCCCCCAAAAAAAGTGAATAAAAATTATTAAAATAAAATAAAAACCAAGGGAACTTCTGCCCTATGTGCTTGCTCTTTCACTTTGTTAATGTATTCCTCTCTGCGACACAAATTTTAATTTCTTTGTTTCTAAAAACTAGTGAGTTTTAGGCCACCCAAGGGTGTACACTGGAAAGCATGTCTCAAGACCAATGTTTCAATGTGTGTGTGTGTGTGTGTGTGTGTGTGTGCGCACACACACACGCACATGAACATATAATAAAAAGTTCAAAAGCAATTATAAAGAAAAGAGACTACCAATAAATTAAAAGTAGCATGTGGGCAAAAGACTTATCAAAAGCAAAAATTAAGAAGAACCAGGAGATAACGGATTATGCTATTATAATGCAAAATGACCATTGAGAACTGTTTACTAAGATGAACTGTATTTTAAGCATGAGAAAAAGTAAAGTAACTCCAGCTAAGGAAAAAGAGAACATTTACTATGTTTTAATTTTTCATGAAGAACAAGCCCAAAATGGAGGTCTGAGATTAAAAAAAAAAAAAAAAAAAGACAAATAAATATGATTTAAAAAAAAAAAAGGTTACGAGGGTCCAGAGAGTTGGTTCACTGGTTAAGGGCCCTTGATGCTTTCCCAGGGCAACTGAGTTTACTTTCTAGCACCCCTGTCTCTTACCTCACAACTATGTATAACTCCAACCTTGAGAGAAAGAAAGTTAGAGGGACACAGGTAAACAAGAAAGTCAAAAGAGGACCCCTGAGATGATGGTTTCTTGTTCCCAGAAGACTCTGGGAAGAGAAATGATGGAAAAGCATGGGGGAGAGGTTATCTAAACAGAACTAACGGGAGAAAGGGAAGATCCAGGGGCCTCAACATAAAACCTACTCCATTTAGTAAAGTCCTATCCTTAAGGAGCCTCCTATCCGGAAGGGATACAACTCATTTTTCTTTCTAATGTGGCTAGATCGTCTACATTTACTCTGTAGTGTTCAATTCCTGGTACATTCAAGAGAATGAGCTCAGAGATGCCTTAAATGACCACCAGCATCCCTGTTATACTTCTTGCCTCTGAAGCACTTGCATATACATATATACATATACATACATATATATATATATATATACATATATACATACACACATACACACACACACACACACACACACACACACACACATATATATATATATATATATATATACACACATACTCAATGGATGCACATAAATAATAATAAATCTTTAAACACTGACAACAACAGCAGGGCAAAGGAACTCTAAATACATATGGATGTGTAACAAATGTTCTTTTGGGATTATAAAAATGAATATATACCAAAATAAGTTATAACATACAAGTCAGGAAATGGTTAATTGGATTTAGAGTAGTCTAAGTTCCTTACATTGTTGATGGAGGAAAGATATTAAATAACACTATATACTTTTCTGTGGAAATAAGAATTGAATTTAGTACCTAGTACATGCTAGGCAAGTGTTCAACCACTGAATTTCAGCTAAGCCCATAAAATTATGTTTTACGTGTCAGTGAGATAGCTCAGCAGGCAAAGGCACTTCCTGCCAAGACTGCTGACATGAGTTTAGTCCATGAGACCAAAATGGTGTAGGGAAGAAACTGATTTCCACAAGTTTCCTCCATTAAATCTGTCTTTTATGTAGAGAAACTATGGGTATTGGGTGGGGGCAGTGTCTGCCCTATCAAGAATTAAATTTCCAAATGTCCTTTGGAACATCTGACTCATATGTTAATGACTTGATCCCCCTCCCCAGGGGTAGAACTTCTAGGAGAAGGCAAGAGAAAATTAGTTCATTGGAGGCAAGAGGAGAAGAGAGGAAGAAAAGGAAGGAAAGAGGAAAGGAGGCAGGAAGGACAGAAGGAAGGAAGAGTAAGTCTTGGCCTAAGGATGTTGCTCAGTTGCATGAAGCTCTGGGATCAGGGCTCCATTCCCACTTCGACATAAACTGGGAGTGGTGGCACAAGCTTGTCATCCCAGCTGTCAGGAGGTAGAGGGAGGAGGATCTGAAGTTCAAGATCATTTTTGGCTACACAGTGAATTTGAGGCCAGCTTGGGGTACAATGAAACCCTGTCCAAATGAATGAATGAAAATGAAAGTAACCAACCATATACAGTGCTTGTATTTATAGCAGTTTATCTTTAGGAAATTTGTTTAGGACATTTAAGATCCAAACTATGGCACCTTGCAAAATGGGGAATACTATAAACTATAAAATGCATTGCTAAGAAAAGCTGGACACCCAAACCTGGCATCAGAACTGGATTTTCAAAATGACTTCTGAGTCTGTAAAAGTATTTATTGGATTGTATTTCCTTTGTTTGTAAAACATTTACAGGAAAGCTTTAAAGAGAGCCTGGTACCTTCTTCTTTTTTTTTTTGTTTTTTTTGTTTTTTGTTTTTTGTTTTTGTTTTTTCAAGACAGGGTTTCTCTGTGTAGCCTTGGCTGTCCTGGAACTCACTCTGTAGACCAGGCTGGCCTCGAACTCAGAAATCTGCCTGCCTCTGCCTCCCAAGTGCTGGGATTAAAGGCATGCGCCACCACCGCCCGGCTCCTTCTAAACTTAAGGAACACTATAGAATTGTCACCATAGACATGATTTTTTAGGCTGTTTAGTAATTGTGGCCAATTAATTTGCTTGTGGTCACTAGATTTCATATTTTCTCCTGAGATTATTGTTATCTTGGTGATTAACAATCTCTTACATTATCACATACACTATTTTGTGCGTGTGCATGTGCGTGTGTGTGTATGTGGGTTTCCATCCTACAGGGCAATTATAACTCATCTCTGGGAGAATCATATGGGTGGAAAACAGGGCAGTGAGAAGGAATAGGATTCTTTTTTATAGTTTAATTCCTTTTCATTGGCTAGTTGTATCTTTCATAAATAGGTTGGAGAAAATTAAAGTCTTAAAGTGTAATGTATTTTTCTGGCACATTCCATTTACCAAGCTAAAATATGCTATCTAGACGGTGCACATTCACTGACAATAATTGAGATAGGGCTTCTGTAATAGAAAATTCTATTCACAATTGCTTAAATGTACACATTATATTTTCATTTTAAGAGAGAAACTATTTTAAAATACAACATTAAAAGCAGAATTGTTTAAAACTGAAATGACATTACCTGTCTCCTTATCTAAATAAGCAGAATTTAATTTCATAGTGCTAACACTGTTATAGTTTTGCAGCAGCAATAATAATAGTGGGCAAAGGCTTGAGTTATCCAACTTTCTCTCTTTTTCCTCTCTCCCCCTTTCTTTCTTTTTAAAAAAACTTCCGTGCTTTTGAGATAGTCTCCTGTAGCTCAGGCTTGGCCTCAAATTCATTATGTAGCCAAAGATAACTTTGCCTCTTGCTTCTACTTTCCAAATGGTAAGATTACAGGAATGTACCACCATGCTCCATTTATGTGTTGTTGGGTATGGAACTCAGCACTTCCTGAATACTAGGAAAGAACTCTACAAATGGAGCTACATCTCTAATCCTAAAATAAATTAGCTGGTGTGTGTGTGTGTGTGTGTGTGTGTGTGTGTGTGTGTGTGTGTGTGTGTTATGCTGATAATTGAATCTAGGGCCTCACATATGCTAGGCACATGCTCTGCCACTGAGCCATACATAGCCCCTGCTATGAGTTTCTTAATGAAAAGTGTGCCATAGGTAATTTCTCTATGTGGTACGAGCAAGCCTTGAGTTTGCAAGTTCCTAGCTCTGCCTCCAAAATGCTTATCTAAGTTTCTTTTGTCTTTTTAAAAACATTTATTTTTATTTATGGATATGAGTGTATGTCTGTGTAAGACTATGCCACTGTGTTGTGGTGCTAGTGGAGAGAAGAAAGAAGTATCAGTTCCCCTGGAGCTGGAGCTATGGGCAGTCATGAGCTACCTCCAGATGGTGCTGGGAACCAAATTCAGGTTTCTTGCAAGAGCAGTGTACATTTTTAAGTGCTGAGATAACTCTTTAGTCCTTATTCAAGTTTTTTAGAGAAAAGAGTGGCATAAGATAATTTCTGGGCAGTTGTCAGGTATGCACCTCCATAAATACATCATGTTTCTAAGTCAGTTCCATTTAAAAGTAGCAGTGGCATTGAAGTACAGATGTTTGTAATGCCAGCTTACCTGCTTGTTTCAGTTCCTCTGGGTTGCTCTGAACAAGTACAAACATCTTCAGTCAACTGATTTGGGGTATGTTTCTTCCTTCTAGCAGTGTTTCCTTCAATAATATCTGTTGGTCAGGAAACAATAACATTAATAATGAATAATGTTAACTGGTAAATATTTATGAATAAATTTAATCAAAAAGATTACATAATATAATTGAATTAAATTGTTTGCCTATTTTAAGGCAGTGAATAGAATTAGAGCCTCAAAACAAGCATAATTACAATTAATTAATTAATTAGAATTAATTAGGATTAATTAATTAGAATTAATTAGGATTTTTGAAACAGTGTCTCATATGTTTCAGTGTCCAGACTGGTCTGGAACACATGGCAATCCATCTGCCTTAGGCCCTCAAGTGCTGTATTATTGGTATGAGCCATCATGGCTGGCTTTTATATTGATCTTTTATTTCTACTTGAAATACTTTAAATTTACAGATGAATTTCAGTCAGAGACTTTAATATAAAGGGCTTGGGAGATGATTTAGTGAGTAAAGCACTTGCTGTACAAGAATGAGGATTCGAGTTCAGATCCCTAGCACCTATGTAAGGTTAGGTATGATAGTCTATAATTCCAGCACTCCAAGGGCAAGATGTGATGCAGGCACAAGGGGAATCCATGGAAGCTCATGGTCCAGCCATTCTGGTGTACAGTAGCAAACAGTAAGAGACCCTGTCTCAAATAGGATGGAAGGTAAGGACTGACACTTGAAGAAGTTGTACTCTTGCTCTTATATGTATGCACATGCATATATGTGTACTCTCACACACACATACATGCATACATGATTAAAAATTATGTAAAAAATGTAGTACCAGATCTTGAGTAAATCATTGCCTAGATTTATCAGTTGGTAACAATTAGCTTATAGTTTTCTTTAAAGTGACCTCTAAGGCAGGAAAGACCTCTCATCTTCTCCATTTCCCCCAACTGTATCTTTGAGGTGAGGCCTTGTGTACTTGAGGGTGGCCCAGAACTTACTATGTAGTTGAGGATAATCTTGAATTCCCAATACTCCTGCCTCTACTCCTCAAGCATCACAGTTATGTAATTCAGAAAATATAATAGTGATATAATGCTGAGATCTAGTATATAATCCAAACTCGACATTTTGCTAGCTGAATTAGGATCTTATCACAAATCACAGTCAGCTCCTCTTTAGACTTTTAAAACATAGGAAATTTTCTGCAGTTTTGTTGAGGTAATTATTTTTAAAAATGGCCACTGGTCAAGTCAACTATCTAAGCTGCGGTGGCTCTGCCAAGCTCAGCCGCCATGTTTCTTGGCTGGAGGCCATGTGCACGCCGCAGCTAGAAATTGCCAGCCAGAAACACCAGTCCTACCACCCATGAGACGTCAGCGTGGGAGATGGCTCTGCCAATCTTCCATGTTGTCTCCGCAAGGCTGGGCACTGCCCAGACCATCCCGCCATCCATACGGGCCTAGTAGGAAAATGAGACTCTAATGCTTAAATTATCCAAAAGCTTTATATATTTGGTAATGCTCAATAACAATATGCCCATTTCCCAATTAGCTAACCTAAATAAAAATTGTTACCTGCAACTGCTCTCCATACCTGCGTGGCTCTCCATCATTCCTACATCTTTGCCCTCCCTAACTCCTCCTCTTTCATTTCCTCTCCTCCTTACTCCTCCTCTTCCTCTCCTTACTCCTCCTCTTCTTCTTACTCCTCCCACCTTAGCTCCTCCTACACAGTTTTCTTTGTCTTTCATGTCAGTTGTGTAATAGACTCTGTAGTTTTGGATATGTACAGTTCCCCAATATTAGATCCAGGTTTTGTGTTTTTGGCAGAAGCATTAAAGAAGAATTGCTGTGTTCTTAGCTTGTGATGCCAAGGGGAGTTGGATTAAAGTATTTATCCTCCCCACCTGTGTGTGTTTGTATGAATTCATATGCCATTGTAAACACATGTAGAGTTCAGAGGACAGTATGCATGAGTCAGTTCTCTCTCTCTAGTTATCTGTGGTTATCTATTTGGCACATATATTCTTTTTAAGAAAAATTAAGGGAATGGTGAGATGACTCAGTTGGTTAAAGCACTTGCTTCCAAGCCTGGCATCCTGACTTCCTGATATCCTGAGTTCAATCCCTGGGATTATGGTACCAGGAAAGAGAGAACTGATATAGGAAACATCTTAAAAGTCATACATAAAATTATGCTTTTATGTGTCAGTGTTCAAAACATTTTTATTCTCCAAAAGATTTCACATCTGTTAGGCAACCATGTAATGGAATAAGCAATCGTTACTACTAATAAGGAAGCATCTCAGTGGGTTTGGGCCACCCACAGACCTTACTGCACATCATTAGAGAACTCATCATGTATTTCTTTGTGGCTTCTTTTCCCTGACCACATCAAAGCCTGAAACAGAATATGGTGATTTTAAAAGATAGAAACAGTCAATGTATTGACCCCTGAAATTGGCTGCCTGTGGGACTGGGGCTGCTTCTGATTTCTGGGAATCTTCTAACAATTCTGTCTCTTTATTTCTGTCTGGCTCAAATGCATTTCAATAGGCTGTGACTTTATTGGAATGGAGCAAGAATACTCCAGGTTGGATAATGAGATTGGAATCTTAAGTGCAACCCTGTTTCTGAATGGCTTATCTTTTTAAAGTAGCTCTACATATTCTCACTATTTGACACATAAAGATGACAACATTTAGCATCCTTGACTTAGAGTTTGTTTTAACTACTAAAAGGCTATCTATCCCCTCTTCTTATTTACATATTTTTACTGTTAAATCCAACGTACACTCAGTCCTCTAAAGGAATGACTCAACGGCAAGTAAGAAATTTAAATAGTGTTGAGCCTCATTTGAGCTGGTTTGTAGTAATGCAATATTTTCTTTTGTAGATTTAGGAACTAATTACAATGATACCATGATTCACTTATCAGTATTTTGGGGTTACAGGTAGTTCTACTGTCAACCTAAGAGTTGAATTTCAAATGAACCTAACCTCACTTCTCCAGAGCAGATTCCTTCCTTCCTTCCTTCCTTCCTTCCTTCCTTCCTTCCTTCCTTCCTTTCCTTCCTTCCTTCCTTCCTTCCTTCCTTCCTTCCTTCCTTCCTTTCCTTCCTTCCTTCTTTCCTTCCCTGCCTTCTCCCTCCCTCCCTCCATCCCCTTCCCTCTTTTTCTTTTTCTCTTTCTTTCTTTTTCTCTCTTTCTTTCTTTCTTTCTTTCTTTCTTTCTTTCTTTCTTTCTTTTTTCTTGGTTATTTTTGAGACAGGATGTCATGCAGCCCAGGCTGCCTTCCAACTCACTATGTAGCAGAGGATCAACTCTCAAATGATAGAATTATAAGCAAGCACCACTATGCCAGGCTTCCAAGGCAGATTTTGATTACAGGCCACATATTACTTTCTATTGCTGACATTAAAATACCACAGATTTACCCTCATTTATTAGTTTGAAGACTTATAGGTAAAAAGTTTGGATACAGATAACATGGCTTAAGAAGATGATCTTTTATTGACTGAGCATGGGGTCCCCAATGAGGTCCCCAATGAGGTCCCAAATGGAGGAGTTAGGAAAAGGACTGAAGGAGCTGAAGGGTTTGCAACCCCATAGCAAGAATAATATCAACCAACCAGAACCCCCAGAGCTCCCAGGGACTAAACCATCAACCAACAAATACACATGGAGGGACCCATGGCTCCAGCTGCATATATAGCAGAGGATGGCCTTGTCCAGCATCAATGGGAGGAGAGGACCTTGGTCCTGTGAAAGCTCGATGCTCCAGTGTAGGGGAATTCAAGGTCGGGGAGGTGGGAGTGGGTGGGTGGATGGGTTGGGGAACCCCTCATAGAAACAGGGAGGGGGATGGGATAGGGGATTTCTGGAGAGGGGGGACCAGGAAAGGGGATAACATTTGAAATGTAAATAAAGAGAATATCCAATTTAAAAAATGGAAAAAATAAAAAAACAAAAAAACCCAGAAGATGGTCCTTGGGTTAGGCTATCAAAATACCCCAAACTCAAGGTTTGGCAAGAAATTTTTGGAAAGAATCCACATTGAGCTTCTTTGAGAGAGATCATTGGCCAAATTTCAATTCTTTTTATTGAAGGATGAAGATTGTTAGTTCCTTGCTGGTTGTCAGCTGTGGGCCCAGTGTTATTCCCAGTGGTTGGCTGCATTATCTCTTGGGTGTTTCCTGACCTGTACCTAGCAATGCGAGATCAAGCCCCTCCCATGCTACAGAGCTCTCTGACTTCTGCCATTGTCGTTGTGTCCCACTTCCAGCTGGGAAACGTAACAGACATTTACTGACTTTTCTATCAAAAAGTTAATTGAGACAAAATAGTTCCATATTTAAAGAAATTTGTAAAGATACCTAATGTGGAAAAAAAAAATCCTTTCCACATTCAGCAGTTTTCAAAGATCAAAGTATAAACTCATTGTCTCCCTCTGCTTAGACTTGCATCCTCTTCTCACAAGTTCTCCTTTGCTCATGAACTGTGTTCACTTTAAGTTAGCCAACCATGCAAGATTGTAAGGCTAAAGCTCTGACTTAGAGTAAACTCCAGAATCTCTTTCCATTAGTAATAAAAACTCTGAGGTCACTGAGAGATGTGCTTACCTGGATGATTTGAGATGACTACATATCCTTCTGCAGAAGTAACTTTGCTGAGATAACCAGACCCTTTTCTAATGTGGCACAGTGAGCTCTCTACTTTAAGGGTTTCAAGGAGATGGATCCATTTAGATATGGAATTTTCTCCTCATCTTAAGGTTCACAGCTTTAATGATGTTTGCAAAGTTCCTTTGCCATAGCATATAGCATGTTTATATATCTAAGGTTATTGTTGGGTGTCTTGGGAAAGTTATTTTCATCTTATCATAGGCCAAATGAGAATTACATTGCTCAAGGTTAATCATGAACTTAAGACAATTTATAAGTTTAGTCAGTAACATTTTTTAAATTAGTACTTAACATCTATTGTAAAACATGGTACTTGATAGAACCTTCTGGATTAGTAGTTAAATACAGAGCTTAGGGGCTTTGGAGATGAAGAGACAAGCTCAGATATCATCCAAACATGGGTCATTTACTCAGGGGCTATGAAGTGAAGACAAAAAATAAACTTCTGAGTTCCAGTCCCAGAAAATTACCTAGACTCCAACAGGGTAGCAAATCATCTGGTAATGATATGCATCCTTTCCTGGGTCCCTTGGTGGCCTTGTGAAGAGTAAAACAACAACAATAATTATTTATCAGCACAAAGAAACACAAAAAGAGGTTTCTCTCTTCTTTCTTTTTCTTTCTTTTTTTCTTTCTTTCTTCTATTCCTTTTCTTTTTTTTCTTCTTCTTTGCAGTATAAGGGGTTACACCCAGGGCTTTTCCATAATTGTACATACCCAGGGGTTGTAAATGAGCTATATGTACAATCTGCAAAGATTTAAAATGAGGCCAAATATTCCCTAATACAACATTACTTTCCCTGATCATTCATTACATAAAATGTTAAAAAATTCAATAATTATTAGCAACAAAAATTTATAATAATTCTAATTAGGACATTTCACAATAAATATTAAGATTCCAAGTAGTGAAATAGCCTCTTGAATAAGGTCACAGGAAGACCTTTAGTGAAGAGAAAATAAGATTTTTTTTTTTGTTAGACTAGAGATATAGTTTAATGGTACAGTACTTGTCAAGCATGAGTGAGACTCTGGGTTGGATCTTCACAAAAAATATTTGTTTGTTATTGTTATTCAATGTACAGAAAAGGACAAATATGGGAAAGATACATTAAATTGTGTCTTCGTAATTTAAAATTTGTAATTTTAAAATATATATATTTATTATTTATGTATATATGCCTGTGTATCTGTGCCTGAGTGTATGTTTGTATATTTGTGTGTTTATGTGTGTGTGTATGTTTGTGCATATATGTATGTGTATATATGTATACGTGCACATGTCTGTGGGTATCTACGGAGGCTAGAAGAGGGTATTGGATCTCCTGGAGTTGGAGTATAGGCAATTCTGAGAAACTCAACATGGGTGCTGGGAACTAAATTCTTATAGAGGAATTTTAATCTGGAAACATGGCTGTTCTAACAAGGGATCATATCCAAAAACCTTCTAGGTCTATATGATCTGGCAAGAATGCAGACATACTCTGGATAACAGTATGATCTGGCTAGGAAGGATACAGACATGCCTTTAGTACACACCTTTAATCCCTAACAGTGAAGGTAAGGTTAGTTTGTAGAAGGAAGCAGCCATGTTTGAACGTGACATCTAATTGAGGAGCAGACAAAGTGATCAGAGAAAGATTTTACAGAATGAGTCAGAGATAGGATATGCCCAACTCCAATGAAAACAGCACAGGAAAGAGAGGCTACTTAAGAGCCATGAGAGAGCAAAAAGGTGGTGGTGGTGGTGGTGGTAGTGGTGTGTGTGTGTGTGTGTGTGTGTGTGTGTGTGTGTGGCAGTTTTGGTAGAACAGTTTTATAGAAATGGTGACAGAGAGAATAAGCTATACACAAATGAAGACAGAATGAGCCAGAGAATGAGATTGCGGCCAGAAGATTAGAACAGATTGCCAAAGTTAGTATGAGGCCAACCAAGCAGTTCAGTCAGAAGTCAAAAGAAACTGGATTGAATAAATTAATTTGGAAGATTAGACTGTACCGAGGCTAGAAGCCTCCAGACCTCAGCCTAGGGATAGTTAAAACAGAGAGAGAAACTCTCTGGGCTCAGCCCATGCCATATATTCACACAGCTTAGATATGTCTCTCATCTCATCATCAGAGGAAATAAAATTGACATTTACAAATTCTGATCCTCTGGAAGAACAGCAAGTGCTCTAAATTGCTGATTCATATTTTTGGCCCCAAAAGAAGAAAGCATTCTAATTTTGATACAGACTAGAGAGATGCTGTAATTCTTTTTGAGACAGACCCTGGCCAATTTAAAACTGATAAATTTTTATTGTCTCCTTGAGCCCTTTTTGTAAGAAATCAAATGGCAGATCTTTGGTTTCAAGAAATGACAATTTTAGAAGTATCTGGGATGTAAAATAGTGGTAAAAGAGGCATGGGAAAGTGTGGGATCAGCTCCAGATGGGATCCCACAAGAATCTCTGGCATGGCTGAGGACTGGGGTGTGAACAGCCACTGCCTCTGCCCTCAAGCGGTCCAGGAGGGATGGAGTGTGGACAGGGAGAGTCCGCTGCTGCCTCTGCCGCCTCCGACTGCATCTCTGTGTCGGAGAGGGGAAAAGTGTTACAGCTCTTTGAAAAGTATTATAGCTCTTTGAAATGCCCCGCTGAGGCATTGGCTGGCCGGCAAAGAGGGGAGGATCCACGACAGAAGCTCTTGGACAGGGATGAATCTTGTATGCCCTTTACTTCTGAGTTAGGCTAAATATATAGAGTTTGGGGTAGGCAGGAGGTAACTCCTATTGGCTTGGTCTGGGAGTTTGAGGATGCCTCATCTGCATGTGGGGGTGCTACTCCTATGTGACCGATGGCCATAGGCCTCTCTGTGGGAGGGGCTGTGGAGGGCTGATGATGAGAGAGCCAGAGGCCCAGGAACAGAGCTGAATGCCTTCCGTCCCAGGGGGTCGCCAGGGTTGAGAAGCTCGTTCAACCAGGCACCTGACTGTCTCTCATAGCTCACTGCCCCACAGGAAAGTAGGCAGATGGTCCTAAAACCTATGGGTTAAAAGGAAGAAATTGAGAGGTGGTAGGGGCTGAGCCATAGATAAATATGATATTCTCTCCTACCATGTGCCTGGCTGACCTCTTTCCTTAGTTAAACTAGACCATTCTTACTGCTTACTGCTAACAGGTGGGGGTTGCCTCTCCACATAGTTGAAGGAATTCTTCCAGGGAAAAGGCAAACCTGACTCCTCTGTCTTTTCTACCCCAGTACACTGCACTTAGGACAAACATACTCTGAAAGACTTCAAAGTTTCCATACAAAGGCCTTCTAGGACATTGGACAAAATTAAATCTTCAGATACTCAGACAAAAGAGTCTAATATTTTTTTCTGCCAGGGTTCATGGCCACATTATTCCAATAGGAGAGATTCTGTATTCTTTGTTTGCACAAAATAAATGGAGTGGTATGTTGTTATGACAACAGGAGCAAGGGGCTGCAGAATAGAAGATCATCTACATATTGGATTAGGAAGCTGTGAGACAAGTCAAGAGAAAGAAGGTCAACAGCCAGTGTCTGATCAAACAGAGAAACAAGCAAAAAAAAAAAAAAAAGGGGGGTGGGGGGTGGGGGTGGGGGAGGGGGAGGGGGCATTCAAAAACCTGGCCAGTTCAAGTTTCATATACTGGGTTGCTAGGAGTCTTAGCTAGGTTCACTCTCATAGATTCCTAGGAGTTTCCATTGCCATAAGTTTCTGGCCTGTCCCAGAGATGCTCTTCACACTTGCCCTCATTCCAGTTGTCTTACCAAGTATTCTGTCTTCTGTCCTCCCCTTACCTGATCCTTCTCATTCTCATCCCTCCCAATCCCATTTAGTCCCCTCCCTACATCCACACATGATTTCTATTCTATTTACCCTTCTCAGTGAGATTCACATGCCCCCGATTGAGTCCTCCTTATCACTTACCTTCTTTTGATTTGTGGACTGTAGCATGGTTACCCTTTATTGGACACCAATCTGACCACAAAACCTTTGACCTACAATTTCTTTTGTCTACAAGATACACAGGAGTAAATATTGGGGAGGAATTGGGGGGAATGGCTAACCAATGACTGGCCTTTGTTGCGACCCATGCCATGGCAGGAAGCCCACCCCTGAACACTGTTAATGATATTCTGCTATACTTGTAGACAGGAGCCTAGCATAAATGTCATCAGAGTGGCTTTACCCAGCAACTGATGCAAACAGATACAGAGACCTACAACTAAACATTAGACAGAGCTTGGGGAATCCTGTAGAAGAGAGAAAGGATTAGAGGAGATAGAGGGGGGTCAAAGACACCACAAAAAATATCTATAGAATCAACAAGCCCAGGCCCACAGAGGCTCACAGAGATTGAAGTGCCAACTAGAGAGCATGCATGGGACTGACCTAGGCCCTCTGCTCATATGTAACAGTTGTATAGCTTGGTCTTCTTGTAGAAATCCTAACAGTGGGAGCAGGGCTATGTCTGATTTTGTTACCTGATTTCAGAACACTTTCCTCCTACTGAGCTGCCTTGTCTAGTCTCAATAAGAGAAGATGTGTCTAGTTTTTACTGCAACTTGATATGTCTAGGATGGTTGATATCCATGGGAGGTATCTTAGTTAGGGTTTCCATTGCTGTGAAGAGACATTGTGACCAAGGCAACTTTTATAAAGAACAACATTTAATTGGGGCTGGCTTATAGTTTCAGAGGTTCAGTATGTTATCATCATGGTGGGAAGGGTGTTAATGTCCAGGCAGATATGGTGCTAGAGAAGGAACTGAGAGTTCTACATCTTGATTGGAAGGCAACCAGGAGAGACTTTCCTCTGTAGATAGCCAGGGGGAAGGTCTTTTCCTAACTGAGCAGAGTCTAAGCATAGGACTTCATAGCCCACCCCCACAGTGATGCATGTCCTTCAAGAAGGCCACACCTACTCCAACGAGGCCATACCTCCTACTAGGGTCATTTTCCATGGGCCAAGCATATTCAAACCACCACGAGAGGCCTCCCCTTTTCTGAAGAGAAAGTGAGAAAGGGTGGATGGGGGGTTGGGGGACAGAACTGGGAAGAGGGAGGGAAAACTGCAGTCATGATATAAGTAAATAAATAAGTTAATTATTAAAAGAAAAAAGAGGGAAAATCACAATAAAAAGAGAAGAGTATCTTGGAATCCCAAGAGAGGTTTTATAAAAGCTGAAATAATGTTCTAATGTTAGGTTCCTCCTGGGTGAAGACAAAGAAGTTATCTTCATGTATACCCTTTATATATAGGTATAAAAGAACAATAAATAAATCATCCTTAAGGTCTAGAATGATAAAGTGAGAAGTTGAGGAAGATCTCTGAGAAAGCAGAGTATAAGTGTAAGCACCACCTAACAGATTGCATTAATTATCCTGAGGTCCTGGACCAAGCCATAAGAGCCATCGAGTTTTAGAATGGTCAGGATTGGGGTGTTATAGGGAAAGTGATTGGCCTTGAGAATACCTTTGCTAAGAAGACATTGTATGATTGGTTTTAGGATTTATGCTGTAAAACAGAGTATTGATAGCAACTGGTTAAGAAGTAGGGTCCCAGAGTAATCTTAATGGGGTAATGATGGCAGGACACTAAAGTAGAGGATGTGTCCTGCACTTTTGGGTCAGTGAAGGAATCTGGAAGACAATAAGGTGAAGTTTTAGTATAATCCTGTGTCAAAGGAAACTCTTCAGAGGAAAAGTCCAGAGATAGTTGGATGAACAGAAAAGGAGAAGTTTAACTAAGAAGAAATGAGTGAGAAGGTGGCCCCAGAGGGAAGAGAGAAGCAGGCAGTAACCCTGGGCTTGTGAGGATATGGGCACTTGGACAAACTTTTGATCCAAAAGGTGTCTTCAAGTAGTTCAAGTTAATCAATAGAATCACAAATCACAAGGGATAGGTGTCCCCAACCAAATTATGACACTCAAAAGGGGATAGGGAGATTGTGTGGTATACTGGTATGACTTTGTAAAAAGGAAAAGGTGAACTGCAGCTCTGAGAAAAGTATACTTACTCCAGCCATCAAAGAGAAGCAAGTAGGCTGGTAGAGAGGAGAAGCAGTTGGAGGTATGGACTCTATATCTGGATTCAAGTATGGTAGATGGCAAAAACCAGGAAATGCAAATGAGCCTCACCACAGAAAGGATGAATAGGCAGTTTAGTTCAGTTAAAAGGATGTAACAAGCCAGGTGTCCTCTGACTTTTGCCACCAAATGTATGTGTGTTCATCAAACCCACCAGACAACACTACTCCATAGGTAGAAACAGCTTATTGGGAACAAACTTCTGGGCTATGTCGTGGGAACAGAGGTGGTAAGTGCAGGTAAGTGGGAGAGGCAGGCAGATTTTATAAGCTGGTCAGCAGGGTGGTGTTTGAACTGACATCAGCTGTCCAGGTTAATTGCAAACTAGATGCACTTTAGTGGTGTTTTGCTTTTTGTTTGTTTGTTTTGATAAGTGGTAGGTCTTCATTAGATAGTTCATTAGGTTTCTGTTTCCTGGGAAGAAATGGCATCAGTGGTACCCTGGCTACCATCTTAGTTTACTATCACCAGCACTGCCATTTAATGGCCTGTTTCGTGACCTAATAGTGGATAAACTATTTCCAGCATACATTACTATTATTTATCTTGAAGAATACCTTACAGTATAAACAACTAATGGAATGTTTCTTTGTCACAGCAGCAACAACAATAACAACAACAAAGGTAACTAAAACAGACTAATAAAAATGCATACTGGGTGCCAAAATTTATTTCACTACTTAGTGAGTTAACGAATAAGGAAGATCAAAAAGGGAAATAAAAGACTGTCTTCTCCATCAGTCTATGGAGAGGAAAGTGAGGACGTTCTGCCTAGAAGTCTTTCAACCAGTAAATCCAATATAATGGTTTCAACAGGGCTTCATTATCTGCTTTCTGGGAGAGGTTATAAACAGATTTGATAATATCTTTCAATTTATCTGCTGTTACTGACACTCATTCAAAACCAAAAGCATGGTAATGGTAGATCATTCTCAAGTCTGTACAAAAAAAAAAATTAACTATGTTTTCTGTAAGATTTACCTATGAACACACAGAATCCCTGTAGTTTAACAATACAGTAGTAGTTTGAATGAGAATGGTTCTTATAGGTTCACATATTTGAGTGCTTAGTCATCAGGGAGTGAAAACTCTTTGAAAGGATTAGAAAGATTAAGAGTTGTGGTCAACTAGGTCCTTAGGGGCTATGGGACAGCTCTTGAAGTATTCTATAACTGTGACAAGTCACCAGTTTTCTTGTTTAGGGAGGCCATGAAGACCCCACCCAATGAATTCTATCCAGTATCCAGATTAGAAAGAGTGGATTTAACACATGGGAAAATTTTCCTCAAAGTTTTCAAGCAAAGCCACAGTCCCACAAGGCTTTTGACTAGATGGAACAACTTAGTTACATGGAGACTAGACGGGCCAGAGGTTCTTCTTAAGCCCAGGTAACCCCTGAGGATTAGATGCTCAACTTTCCCTGACAGGACAAACGTATATACACACACACACACACACATGATATGTTGATTTTAACAATTCAAGTAATCCCATTTTTCAATTAGACTTAAATCTAAGTATACAAGATTTTGGGGGGACTATTTGTCACCAATGATTTCCTTCTTGGTACAAAACTTGCTGCCCAGATATGAGCCTTCAGACTTCAGCTCAACTTAACTGTAATGCCTATCTCTATTGTTTTAGCCTAAAAATCCTGAATCTTCTTTTTTGCACTGATTAACTAATGACATCAGATTGTAAAGTTGAGCTCCCATAAATAGGATGAAAATCAGTCATAACTTATTTCAGGGATAACAGACAGGAGCTATGTTTGCCTCAGTGTGCATATGTCCATTTGGGTCATTGGCATACCCATTTTACAAAAATGAAATTGCATTGCTTGTGTGACTTTCACTTTGTGCGTCCCTTTGTGAAACCTGAGATCATTTATTATTTGTTTCTAACAGCGGCTTCAGCAAAGTAGTATACTGATTGTCAGGAATAAATAAAAGAGCAGTTATCTATCTATAAAAAGCTCATCCATAATTCCCTTCTGTGAGGGGTATTCGGGTCTTGAACTGAGAGGAAGGTGAGGCTTCCCCTTAAAGCCTGGAGAGAGCTTCATTAGAAGTGGAAAGGAGAGAGGGAGGTGGGAGGGAGAGAGAGACAGACAAAGAGGGAGAAGGTGATCGAGATAGAGAAACAGAAAGACATGCACATAGAGAGAGACAGAGACAGAGAGACATACAGAGAGGAATAGCACTTTTGTGACAATGATGGTGAAAGAAGTCCAAAGAGCCTCTTCAGAAAGCAGCCTTCATCTTCATATTAGAGCTCCAAGAAGTTTCCCCAAGGAGTCAAACCAATTCCTGGAACAAAGGAAAGTCCTGACTTTTTATAACTTTTTAGGGGTAGTGGGAAGTTTCATATTATGATATTAGTTCAACATAGCATACACGCAAAGAACCTACAGGAGCCAGATATTATTCTTTTGAGAGTTGTCAATTCACATTGCAGACTGCCTCTTTATTCTCTGTCTCAGGGAGAGCTGTAGATAGGTATGGCCTGATTCAGGCTATGGGATCAGTTCTAAAGGTGCAGATCTAAAGGTACAGGACTGTGTTTGAATACTGATGATGCCAGGAATCATTGAAAAGAAAGGAGACAAACTGTACTAAAAGCTTATCCATTCATGTTAAACAGCAGCAAAGGTCACAAAGGGTGAAGGTAGAATGGTGAAAGCCATTTCAAATGTAGTCAAGGGCCAAGAAATATGTGTCCAACTGGACAGAAACACAGCAATCTGAAATGTTAAGGTGTAGACAGCAAATTTCATGTCAGAAACCAGGGTCAGAGGCATAAGACAGAGGACAAGGTCCACTGTTGGGACAATGAAGACTACAAGAATGATTGAATTTTTATAAGGGGAGGGGAAGTAATGAAATATATTACTTGGTTTGAATAAGAATGTCCTCCATAGGCTCAGATATTTGAATACTTGGTCTCCATTTGTGGTACTATTTGGGGTATGTCTTAGAATTTTTATTACTGTGACAAGACCATGACCATGACATAAAGAAAAATATTTAATTAAGGCTAGCTTACAGTTTCAGAGGTTTAGTCGATTATCATCATGGCAGGAAGCATGGCAGCATGCAGGCAAACATGGTGCTGGGGAAAGAGCTGAAAGTTCTACATCTTGTTTCACAGGCAGCAAGGAGAATTTGTGCCACACTGGGCATGGCTTGACTATATGAGACCTCAAAGTCCACCTCCACAGTGACATACTTCCTCCAGCAAGGTCACACCTACTCCAATAAGGCCACACCTCCTAGTAGTGCCACTTCCTATAGGCCAAACATAGTCTATGGGGTCATTCCTATTCAAACTACCACAGAGTAGTACAGCCTAGCTGAGGAAATATATCACTAGGCGTAGGCTTCAAGTTGACAAGCCTTATGCCACTTGTAGTTCCTGCTTCGTGCTAATAGTTCAAAATGTGAGCTTGCAGCTTCCTGTTCCTTGCTGCCATACCTTACCATGAGGTATCCTTATCATGATGGACTTGTCATTTTGTAGTCATAAGCCAAAATAAACTGTTTCTTCTACAAGTGCCTTGCTCAAGGTATTTCACAGAACAGAAAAGTAACTAATACAGATACCAAAGATTCTGAAGAAAACTGATTTTCAGACAGAGTAATTTTCCTTTAGTTTTCAATAACATGTATTCATTTTGATTTGGTTACACAGGAATTAAATGCTTATTATAGATCATGTGGGAAATAAAGAAAAAGATTACATTTACACACATAAGCAAAACTCGTGAAGAAATTTGAAATCTAGAGATCATATAACAACTTAAAATTTTAGTTTATTTCCTTGAGGAATATGTAAATATAAATATATACATATAAATATAAACATGTAAACATTAATACATTTAGAAAATCATGAGTACTGCATCCCACAGAATTCCTTTCTTTTGTGCAATCATTTATTTCAAGGGACAGTGCAGGATAATACTTTCCTTAGCCAAATCTTCTTACATGAGTCTCAGGTGTTTAACCTTCTCACTGTTGACAGAAGAAGGGGAATATGGCTTACCAACTTTTGAGGGAGGACTTTGGCTTAAAAGCAAAATAGATTTGTATTATTCTGTTAAGAAAACTGTAGTATATAACTTACTAACTTAGTATATTTGAAAAGAATAACAAGCTTCAGAAATCCAAAAATTAAGTATTTGAAAAGCGGGACCATAGCAGTGAGATTATATTGTAGTTATGAGTTTTCAAAAAACAAGAATGACTAACCAAGCCTTCCTAAGATTTTTGTTAATTCAAAATGTATTTTAAGTTGCTTGCAATCACTACAATCTGCCCTACACAATAATATTGGTCAGTTTTTCAACAGAAGAGGAACATAGGGGATGGGTAGTAACCAATGCTACCTGGGATAGCTTTCTAAACGAATGAATTTTTAGTTGAAGATAATTCTTGTAGTCTTATAATAAGTATATTAAGGTTTCAACATGGAAAGAGAGCATTTTTTCTCTGGCTTTTGATTCTACTTTGAGTTCAAGGCACAGTTCCTGATTAGGTTGGACCACAAGGGTACCTGCAAGTTTTTGCTAACTAAATGTACATTTGTCAACCAAATGAATGTTTTTCATCACACCAGAAGAGAATAAGAAGCAGAAGCCACCCAGTAAGCTAGATGTAAGATATTTTGAGAGATGGCTACAGTCTGCATTTAGAATTGATGTGGGTGCTTCCTTCTTGGTTGCTACCTGACAAAGGCCTTTTTTAGTTTCCTTTTGACAGAGTAAAAGACTTCTAGTTTCATGGGCGTGTGTGCACTTTGAAGTAGGTGAAAATTCATAAACTAATTATTTATCATTAAACTATCTGAAATGGTTAATAGTTGTGAAAGGTTTAGAACAGTTCCGCAAGGTAAAATGACAGGTTTTTATTTTGCCAACTGTGTAAACACAGACCCTTGAAGCCTTTTTGTATTATTTTTGGATGATGTAGCTTTTTTTCCTTTTGTAGCTGAATTGTTGTTCTATCACTAGAAATTAAAAAGTGCATTAAAAAAAAAAGTGCATTTAAACAGTACTAGTGATGGACATTTGGATTGGTCCCAGCCTTTGCTCTTTGTAAACAATGCACAACAATTTTATTATATATGCTCACTAAAATAAAGAAGAATTCCTAAATGTACAATTGCTAAGTCTATTTCATTTACATTAACATTTTGATAGACATTGACAAACTTCCTTCCAAAAAACTCTTTTGGCAGCGGGTTAAGAAACATTTACCAGTGAAACCTTACAATTTCAGCGTGAATAGGAAAGGAGAGAACCTATTCCTCAGCTGTGTCCTCTGACTTCCAACATATGCCTGGGAACTGCACATGGTGCAAACACATGTGCACGACGCTACACACACACACAAAGACACACAGTAGTATAGTAGTAGTAGTAGTGAGTAGTAGTATAGTAGTAACTTTATTAATTTATTTGTGTGTTCCAGAAGAGGAGGGCATGCAGCCACTGTGTCTGTAGTGGTAGGGTATACATGGTGAGAGTGAGTTTCAGCTCTCACCTATCTCATGTGACTTCCAAAAAATGG